>CM060950.1:385107387-385654887 GCA_030765055.1 Mantis religiosa
AATGATAGCCGCAAATATAACTTTTCTTAGTATGTTAGAATCATTGTAAAATTTAGTATGGTTGATATATATTTATTACCTATTTCTGTGTATATGTGTATGTCAATGTCAGCGGCGTAGCTAAAAAACTAAGAGCTGTTTATAATACAGTTTTTATTCTTAAGTTCAGCATTTGCCGGAAAAACACAAATATTCACATGAAAATTTCGCTACAGAAGACCTGATAGTGCTTTAGCGGATTCGTTTCTTGACAGTGTTGTTTATATGAAAAACGGCCGATGAATTTTATTTTAATGCACACGTCTTAAATATTTTCTTGATCCATGAACTTTGTATGTGGAATTTTTCTTTAATGGCAAATGTCCTGTTCGATCTATTGCGTAGCTGTTAAGTTGTAAGAAATGCTCAGTCTTACATCACAAAATATCTAGGCTTCTTTTAAACACATACATTATGTTGAAACACGTTGAGGACTGGATCACAAAGGGTTTTATCATGTAATTAGTTTCTTTCCGCTAAAAGTTGCATCTTTTTTAAATAAGAGATTATAATTGCCTTTTTATGTTTCAGATGCGCACGTGCCATGGAATGTCTAAAAGACTCTATATAGCGATCGGCTCATAACACATCTATCACCCACGTCTATAGTAATCTGGTGGAGTGGATATACCAGCCAGAAGCAGGAAATGTTTGTCCAATATTTGGCAGAAGAGACGGCATGAATGTCACACATTCTTATTCTTTTTATTATACTTTATTATTATTCATATAACTACTGCTAGTACTATAGACATTCACCAAACGTCGTTGAACAGAAGCTGTGGTTAGAATTGAATTTATTACTCTTAGGGTTCACGTTTCATTGAAGCCTGTTCACTCAACTTCTAAGTTCTTTATCCACGTTCCTCACTCCTCTCTTACCGCAATTTACACAATGTTTCCAAAACGCTCTTCTAACTACTTTCCGAAATGGTGGCGTGTAATAGGCCATCTCTTTCATCACTCACTCTCCTGAACTGGAACGCTAATGGCATACGCACTAAACGTGCCTCCTTCGCTGCCTTTCTCAGCTTGCACAGTATAGATGCTGCCTGTATCACCGAGACTCATCTTCTCCCGAATGAACGTTTCTCTGTTCCAGGCTACAAGATTTATAGATTTGATCGGAATGCACCTACCGCCTCTGGGGGAGTAGCTGTGCTAGTTAAACGTTCTCTGACTCATCATGAAATATTCCTACCTGTGATTCCCGGTTTTGAGGTAGTGGGCGTTAAACTCTCTCTTCGCGATAGCAACGATCTCGTTCTAATGAGTGCTTACAAGCCCCCAAATAGTAAGCTTAATACTCACTATTTCTCTTTCCTTTTCCCAGCAGAAAGCTGCACTCTCTTGCTAGGGGATTTGAACTCGAAGCACACTTCTTGGGGCTGTAGAGTCACAAACCCGAATGGACGGCGTCTGTTTGACACTATTAATGCCACTGGTCTTCACATACTGGCTCTCACAGAACCGACTTACTATTCTGGCAACCCACAGGTAGCTCCTGACATTTTGGACATTGGGGTACATCGCAATATACGATTACCTGCATCGATTTCTGCACTGCCAGCGCTCGATTCCGATCACTGTCCAGTGTTGGTCACATTTAACCTCACTCCTAATATTTTTCCACAAATCCCGCGACTCATCGATGGTTTTGTCAACTGGGACATCTTTCGCACACACCTGGATGCTGCACTCCACACATCTTATCAACTGGGTACTGCGGATGCCATAGACACTGCCGTTCACCATTTTACCTCTGCGCTCTCTTCCAGTGTACGATCCTCTACTATCCGCAGTCCTCAACCTCGCCATTTCCCCTCCTTGCCTATCCATATTACTCAACTCATCCAAGAGAAACATCGCATCCGTCGATTGTGGCAACGTCAGCGTCTACCCTGGCTGCGCCAAAGATTAAATAGTCTCATTCGACAAGTACGGACCGCACTAGAGCAACACCGATTTCAGGAGTACCAGCGACAATTAGCCACTATCCGTCCCGGAGATCATACCTTATGGAACATCACTAAGAGGATTCTCCGAGAGCCGACAGTGATTCCACCTCTTCAGGTTGATGGGACCCTTTTGAGTGACTGCTGCCAAGTGTGACGCTCTAGCTACTCACTACGAGCGTACATTCACGCCTAACACCTGTCTTGACTCTAATATTCCCTCTTCCGTGGACAAGGAACTCCTTGAGTACCAACTTCGTCCTACAGCGCACAACAGAATTTCGTTCACTACTCCACGTGAATTGTCCCGCTTTATCCATCGTCTTCCCGTTAAAAAGTCTCCCGGTCATGACCTTATCCCTAACGTTGTGCTGAAGACCTAGCTTATTTATCATCA
This sequence comes from Mantis religiosa, assembly GCA_030765055.1. NCBI lineage: Eukaryota > Metazoa > Arthropoda > Insecta > Mantodea > Mantidae > Mantis > Mantis religiosa. Next base: position 385,109,779 of record CM060950.1, read on the forward strand.
ATCTTCAATGCTGCTCTGCGCATTGGTCATTTTCCATCTACATGGAAACATGCGGAAATTATAGTCTTCCACAAACCCAACAAGCCAAAAAATCTTCCCTCAAGTTACAGACCAATCAGCTTATTACCTACACTTTCTAAGCTTTTTGAAAAGATTATTCATCAACGTATTTCTCATTTTTTGATCCATAATCAGATAATTCCGTCTTTTCAGTTTGGCTTTCGCCCGAAGCATGCTACCACTCACCAATTGCTCAGAATCACGCAGTCTATTATTCAAGGTTTCGAAAACAGGCAATACACCGTAGCAGCATTCCTAGATATCGCCCAGGCATTCGACAAGGTGTGGCACAGTGGACTACTACTTAAAACATATCGCATTGGTCTCCCTTATTATCTGATACAAATCATAGCAAGTTTTCTCACCAATAGAACCTTTGTGGTGCGCATTGCTGGTTTCACATCCACCCGACGGCCTATTTTAGCAGGTGTACCTCAAGGTTCAGTACTTGCACCACTCCTCTTTAATATATTCACTTATGATCTTCCTGATATAGCTCCAGTTTGTACGGCGTTATACGCAGATGATACTGCTCTCTATTATTCTCACGCCAATATTCTTCATGCCATTCAGAAACTGCAAATTGCCCTAGATCAATTAGCTCATTGGTTCTCTCACTGGCGCATTTCCCTCAATACTAACAAGACAGAGGTTAAGATCTTCTCTTTACGACCTTATAGGGATCCTCCATCACTACGGCTGCTGGGGGAACCGCTCTCATGGTTACCAAGCAATGTGCCAGTGAAATACCTTGGGGTGTTACTGGACACTCGACTTACTTGGAACGCCCACATCTGTCGGTCTGTTACGCTTGCATTTGCCCGGATATCAAAACTGTACCCTCTACTCAACAGGCGCACTTCACTTGGTTATGAATCCTCCCTGCTTCTTTACACATCTCTAGTCCGTCCCATTTTTACCTATGCAGCTCCAGTCTGGGGTGGCACCAGTAAGACTAATCTCCGCCGACTGCAGGTACTACAAAATAGGGTGCTTCGTACAATTACAAACGCTCCATGGTTCATCCGAAACCAGCAGCTTCATCATGAGTTTGGTCTTCTACCCGTTCACCAATACATCCGACGCCTGGCACGTCCATTCTTTTACCATCTCCAGGAGGTCCCTGGAGCTGTTACCTACCGTCTCGGCTGTCGCACTCACCAGCCAACTCGCCTGAAGCGCAGACTGCCCCAAGATCTTCTCCTGAGTGACGTCTCCAGCACAGACGACTCAGACACGTAATTACTACCATCAGACTTTAAGTTCTCAATTTGTGTTACAGTTATCCTCCACATTTAGTTAGAGGAGTCGTTCATGGCTACCTCCATTGTTATGTGTCCTGTTCCTATGTATCTTATAACAAACATCTGTAAAGCATAATTGCTGATCGATGGATAAAATAAAAAAAAACGTTTCATTGAATGTCTCGTTTCAGCTTACTGAAATAATAAAAGCGACATTTAATATGTCTTCACTTACTATTGACTGGCCACCCATTAAGTCTTAAGGTATCATTTTAAACTATGGTGGTCGCCTATTGAAGGGCAGGCAGAATAAAAAAAATTGTTGAGAATCCTGTCTCAAAGTTTGAATATACAGAGCTAGCTGAATATGGCCCATTCCATGTTGTGGCAATTACTCTCACTATCACTATCACTACTACTACTGCTTCTACCTGTTTCTTTCCTCTCCTTGCTAGTTGATTTTATTATGCCAACCTGGCTATGAAATAACTCCTACCTCCGCTACTACGGAAGAGTCATTGATGGAAGAACGTTTACGGGGCAAAAGTTCCCCAGAACCGTTCGGGAGTGGTAGTGAGCGCCCATACCGCGCCTGACCATCAAACAGCTACTACTGAGTTTCTTTGGTAGAGCGCCAGGCCGGGATTAACAAAATTGTTCCTGGGCTCTTGTTGATTTCACATGTGGTTTCAGCTATGAACTATACGGACGGCTCAGGGGCGTCTGGCATATCTCAGGACGATGTATTGTTCAGTTCATTGCCTTCCGTTTCTGGTCGGGACGCAAAGGGAGAATCTTCTAATGCCACAGCCCGTGAGGCCCGCCCGATGATAGAACACGCCTTCAGGAACAGTAATCGGAAAATGGTTTCTTCAACCGATACGGTTGCACTGGATGTTGGCGTTTCCGACTGGTTGGGGCGCAGCATGGCCCAAGAAGTACATCTGTTCAGCGCTTTGATCCGCAACATTGTTTCTGAAAATATTCTGCATCAGGTCATTGTGGGCATACCCAACACAAAGCTGGACATAAAACAGGCAATCGGCAAGTTAGCGGACTATTCTGATAGGCTGCCCACTGCTACCGCTTTTGTGGATAAATTGCTAGCAACCCATGTATGTGCTCCTCCAAAAGGATCAATTATTATTATTATTATTATTATTATTATTATTATTATTATTATTATTATTATTATTATTATTATTATTATTATTATTATTATTATTATTATTATTATTATTATTATTATTATTATTATTATTATTATTATTATTATTATTATTATTATTATTATTATTATTATTATTATTATTATTATTATTATTATTATTATTATTATTATTATTATTATTATTATTATTATTATTATTATTATTGTTATTGTTATTGTTATTGTTATTATTATTATTATTATTATTATTATTATTATTATTATTATTATTATTATTATTATTATTATTATTATTATTATTATTATTATTATTATTATTATTATTATTATTATTATTATTATTATTATTATTATTATTATTATTATTATTATTATTATTATTATTATTATTATTATTATTATTATTATTATTATTATTATTATTATTATTATTATTATTATTATTATTATTATTATTATTATTATTATTATTATTATTATTATTATTATTATTATTATTATTATTATTATTATTATTATTATTATTATTATTATTATTATTATTATTATTATTATCATCATCATCATCATCATCATCATCATCATCATCATCATCATCATCATCATCATCATCATCATCATCATCATCATCATCATCATCATCATCATCATCATCATCATCATCATCATCATCATCATCATCATCATCATCATCATCATCATCATCATCATCATCATCATCATCATCATCATCATCATCATCATCATCATCATCATCATCCATTACCATCATCAATAGTGTTGGACATTGCAGTTTAGTAGCAATTATAGTCGAACGGAAGCTGTGGTCAGCTTTCGTGTTGTTCGTGTTCGCGGTTGTGTCTAATGTCTCATTTTGATCTTCAGGTCCATCGAGAACCTAGCAGCGCCATGAGAGATGTTTAGGATCTGATGACTATCCACTACATATGGTATCTTCAGAAGTACTCCTGGATGCAGTCGGGACGTCAAATATATATATATATATTAACTGGTAGGATTCATAATTTTTATAAACATTTGGCATGAGACTTTTATTAATAGATTCTGTATAATACAGTTACACTAAAATCCAAATAGAGCCAGCTGCATTCGTTTTCTAGTACATATGATATTGTGTCCTAGGTGGGCAAATATTTGTGATATAATTTAGGTCAGAATCAATTGATCACAAGAATTAAGGACTTCTGAAATATGCCCTGTAATAAGAATTGGAATTTCCTGTTTCTGCATATTTATTTTCCAGCAGAAGTTAATTAAAGTAATTTTTATGACCTGGGGATGCAATAGGAAACAATTATTTGAAAATCTCTCGACAACAGCATTTCGAACCGAGCGTAATAGCTCAGGCGGTTTCTTCTGTGGCCCGCATTCGGCAGACCCGGGTTCAATTCCTGTGCTTGACCTACCCGATTCATAGGTTTTCTCGGGTCGCCATGCGAATGCTGGGTAGATAAATTGCATCTCCCGAATTGCCTCTCCCTCCATTTCACCTCCATTATTATTTCATGTCATTGCTCATTTGGTGGTTTCTTTCAGGGTAGAAGTGTCGGCGGGAGATCCGTGGGGCATGGCGGTATGATATGCTTTGAGTGAACACTTTCTCCTCCGGCGGGACAGACCCCGGTCCCCAAACCGGCCTAGTGGGCCGATTTAGGAACCGGCTGGCAGAATGCCAGTTGTGGAAGCCTGCCTGGTGTGTTCTTTGCTATGAGGGGCTGCCTCTGGTCTTCTAATGCCTCGTCCTCCCTTCCGGGAGTACTTGAGGTGTAGGTACAAAAGATCAATCTGGTCGTGGTCGAAACCCCTTCGAAAAATTCAATCTAATCCAATCCAATAGCATTCGAATGAATAAGATGAAATCGCTAGATAGAACGATTGAGAGGATTTACTGTCGAACAGTGTAGTGCAAAAGCAATGTGTATGTGACGTATCATGTATTATATATTGTTATTCATTTGTTGTTGTTCAATTCGCTTTTACGTTCCACTCTTGGTGACAACAGCGTTGTAGAGGCTGACGGAGGCTGTGTACAGATATTAATGTTTTGCTCCTGGTATTCACGAAGAAGGTAGTGCCACGTTCGGATCATCACCGGCTCCGTGAATGCTAGCGGCAGACATGTAACTTCGACTTCACGACCTGCTGACCTAGTATATCCCTTAGCATCCACGGGACTCCTTGCTGGTTGTATCCAGAAGTTGTAAGCTGTAATCCCTGACTGGTAAGTTTATACTATATATCTTTATTTTAAAATGAATGTCTGATGTAATAAAACTGATATGTGCGTATCATCATTGTGTGGCTTTTTTCATCTAATTAATATCCTACGGTGTCATATCCGATGACGAATATGTTGAAATGTGTGAAATTGTGCTCAAATGAGCCTAGGGTCCATAGCATTTAGCGCTACACGAACTGTGTTTCTGTGTGTGCGTGTGTGTGATCAGCTTAACTGAAGAGCGAAAAGTGGTTTAAATACAACCATTGTTATGTATGCACATTTTCATGGAACCATAAGAACATTATCAAAATAGAGCTTTATTATTTTTGATATTATTGAATATTAATGTTATTGTTACTATTGCTACTAATATCGATATTCAAGATTGCTGTAGAACCATCATTGGATGGAAGCTGTGGTTCCATTTACGTGTACTGTTCTTGATATTCAAGTTAGCCTGAATGTCTATTTGGATCATTCTGGACTACTTAATCAACAAGAGCGACATCTGAAATCATCTTCATGTTGGACCAGAGATCTACGCTTTAATTATTGACAGGTAAGACTTATAACTCCACAAATAATAGTCAAATAAATAGTTCGCCTATTTTAAACCAGTTTGGGATGCAATGAGCACGACTTGTACTCATTGAAGCTGTTGTGTGCGAATAACGAAACCGAAAAGGTGAAAATGATTTACATACCAAAGATAGTTAACAGAAGTTTGTTATCTTCAAATTAAGCACACGAATATTTTAAGGAGAATCTGCCTGCAGAGGAAACTCCACCCATATATGGCTTAAGAAAAGTTAATTCTAATCAGCTTTACCGATTTAATGAAAAATGGCTCACAATTTTGTAAGAGGCGTATGCTTCAATTTTGTCACGACAAATGAAATGCATATTTTTTATTTTTGGAATGTTCTCATAATTCCTCTTCATTCTGGTTGAGCTAATAGTTATGATCTACTGTCGCAATGCACGGTTACACTAAAGAAAACGTGAATATGGTAGCTGGAGTGAATTGGATTATGCTACAGAGGGGATACGGCACTCTGACCAGCCTTGAGCTACTGCACCTGTGCTCCAAGTGAGGCATTCCCGGAAGAATGAGACAAGAGGAGAAAGAGGATGGCCGTCCTAAGAAGCCACGACATTTCAGAGGGCAGCTTCGGTAAACTCCACCAGTTGGAGGCTCCCCGGCAGGCGGCCACAACCAGCAGCTCACCCGACTACGGACCGGTAACAGCCTCACCAGACCGTGCGCGGAGAACGTCCTACATGCGGAGGAAGGTTTACTCAGCACCTGTTATCCTGTCATGCACCGCCGAGACACCCGCCTTCACCTCTGTCCTGAAAGAGGTCACCAGGGGAGAGATGATGTGAAATGATAATGGAGATGTAATGAAGGGACAGAAAATTCTGTGATTATAAATAACCTACGCAACATTTACCAGACGATTCAAGAAAACTCCCGAAGTAACCCGTCGGTATGATAGGACGGCCACGGAAATCGAACCCGGCTCTTCCAAATGGGCATATACGAGACCGCCTGAGGCATCCCGCTCGGTGGTTGTGGTAGTTAGAAAGATCTCTTTAAGACATGTTCGTCTAATATTGTGTAGAAAATGGACATATCATTTATCATCATCAACAATAGTGTTGTACAGTGTCTGCAGTGTAACAGAAATGTTCGTTTGGCGGAAGTGGTGGCCAGATTTTGTGTTGTTGCTGGCGTTCACGGTTAGGCCTAATGTCATAGTTGAATCATTGAGTCTACCCTAAACGCAGCAGCGACATGAGAACTCGTCTTCGTCTTCACCACTTGATGAAGAGCAACACGCATTAGCTAGGAAATGTAAGGTTTTGAAATAAATGGGTACATATTTTTGATATTACTTAGGTTACGTAGAGCAATTATTTAGCGGAATGAAGGATTAATGAAATAAGCCTAGTAATGGGTATTGGTACGTCAAATTAGTACACTTTTGTTTTCAAGTAGATATTGACTATTCTTGCTTTTATAACCTGGCGATGCAATGGGAAACAAAAGTTAGTGTGTCATATCTACAGCATTGCCATTAATAAGAAGAAATCAGTGGCAAAAGCACACAGTGCTTTGAGACTCCCTTGTCGAATACTGAGTAGCCAAAGCTAATTATATTAATTTATTCCCAAAATGTCATGTCTAGTATTATTATTACTATTCACTTCGTCGATCTCTTTCAATCTTTGTCTTAGCAGTCTTTTAGAAACTTACGCTGGACGGAAGCTGTGAACAGATATTTCTATTTGCCCCTGGTATTCATGGTGGAGGTTGTGCCACATTTAGAATTTCAGCACCTTCGTGGATGCTGGTAGCAGCCATTTGACATCGTCTTCACGACCTGCTGACGTACCGCAGATAAAGTCTGTTTAGTTAATGCATGTGCAGTTCAGTGTCAAAGGAACCTGAGCTTCCCGCCCACTAATGACCGTCATAAATCTATGTCCACACTTCAGAAATGGAACACTGTCGTTGAGGAACAATAGCAACCCTGATTTTCTCGAAGTGACAGTTGCATGTCTACTCCACGTGGAGTCTCAGTTGCCAAAGTTCCAACTTCCAGTTGATCTGTTTCATTACGTGCAGAAATTCGTTGTGTGTCACAATGTGGAGACCGTGGGAGGGAAATGCAGTGGTAAATGGAAATGAAGTAGTAGATTACGTTCAGTCAAGTGAAAATAATCAAAGTGAAGACAGTGTGAATAACTAGGCCGAGTTATATTACTGGAAAAGCCTCAAAAAACAAAGTTACAACGGGAACTGTTTCTAAGCAAATTCAAGCGCTTGTTTTGAACACATATAAATATGTGCTGAAAAATAATCTTGGTAAGTTGTCATGCAATGAACCTGATGATAAATTCTGGGTATTCGCAGAAATACAGTAGGAAATATTGCGACGAAAGGAATACCAAAGACGCCTATCAAGTGTGAAAACAAAAGGAAACGTTTCTCTAAAGTAGATAATTTCACATGCGATTTAATTCGTCGAGAAATTAATAGATTCTATGCAAAAGGGAGAGCTGGCACCTTAGACGAATTGGTTGCACATTTGCGAGAAATTTGTGATTTTCCTCATGGGCACTGCACTTTGCGTGTTCTCCTAAAGGAGCTGGGTTTCAGATACCGCACTTTGAATAAGTTAAGGGTTATTATGGAATCCGAGAGAATTGTAGCTTGGCGATATATATCAAAACTAAGGATGTTTCGCAGTAATGGACATAAGATAATTTATTTAGACGAAACCTCGTACGACACCCATGACGTATCGAGAAAGGTGGCAACCTTGCAGAAAGATCTGGGAGAAGAAGGGTCGGGGGTTGTAAAACGATTATAAGGGTTCGTCAAAGGCAGAAGTCGACGTGCACACGCGTTAACTAAACAGACTCTAATAGCAATCACCTATCTGCTTGATTGTTGTATCCAGAAATTGCAAGTTTTATGTAAAGAGTGTCAAGTTTTATATTCGGTATCTGTATTTTAAAATGAATGTTTAATATAATAAGATTGATGTATACTGATTATATTTGTGTGCTTATTTTATTCTAATTATTATCCTACAACTTTAAGTCATATCGGATGATGCATGATTTGTAATGGGTAAAATGATATTCAAATTAGCCTAGGGTTCATAGACCACACCTTTATACGAAGATCATATTTCTTAATAAGGTGAAACTCCGTAAACAATCGTATCCAGCTATCCCACCCTGCCCAAAATTTGAACTCGATACCTCTTGTGTTCGGGGGGGACAACACTTGGGCTACATGAACATATCTTCTTGCAGGCGCGCCTGCGTGTGTGCGAGGGGGAGACAGATAGTGAGTGAGTGAGTGAGTGAGTGAGTGAGTGAGTGAGTGAGTGAGCGAGTGAGCGAGTGAGTGCTTGCGTACGTGATTGCGTGATTGAGTATGAACAGTGAGGCGGGAAACAGTGTGGATAATCCTAGTTCAGGAAAAAGGCGTTGAGGTCAGGATTCTTTTAGTTTGGATGCAATCAGAGACAAGCAGATTATGCTCCGGACTAGCCAGTTGTTCTCTGTTGTAAGAACGGGTGAGCATAAGTGTACTCTGTCCCAGGGTCTAGCGTTTAAGTGGAAATACACTATGCTTCCTTGTTGACTTCTCTCACTAGTTTATTGATAGACATTTATATCATGAGCTCGCTCCCCAACACACTTGCTCGTCACGACGTCGGTATGACTCGTTTATTCAAGTTGCCCACGTTTCACTTTCCCGCATCTAATTGTAATTTTTACTCTGTACTGTCTCGTCACTTTACGCCCTCGTCCCACGAAACGACCCAAAATGAAGTGTCGCCGCTTTCCTGATCTGTTCGCGTTCCTTCCGACAGTGGACATATCTATCCACGCCCATTTTTATATTTCATGACTGTTCCGGCCATATCACGTGATGCATAGCAAATTTTATTGGAGGTTTGTTTTCCTCATATTTAATATTATTGGTCTTTCACCACCTCCTACATGTAGGCAGTAGTTCAGTTTTTTGTCCAACCGGAGGTTGACCCTTGAGGTCATGGGAAGAAGTATTGACTTTTTCTCACATTCCTTAGGGGAACTTTTCGCCCTCTCGTCGTCCTTTTTCACGCGTTTAGCTTATGTGACACATTATTTAGTTAATGTAGTTTTATCTTCCCTCACTTGCTTATAGCATCGGAAACCTCAGGTTTCCGTCTCTACAGGTTAAGTGAAAAAAGAAATGCGCTTTAAATATAGACTTTGATATTTATGTTCACCATTTCCATATAGACAGAGAGCATTGTAAATAAAATTTACTGCATAATAATAATAATAATAATAATAATAATAATAATAATAATAATAATAATAATAATAATAATAATAATAATAATAATAATAATAATAATAATAATAATAATAATAATAATAATAATAATAATAATAATAATAATAATAATAATAATAATAATAATAATAATAATAATAATAATAATAATAATAATAATAATAATAATAATAATAATAATAATAATAATAATAATAATAATAATAATAATAATAATAATAATAATAATAATAATAATAATAATAATAATAATAATAATAATAATAATAATAATAATAATAATAATAATAATAATAATAATAATAATAATAATAATAATAATAATAATAATAATAATAATAATAATAATAATAATAATAATAATAATAATAATAATAATAATAATAATAATAATAATAATAATAATAATAATAATAATAATAATAATAATAATAATAATAATAATAAACATTATTATTATCATCATCGATGTTCAGCATTGTTGTAGGAAACTCCATTCAAGGAAGCAGAGCTTAGATAAAAATGCGTTCCTCCTAATCTTCAAGTTTGTCTTGAATGTCTCATTTGGATCATTCAAACTTCCTTGATTACTAAGAGCAACATGTAATATCGGCTTCTTGTTCTCTTGAATGGTCATTACTCATAGGAACCACAGAACAGCTGACTGATGGCATCCATAAATTGTAAGTTGTAATTACGAAAGGTAGGTTTATACTATTATAAAATTATAACCATACATATAAATAATTTGTGTAAATTTAAATCAATTTTCAATGCAACAGGCATGACTATTCATTAGCCATTTGTGTTTATCTGTAAATCGGATAACCGAGAAAGCATAAGTAATGTAAATGCCAAATGTAGTTATTGAAATTCAGTATCTTCCAATTAACTGCACGAAGATCTGAAAGAGAATCTCCCTACACAGAAACCTCCACCACATGTTACCTAAGAAGGTTATAATTTAGACTAATTTTTATTTTCTAAAATGTAAATGGCTAAGGTTCCTTTTCTGAAGAATAAACATATATTTAAAATACTATCACGCTAACTTAAATTTAGATTTTAGATTTTCAGGTAAGCTTTTACGTAAGTTTGTAGTAGCATCTAGAACTCCTGAAAATATGTATACTATATGTCCAAAATTTCGTGTATATAACGAGCATATACCTTGTTATGCATTTGACTTTTGCAATATTTAGTGATCTCTCAAACAAGCTCTCATTTTTCCTTTTTACATTTCAGTTAGGCAAATAAAATATCAAAGACATCACATAGAGATAAGCTCTTAAAACACCTATCATCCAAGTATACAGTATTCCGTTGGAGAGGATGTGTAGGTAGAAAAAATCTTTGCTTGACATGGTTGACGAATATCGTTTGGAACGAGCCAAATTAATAATACGTAAGCTTATTCTTATTTATCGACAGCAGTGGCGTGAAAACTGTTGTTGGATGGAAGCTGTGGTTAAATTTAGATGCGTTGCTACTCGTGTTCGTGGGTGGGACTAACGCCTCATTTGTGTCATTCGGTCAGCTGTAAATACTAGGAGCGACACATAAGATCGTCTTCGAGATTTCTTGCCTGACAAGCCCGCCTCGGTAGTATGATGGTAGCATGTCTGCATCACGTTCAAGAGCTCCCGAGTTCCAATCTCGGTCCGAATGAGTTAACTGGATAAGGTTCTGTCCGGGGTTTCCCTTATCTGAAAGACGAATGTCGGGTAACTGTAAGCTCTATGGACCCTGGTCTCATTTGAGCATCATTTCACCCTTTCCATTGATCGTAAGATATGACTTAACGTTGGAGGACGTAAATTACAAACAAAAAAATTGCCTGGCAAGACATTTAATCCACTGAGGTGATCCAGATTGCTTCCAGAATGTATGAGCTATAAATAGTTACTTGGTAAGGTCTATAATTCTATTAAGATAGGATCAAAACTTAACTAAATAGAATTATATATTAAAATCAGTCTATAAAATATGGAAGAGCTACGTTCTTCGGATAGACAATAGAAAATAGTGTCGTTTTTTGGCGAATATTACTGATGGAATTTAAGTCAAGGCAAATATTAAGTGGAAAGAAGGATTTATGAAGTATGCCTTCTGATGAAAATTGGGATTTCCCATACATACACTTTTATTTTGAAGTAAATATTTATTATCCTTATTTTGATCACCTGCCGATACAATAGGGAGGGATTTTTTTGAGTGTCATTAACACACCATTGTCGTTGATAAGAAAGCAAATCTATAGTGACATTTTCGTGTCGTATATTGGCGTGCGAAAGCTATTTTCATGTAAAGTAACATGTTTGTTGTTAGTATTGTTGTTATTAATGTTTAATTTTGTCGTTCTCTTTCTCGTTTGGTGTCAGAACGAAGCTGACGCTGGACAGATGCTGTGCACAGATCTTTATGTTTTGCTCCTGGTATTCACGCTGGAGGTAATGCCACATTTGGATCATTAACCACGGCGTGAATAGTGGTGGCAGACATGTGACATCGTCTTTACGTCCTACTGCCTACCACAACTATAGGACTGCCTGCAGATTGCATCCAGAAATTGTAAGTTGTATGTCGGAGTCTTTAGATTTATGAAATGATAGAGTAACAGAAATGTTTACCGTATCTTAAAATGAAGGTATAATATAATGTGACTTTGTGGGTTCGTGAAATTAAAAGTCCAGTGGCACAAACTAAAATGTTCTTTATTTCCACCGAATTACAGTTGGTTCACTTGCGATTACATAGAATTACGTAGCGCACACAATTACAATCCACCAGTTAGTCTGTCGGAGGTCCACTCCACGCTCACTATTACGTACAACTCTCTCTAGAGCTGACTAAAAACTCATCTGATGTACGTACGCAGTCTTCCAGTCCGTTCGCTAGCACTGCGTTCTTCACGGCTGCTCGCCATGAACTGCTTGAGTCGTCTAACGCGGCGCTTATATAGTCAGATCGCTGCATATCGAAGCTTCGCGGCTAGCAACATCATCCCGATTGTTCTAGACGTCAGGTGGAGGGGAAAGAAACTCGTGCCGCTCTTCTAACCATCCCCTCCGTGAGCGCTACACAGATAAATGGGTAGGCGTGGCCTGAATGCCCCTACCTGCCAGCTGGTTCTCTCGGGAATTCCGATGTTTGGGTGAAAATAAGAAGACTGATTCATATTTATTACTAGAGGACGAAACTCTAAGCGAAATGCTTATAAATTCTCATGAACGTTTTTTTTTTTTTTTTTTTTTTTATGAAATGTGAGGTTATCTTAGCTAGTTTATGATTTTTAATTAAACGAGCTTATTTTATAGCAAACTTGTAATTTTAAAAGCAAATTTTTACTTTTAGTCATCATTTAATCATTCAGACGGTTCACATCGTCTCATTGAAGCAGTTAGGGACCGATATAAAGACGTGGATATTCTTGTCACTAGCGTAAAGAGTGCTTGTACTGTCACCGATTAGAGTTCAAAAATTTCATGAAGTACTTCCACATTTGTCTTTACCTTCTCAGCCAGTATTAAATCGATGGGGTTCTTGGTTAAAGGCTGAGTCATATTGCGAAGAACATTTCAGTGAAGTAAGAACAATGCTGTAATCCATAGATTGTGAAGATGCAAGCAACATTGCCATAGCACATGAATGTTTTGCTGATATAACTGTTTCTCCAAAATACCTGTTATTATAACACAGTTGGAAGCTCATATAATACCCTCGGAGCATTCACTTTCTTTGACAGAGGAAAGTTCACTAACGTTGTCGTCGGAGATTCACGATACTGTTAAAACTGTCTTTGAAAAACTGAGTAAGGTATTAACGAAAAACCTGGCTACGAAACACTGTGTAAAATTTCTAAAAGCTTTTTGTTACACAAATGTATATGGAAGAGGAGTTCACTCGAGAAGAACTGTAGTGCTTTTCACATATTCCAGTAACGTCATGCTACGTTGAGATATCCTTTTCTCTGATAAAAAATTCTTCACAAACACACACAGGACTTCACACAAGAAAATCTTAAGTTAACCCCCTGGTGTAGTATATTAAGCTTGATAAGATAAGAATTCTGCCAAACAATACGTCTATGTTTAAAATTTTATTTTTCCTTGCTTACTTTTGGTGCTTCTTTGCTTTATTGTTCGTGCCTATGTGCTTATTTTACCATTTGATTGTGCTTACAAATCCGAAGTCTACTTATTACAGTTGTGTGTGTGCGTGTGCGTGCGTGCGTGCGTGTGTGTGTGTGTGTGTGTGTGTGTGTGTGTGTGTGTGTGTGTGTGTGTGTGTGTGTGTGTGTGTGTGTGTGTGTGTGAAACTCATAACATTGTTGTATCTAGCTAGCCCGAATTTCTACTTGGTTCATTCCCGCTTACTTGAATACTAAGAACGACATATAAACTCATTTTCACGTCTGTTCATTCATCATAACTCTTAGTAACTGCAGAACCGCTGGCAGATGACTTCCAACAATGTTGTAGAAGTGTTGAAGACAGGAAGCTGAATGTTGTAGAAGCTGACACTGAACGGAAGCCACATTTGATCCGTAGCACCGCCGTGGACACTAGCACCGCACAAGTAACATCATCTTTACGTGATGACCTACCACAAGTGATGGCAACCAAAGAACTGCTGGCAAGTTACATTCAGAAATTTTAATTTGCAGTTACAAGGTAAATGCCAGACTTACTAATATTTACCCTATGTTAAAATAAGTCCATAATGTTATAAGGTCCATTTGTACTTATTACCTCTGAACGTGTGGGCATGCGTGAGTGAGCATGAATAGCGTAACCGTGAAACAGAGATTGGTTTAAGTACAAAAAAAAAAGAGCTTTGTTATTTAAATTCAACATTTCGAGGATCATAACAAAATTTCGCTACGCAAGACATCCACGTTTATAATCCTTTAGGGGTTTCATTTGTTCAGAATTTTGATTTTATGCAAAATTGTTGTTGTATTTTATATTAATGCTTGAAACATTTTCTTGACCAATGAAATATGTACGTTGAATTTTTAGTTAGTGTGAGATGTTCTCCGTCTGTTTATTTTTTCCGTATCTGGTAAATCGTAAGAGAGTCTTACAGCACAAGACATTCAGAGCTTGTTTAAAGCTACGCCGATACATTATGCTGAAAGAATGTCTGTGCACTCTAAGAGTAAGGGATATTCCTTTTAATTGATTTGTTTGTTGACTAATACATCTCATAGGAACCACGGAACTGCTAGTAGATGGCATCCAGAAATTGTAAGCTGCAATAATTGACAGGTACTTTGTATAAGTTTACATACTCATAATGAGCCAGATAAATATTTATTTAGGTTAAAATCATCGTTCATGTAAATAATACGAATTGTACAACAACTGAAGTAGCTATTATTATTATTATTATTATTATTATTATTATTATTATTATTATTATTATTATTATTATTATTATTATTATTATTATTATTATTATTATTATTATTATTATTATTATTATTATTATTATTATTATTATTATTATTATTATTATTATTATTATTATTATTATTATTATTATTATTATTATTATTATTATTATTATTATTATTATTATTATTATTATTATTATTATTATTATTATTATTATTATTATTATTATTATTATTATTATTATTATTATTATTATTATTATTATTATTATTATTATTATTATTATTATTATTATTATTATTATTATTATTATTATTATTATTATTATTATTATTATTATTATTATTATTATTATTATTATTATTATTATTATTATTATTATTATTATTATTATTATTATTATTATTATTATTATTATTATTATTATTATTATTATTATTATTAGTAGTAGTAGTAGTAGTAGTAGTAGTAGTAGTAGTAGTAGTAGTAGTAGTAGTAGTAGTAGTAGTAGTAGTAGTAGTAGTAGTAGTAGTAGTAGTAGTAGTAGTAGTAGTAGTAGTAGTAGTAGTAGTAGTAGTAGTAGAATAATTAATATTATTACTAAAAACTCTTCATTACTGTTGTACAGTGTCTCCGATGTTGTCCAGTTTGTCGTCCGACGGAAGCTGTGGTGTGATTTTGTGTTGCTGCTCGTGTACACGGTTGGGGCTAATTCCTCATCTGGATCATCAGGTCTGTCGTGAACCTAATAAATACATCAGAGATAGCCTTCACGACCTCCGGACTGATCATATCCCGTAGTATCCAGAAAGTGTTCTGGGTTGCATCCAAGAGCATGAAGCCTTAAATATTTACTGGTAAGGTTTATAATTTCAGAAAGATAAGATAGCCAATTTAGATACATATATTTTAATTATTTAAGTCAAAGTATAATTAATTGTGGGCCAGATACATACTTTGGATAGCAAATCTTTGATTTTGATATAGGTTGGCAAATATTTGTGTGTAATTTAGGTCAGCTAAAGGAAATTAATTAGCGGAATTAAGTATTTCTGAAATATGCCTTGTCATAAGATTTGGAGTTTCCCATACCTACAGTTTTATTGTAAGGTAGAACTTGAATATTTTTATTTTATGAACTTACGATGCATTATATCATTTATCATTTCCGTGAACAAGATGAAAGTACCAGCCTCGGTAACGTTGTGCTAGCGTGTCTGCCTCACGTTCAAGAGCTCCCGAGTTCGAATCTCGTTCAGGGTGAGTTACCTGGATAATGTTTTTCCGGGGTTTTCCATTATCCTTCAAGACGAATGTCGGGTAACTGTAAGCTCCATGGACTCTGGACTCATTTGAGCATCATTTCACCCAATTCATTCACCGTCCGATATGACAACGTTCGATGACGTAAATTGCAAAGAAAAAAAAAAGAAAATAGTGGTAGAAGAAAGAGATCCTGAGATCTTACTGTAGTAGTAGGGACCGTAAACTATTTAAGTATAGGAACATGTTTATTGTTATTATTGTGATGTTTGATTTGTTGTTCTGATGTTTCACTTCGCTCTCTTTCCCACTTGGTTACAGCAGCCTTGTAGAAGCTGACGCTGGACGGAATTTGGGTACAGATCTTTATGTTTTGCTCCTAGTATTCACGGTGGAGGTAATGCTACATTTGGATCATGACCCACGCCGTGAATACTAGCGGCGGACATATGGCATCGACTTCATGACCTTCTGATCGAATACAATTAATAACAACTACAGGACAGCTTTCTGGTTGCATTTTTTAAGGCTGTAGCTCTAATCTCCCGCATATTTGCTGATTGGCTGCGGCCACAGAGATACACTTCTGAAGTCTCATTGAACACGAATTACACGTAGCAGTTCATAGATGACACTCAGGCTGTAACTGCTATGTGTACAGCAGTAGGTCTTAGTTATTACAATGTTTTCCAAAATATTAGAACAGTGTTTCTTTGTTCTTGGGTAAGACATACTAAATATGAGCAATACTAATTTTGAGCTATATCGCATATAAAAATCAATATAGAGCAATAAGAACTATTGTGTACCTCAACGAAAGTCTGCAAAGGATTGTATAAGTTCAACCATAGCCCGCTCACATCCTTAAAACCTCGGCACTCTGTCGGATTCCTACGCATTTAAGCGACCGAGCGGTGTTTGCCTTTTTTGCCGCTGGGAGCTCTCAAAGCGGACCCCTAAGTGGCCTTGCCAACATTTAATTTTGTGGTGACAGTTGAACAAATTTTATGGTCTCAATAAGTATTGAAAGTGAATTTCACATGAAGTGCTGTTGACACCAATCTAAAGTAAGCGAACAAGAAAACTGGGCATAAATAAGAGACAATAAGAAAACTGGCTATAAATAAGAGAAAATATAAGTAATCCTAAGTATGAGCACAACATGACATTGTTTATTATTATTAATTTTACTGTTGTTCCGTAAATGATGGCAGTTCATTATCTTAGCAGGTAGATTTTCCATGACAGCTTTATAGTACACAAATTTACAATAGACAGCACTATATTTCAAAGCTCTCCGTTTATCCAAAGTCCAGGTCTCCGAACCATACATAGCAGTGCTCCAAATATAAGAATTACGTTATATTATATTATTTATATTATTATTTTTATTGTTTTATCATCATTATAAACAGCAGTAATAGCAATAATTACAACAAACAGCATAGCAGCAATTATGAGCTCAATACTTTATATTTCAGATGGTGTATTGTTGCGTACCCTTCTGTAAAAGTAAGAAAGGAAAATCAAAAGGGACCAGTTTCCATGAATTTCCAGTAGAAGAAAAACTACGTAAACAATGGCTAAAAGCTATATCGCGCTCTAATTTCGTGGTAGATGATAAATCTAATTCAACAGTCGTGTGCAGTTTGCATTTTACTGGGGACGACTGCGCTGCAATTCAGACTGAGGAAGACATAATTTCCAAATTAAAGAGATTGGAAAAGGAGAATAGCACCTTCAGATGTAAATTATGGGGAGCAAATAAAAGGCACAAAGAATTTGTAACAAGCAGCAAGCAAATGAAGAAAGATTACTTTATTATGAAACCAATAATTTTCATAAATCAATTCAATTATTGATAAAAGACACCATTGTACACTGCAACACAGCTTCCAGACACAATAATCGTAATATTGGGCGAATTGAATAACATTAAAGGTAACGTGAATTTCCATGTTATAAGACCCACTAACGTATATTGTTAAACTGCTTTTAACTGTTTACTTAGTTAGTCCACTTATCACTGGCATATATAGGAGGTTTTATGGTTAAAAAAATTAGCGGCCGAATTCTTTTGTGCCATCTGTCTTACTAAAGTGTCTACCGCCAAGTGTACAGCATCCCTTGTAAATCTAATATTCAAAAGGGACGAAAACTCCACGTTCTGTTACCCATCTCCAGAGTTTGTTTCTCTTTTGGCAGTTAGAGGAATTTATAACAACTGCTGTACCTAAGCTACCTAATGTATGTGTGAGAAAAAGCCTAGAGGAAGACATAATGCCAGCAATGAACATTGTTCATATCTCGTGTTTGCAGAGAACTGAAAGCATTCAGAACTACTAAGTGAACTGATATGCAAACATTATATTCCTGTGATATTAAGGTGCATTGCTTCTGCGACAACGGAAGCGTTTGAAAAACGTAAAGTCCTAAACTGTAAACCACTTCTTCGGAAAGTTCTGCGTTTTTAATGTCAACACATTGCAACTGTACGCTGGAACAGGATTGCAGAGGGGTCATCAGCCAGTGCCATACGGTGGGTAGTGGAGAAATCTGTAACTTTTAGTCATAACACTCTAGCTGGCGAGTGCCGAGGCTTAAAAGGATGTGAGCGGGCTATGGTTCAACAAATTCAACCTTATTCTTCATAAAACCAGTCTTGTATCAGCAATAAAAGCCATAATTTTACTGACCGTAATAGACACATTGATTAAAGAAAATATCATTTACATCAAATGACAGAGGAAAATGTTCTCTCTCATATGTCAGTACAAGGAATGTGTTACAAATATTGGCACTCGTTTCAAACACTAAAAGAATACTAATCACTTTAGCCGTTTCTGAGAGAAAATGAAGATATCCTACATAAACGGTATTTTATGATGGAGTGATTTCTTTGAAAACATTCCTATCGCATCCCTGGAAGGCAATGAACTTATATACCAAGTTTGGTATTCAACCGAGTCTGCAGTTTTGTGTTATACTGTTCCCAAATGCGCGAATCTCCTTCTGAAATGTTTTCCCAGGATTCTCTTGTTCACAAAGCACGTCTTTCCTGTGAAATCTCAATTACAACAAAAATACACCTTCATTTATGACGGACTTTGTTCTTTGTTTTCTATTTTGTCTATTAAGAGCAATATTACATCTTTGAGACAGTAACATTGTAATTTTGGACTGTTTTGATCAGACTGTATTCTGCTCTGTACAGCGTGCTTTCTTGCATCACTTGATCTTTCTTGAATAACAAGGTGTTTCTAATTTTTCATTGTGTATAGGATTGACAGACGTCCCGGTTTTTAATAAAAATGTCAGTGTCCCGAATATTGTTTTCCAGACGATTATGTGCTCCGGTATTTGTTTCTAATTTGAAATGAAATACTGTTTAGTGGTTTAAAGTTATTTTTTCGTCTTTTCTCTTAAAAGTGTTGAAGCGATAGTAAGTGTTCTTATTGTTACTGTTGCTTTGCATAATAGGACGCACTTTTTTATTTTATTCTAATTTTTATTGAGGCTTATATCTGCATTTGTTTCACATTCTGATATTTATATTTTGAACAAAAAACAAATGAGATAACAAACTTGATTGACAATGAAACGAGGCTACCAAAAACACTAAATAGCTACAAAAACATTTACCTTCGTTCAAAAAAATGATATGTCTTACAGAACTTGACAGATTGTTTAACGCCAAAGAGCTTAGCATGTTCTGTTTTCAGATAGCTCATATAGTCATATGGATTCACATACTCCGAATATTGCTGTACATAATCCACTGCATGAGCTAGTGACCACACACAAAACCGATGTCTGGCAGAAGCAGTAATCACAAAGTTCTGTTCAAGAAGGATGTGTGGGGTACACCAGACATATCTGGTCAAACGGAGTTGCTGTAGATGGTCCATAAGGCCTCCCTTAATCGGCGCCGCAACTGGTCATTAATAAAGTCTATGTTGTAGAGTATCCTCTCCATCGCATTGCAGACACTTACTTGAAGCTGCGAGTCTATCCTAAGTAATTGAATGCGGGTGGCCAAGATGTCCTGTACCACTATAAACCATAGGAATCGGAGTCTAGCCGACAGATGTTTCGATGAGATGTTAGAGAACATAGCGGAATAGTGAGTGTCCGCTGTCCAATTGCTGGATGTGCGTGTAGAAGGAGCCTTAAAGACAAGCAAGCAGCTCATAGGTTCTCTTCGAGGTATAGTCAGTTTTGGTCACAAGATAGCTTCGTTCATGAACATAGCTTCGCATATAGCTTAAGGTTGTTGGAATCCGTCTAACATCTAGTGGGGAGTCTAGTCCAACGACAGAAACCCAACATTGTAACCCTTTGCTGAAGAACGTACAGTCTTTGTGCTGTAGCATACAATTCCGACTAAAGAGAAGCGCTCTACATCTTAAATCTATATTCCAAAGACCAATGCCACCTGCCGATAAAGGGTTGTCACAGGCACTTTGAAAATATTTCCCTGCCATATATACCAACCAATAGCTGCAGTTAATTGCCGATGATGTTGCTTCGGTAGGGGAAGTATTTGTGCCAAGTATCACATCCAGGAAAGCACATAAGTATGTATGGCCCACATTCCTTCATATAAACAAATGTCTCGGTGATACATAATTTTACAATGTACTTTGATTGTCTGGACCATGGGAGCCCAAGTTATCGACTGCATTTGGTTTATATAGGTGAAATATAGTACTCCTAAAATTCTTCACTGCATTACGGTCTTCAATAGGGGTAGTGCAGGAGGTTCTCCCCATGGACCTCTGGGCAATATACATGATTTATCAGAATTAAGTGCTAAGCCAGAGACATTGTCATACTCTTGAAGGATGCATGTCATATTGGATGTATCTGAATCCGTAGATAGAAGAACACCTACATCGTCCGCATAAGTTGAAACTGCCAACTTATAGCCGTTCAATTGAACACCATTCGCTGTGTCAATACTAACATCATGGATTGTGGACAACCTTGACGAATGGAGCGCTTAATTGGTATTACTCCGGTCAAAAACCCATTAATTTTCAAAATGGAGGTGATGCCGCTATAAAAACACTTTATGACGGATATAACATTTTCAGAAAAACCATGCTACTTTAGGATCTGAAACAAGTACCGATCATACACGCTATCAAAGGCATTCTTATTATCCAGCGAGACTATAACTGCTTGTTTTCCCGAATAACCACAATAGGCTACGTAGAGAAAACTTTAAATCATAGAGCGCCCAGAAGGTCCACAGGCCTGTGCTGGAAGAAGCAACCTAACAAGTAAAGGCCGGATTCGATTGACTAGTATTCTGTCCAACAATAAAGTAATTGGCCTGTAATTCGTAACTTGAGCTTTGACGCGTTTCTTAATAATGAGCACTATAACACCCTTCCGTTGTGATCCACACAGTTGTTTGTTCTGTACTATACAATTAAACAGATACACTAAATCATCACCAACAGCCAAAAAACTGCATAAAATTAATGTGGGATACCATCAGAACCTGATGTTTTAGAGGTTTTTTCCTTGTTTCAAGACTTCATACAGTTCCTTCTTTGAAATGAGCTGCTCTAGTGCACTATTCTCCTACGAAGTTACTTTTTGCAGAGAAAGGAAATTCACATGTTTTAAATTTCCCACTTCTCCAGCCGGCTCACTGAACAGGGAAGAAAAATGCCTAGAGAAGGCAGCACTAATTCCAGGCTGGGTCGTCTCTTCATGTACATCCAATTGTACTTGCATGATCATGTTTCTTTAACGTCTCTTTCCTCGATTTCATTAGATGATAAAATCCCATCCTTTAATCGCCGATTTTCGTCGCATCTCTACTGCGAAGTTGGATCCCTTCCATTCGTTTTCGATAAATCGTGAGAATGTTTGCTTTGAGTTGGCGCAATCGCATCCAACTGGCTGCTGGATGATAAGCATTGTGCAATTCACGAATATATCGAAACAAAGGTTGTTCAAATTATCCTCATCTTTGCGTTTGGCATAGGAGCACTGTTGAAAGAATCGTTAGATTTGGGGCTGAAAGGGGCACTCCCACCATTCTGAATAATTGGGGAAGGATGGCAAGCGTGACTTCTACACCATCCATACCGCTGCAAATCTGGCCATCACCGTGGAATCAGTCAGTAAAGTGGATTTAAGTTTACAATAATAACGTCCATGGGGAATAAAGTATAAATTTAATGAAATACGCAGACTGACAGCCTCATGATCACTAAAGGCTACTGGTATAAGTTCAAAAGTGACTTTGCAAATGGGCGGGAATATACATGCGATCCAATCTTGCCGCTGAGCTCCCACTATAATGTGTATATCTTACCACTCAATGCACCTGTAGCCAAACGTCACACATTTGTATCACTGTGATTAGCTCATTTAGCGTATTACTAGATCGAAATGTCTCAGTACAATCTGCTGCACACAAAATGCAATTAAAATTCCCACCAAGAATGTAACACTGATTTAATGAACGCAGAAGACACTGAAGATCCGACTGTAAAAACAAATTTCTTTCCTTGTACTTATTAGAGCCTGGTGGCGCATAAATATTAACAAAAAGAACATTTTGTATACCCCACTTATTCCTCTTCCGGTAGGAAGGTTTTCAATGGAAGTTAATTCAATGCCTGATTTAATTAATATGGTGGTGCCTAATGATTCACTTCTCATATTGACATATGCATTATGTCTAATAACCGAAAAATCAGGAGTTTAACCTCCTGGAGAGAGTACATCAACGTCATTAATGGTTAAAAAACGATTATAGTTTCGCCATTTTCGTAGAGGAGTAATTACCATTGAAATTTAATGCTTTCGCCGTCAAGGTCAGCGCTATGTGAACACTAAAGGAAAACAAGATATTCAGACGAGCAGTAAACGCCCCTACACTGTATTTAGTTCTTTGGTTTAAGCAAAGGAAAACTATGTTCACTTTCTGTAAGACTGTAAGAGGATACTTGCTGGTGAGAGGAATCTCCGGATATTTCCATAAGTAACGGCGCATCTACCTGCACACCGTCCTTAAACATATGTTCCTGTCTATGGAAAACCTCAACTTCTTCATTCCAAGTCAGAATTTCTGTAGGAGCTTTCTTTCCTATCCGCGGATCGCGAGTAGTGAACATATCTTCAGCAGTGGTGCCCTTGGTTGTTGTTTGTTTATGTTCCAACTCGCCGGTAGGAACCACCACACCACGACCCCTGCCTTTATTCTTTTTTCTCAAGGGTTTGTTTACATGCACGCTGCACACGTCACTGTTGCTGCACTTTGACCTCTCACCTAGAGTCTCATTTTCCGTTGTGTCAGTGTCAATATCCACGGAAGATTCGACTCCGCCCTTCCCTTTGTTTTGTGTATGTCGAACTGATACTGGACGAGCAACACATTCCATCAACATTTAAGTATTCAAAGAGGTGAATAGCGCATCCTCCTTGTCATGTGGACTGGACACTTTACCACTTACTACCGGCAAATTAAAGTCATCTTTCTGGACAGAAACACCCTGCTGCATGTCGTTTCCATTCCCCGACACTCTCAGAACCCTTCATTTGGCTCTGTGCTGTGAGCCACCGCAGAAAATAATTCACGAAACGTTTTCTTAGCAGGTGCAGTTTGGGCGAGTTGCAAACGTTGAGGACAATTTTGCCTTATATGGGTTGAACTACCACATTTAAAGCAGCTTTGATCCTGTACCAAATAGGTGACAAATGCCTCACATTTCCCTATAAGGAAGTTCGAGGGAATGGGTTTCGTAATGACCATTTGCGCGAGTCGAATGCCTGTCTCTATATTAGCAAATTTCCATTTGACGGTCCAGTTGTACATTTTTATCAGGTGCACAGTCACATAATTTTGTAATATATTTGTAATTCTGTCAATGGAAATTTCCGGTGGAATATCATACAATCTGACCGTAGTAAATTTCTGATCAGCCGGGATGATAACATCAACCATTTCGCCATTCATTAGAGTTACTGTTGCCTCTCAACCATGTCTGCGCAAGTTATTTTCATAACTTGTACTGATTTTAAATTTTAAGTAGACTGCATTTTGCTTGCCTACAAGCTGTAAAATTTGCAATTCACTGAAACGTACCTTAAGTTCGTCATCCACCCAGTTGTGTATATCCAGCGCAGAGGGCCTCGTTTGTGTTGGATTAAACGTTGCTTTTATAGTATTAACACGCACTACTTTTGTTTCCATTGTGAAAGATCGAGAATGACTCGTACAGTGCTAGCCTGGTCTCAGAGGGGAGCGGCCCAACGTATTGACACTACCGCTACCAGGAACCGACTGATTCAGAAACTCTAAAGTGTATTTAAGACTCTTAAGACCCATAAAATAGTAGATAGAAAAAGAAATATTTTCCGTATCTTAAATTGAGGGTACAATAAAATAAGATTAATTCATGCTTATTAATTACTATTGGGTGTGAGTAATTATATGTGTTTGATGGTGTGTGTGCTTTGGTGTGCATGAAAAGCATAATTATCTTTGGATGGGCTGGCCTTATTAACGTAGATGGCAGCGTCTGCCTCACGTTCAAGAGGTACCGAGTTCGTATCTCGGTCAGAATGAATAAATGGATAAGGTTATTAGCGGGGTTTCCCCTTATCCTGTAAGATGAATGTCGGGTAACCCTTAGCTCTATGGACTCTGGGCTCATTGGAGCATCATTTCATCCATTGTTCGTTATAACTTAATGTTCCAGGACGTGAATTAGAAAGAAAGAAGAAATCATTGGATGGCAGCTGCGGTTCCATTTCCATGTGTTGCTCTAGGTTTTCTGGTTGGTCTGAATGTACTTAATTCATTCCGGCTTACCTTAATACTAAGAGCGACATGTGAGGTCATCTTCACATCTGTTCATTTGCCATAGCGCATAGGAAATGCAGAACTGTTGGCAGAGCTTCAAAAAATGCTATTGTAGAAGCGGATGCTGGACGGAAGCTGAGTACAGACAGTTATGTATTGCTCCTAGTATTCATGGTGGAGGTTATGGCACATTTGGATTATCACCGTCATCATGAATACTGGCGGCGGACATGCGATGTCGCCTTCACGACCTGCCAGACCTACCACACTTATTACAGAAACCATAGAACTGTTTCTAGGTTGCATCCACAAACTTTTAGTTACAAAGCTAATGGCCAGATTTATTAATTATTTCCAGTATACCAAATTTATTCCTTAATGTTATAAAGTTGATTTACACGTCCTAGTACTTTTGAGAGAGTGTGTGTATGCATGTACGTATTTATGTGTGGGTGGTTGGGCGGGTGGGTGAACATGAATGGCGTAACTGAAAAACGGACGGCAGTTTAAATACAATCTCTGTAATTTAAATTCAACATTTCCTAGGAACCAAGCGAAAATTGTAACAATATTTCGCTACCCAAGACCCTCAAACCTTATTCTCATGAGGGTTCATTTTTGGGTCATTTTGGACAGTTTTGATTTCATGAAAAATGGCTAAAAAGCTTTATTGTAATGCACGTTCTTTCTTGCTCGATTAACTGTATATGTCGAATATTTCTAAAATGTCAAACGTCCTCTTCCATCTAGTTAACTTTTACAGAACTGGAAAGTAACAGGAGATACTCAGTCATAGAGCACAATTCATAAAGAGCTTGTTTTAAACATATATATTATGATGAAAAATTATTTGTGGACTAGAGCAGAAACAGGTATTTCACTGAATGAACTTGCAACCTCAAAAACTTGCATCCTTTCCAAATAAGAGTTCATAATTGCTTTGATTTTGTTTCAGTTGTGCAAGTGGAATGAAATGTCCGAAGACTTCACATAGCGATCGACTCAAAACGCATCTATTGCCCAAATTTATAGCATTTCGGTAGAATGAATGAGCAAGGCAGAGATAAAAATCCCGCCATGGTTGGATGTCTGCCGTCCCGAGTAGAAACATCGGTCAGGGTAAGTTACCTGGATAAGGTTTCTTCCGGGGTTCTCCCTTATAATTAAAAACAAATTTCGGGTAACTCTAAGCTCTATTTACCGCGGGGTCATTCCAGCATCAATTCACCCATTTCATTCATCGTCCGATATGACCACGTTGGAAAACGCAGATTACAAGAAATTCTTTTGCTTGAAACGTTTCTCGAATATCTGGTACCAAAAGCCACATAAATTTCACATATTCTTTCTTAATAATAATAATAATAATAATAATAATAATAATAATAATAATAATAATAATAATAATAATAATAATAATAATAATAATAATAATAATAATAATAATAATAATAATAATAATAATAATAATAATAATAATAATAATAATAATAATAATAATAATAATAATAATAATAATAATAATAATAATAATAATAATAATAATAATAATAATAATAATAATAATAATAATAATAATAATGATAATGATAATGATAATGATAATGATAATGATAATGATAATGATAATGATAATGATAATGATAATGATAATGATAATGATAATGATAATGATAATGATAATGATAATGATAATGATAATGATAGTGATAATGATAATGATAATGATAATCATAATAATAATGATAATGACAGTGACAGTGACAGTGACAGTGACAATGACAATGACAATAATAATGATAATAATGATAATAATGATGATAATCATAATCATGATGATAATAATAGTAATAATAATAATAATAATAATAATAATAATAATAATAATAATAATAATAATAATAATAATAATAATAATAATAATAATAATAATAATAATAATAATAATAATAATAATAATAATAATAATAATAATAATAATAATAATACTAATAATAATCATAATAATAATAATCATAATAATAATAATAATAATAATAATAATAATAATAATAATAATAATAATAATAATAATAATAATAATAATAATAATAATAATAATAATAATAATAATAATAATAATAATAATAATAATAATAATAATAATAATAATAATAATAATAATAATAATAATAATAATAATAATAATAATAATAATAATAATAATAATAATAATAATAATAATAATAATAATAATAATAATAATAATAATAATAATAATAATAATAATAATAATAATAATAATAATAATAATAATAATAATAAAAATAATAATAATAATGATGATGATGATGATAATGATGACGACGACGACGACGATGATGATGATGATGATAATGATAATGATAATGATAATGATAATGACAGTGACAGTGACAGTGACAGTGACAATGACAATGACAATAATAATGCTAATAATAATAATGATAATAATGATAATAATGATGATAATCATAATCATGATGATAATAATAATAATAATCATAATAGTAATAATAATAATAATAATCAAAATAATAATAATCATAATAATAATCATAATAATAATCATAATAATAATAATAATAATAATAATAATAATAATAATAATAATAATAATAATAATAATAATAATAATAATAATAATAATAATAATAATAATAATAATAATAATAATAATAATAATAATAATAATAATAATAATAATAATAATAATAATAATAATAATAATAATAATAATAATAATAATAATAATAATAATAATAATAATAATAATAATAATAATAATAATAATAATAATAATAATAATAATAATAATAATAATAATAATAATAATAATAATAATAATAATAATAATAATAATAATAATAATAATAATAATAATAATAATAATAATAATAATAATAATAATAATAATAATAATAATAATAATAATAATAATAATAATAATAATAATAATAATAATAATAATAATAATAATAATAATAATAATAATAATAATAATAATAATAATAATAATAATAATAATAATAATAATAATAATAATAATAATAATAATAATAATAATAATAATAATAATAATAATAATAATAATAATAATAATAATAATAATAATAATAATAATAATAATAATAATAATAATAATAATAATAATAATAATAATAATAATAATAATAATAATAATAATAATAATAATAATAATAGCCAATGCTACAGGTGTGGGAGGGAGATTTTGATTAGATAAATGTGCTGCTTCTAGTGTTCAAGTTAGTCTTGAATGTTTCATTTGTACCATTTAAGGCTACTTAAACACTAAGAGCGGACACGTGACATCGTCCTGACCAGCTATTGATTTGCCACACTTCTCATGATCTATGGAACTTGTAAGTTTTAATAATTATTGTTATTATTAATTTTTTGGCCAGTGTTGCAGAAAGTGTTGTTGAATGGAAGCTGTGATTAGATAAATATGTTGCTCATAGCTTTCAAGTTGAGTTTGAGTGTCATATTTGGTCATTCAAATCGACTTGAATACTAAGGGCCCATATGTGACAGCGTCTTACCTTCCTGTTGACAGGCGACAAATTGTTATTATTTATATTATAGTTTATATTATTATTTATATTATACTATTAGTAGTATTATTAATATTATTGTAATAGATTTCCAGGTCTTGCTTCCAGGCTACAATGTTGGTTGTATGTCTCATTTGAATCACGTTGCCGGTTTTGCACACTTGGAGTGGACCTGCCCCATGGTCTTCACGTCCTGGTGACTGACCAAAACTCATAGGAACTACAGAACTGCTGGCATTCGAAATTGTAATGTTAATTGTCAAGTGGTAAGGTGTACAAGTTTATAATGAAATGATATGGAGATAAGTGTACTCGATCAGGTAAAATTACTGCGTAATATGATAAGCGCTAGTTACAATCAGTAGCATTATTGTATGTGAGCCTGTGTGTGTTTTTCTTTTTGTAATTTAAGTCCTCACACGTTAAGTCATATCGGACGATGAATGAAACGGGTGGAGTCATGCTGAAATGAGTCCGTGGTCCCTGGAACTTAGAGTTGCCCGACATCCGTCTATCAGGATAAGAAAACACTGCGAAAAAAAACTTATCGAGGTAACTCACCATAACCGAGATTCGAACTTGGGACCTCTTGAACGTGAGGCACAGACACTACGAATTACGCTACTCAGGCGGGCAAGTCCGTGTATGTGTGTGTGCGATAGGCAGAGCTGATAAAGGAGATGTCGGTTGTTGCAGACATAGTATTGAAGCTCGGAATATCACAAGGGCATACGAACCATTGAAGTAATTCCCTCCAATCAGATCATTATGTATATATAAGCAAAATTTTTCGCATATTTTTATTCCATGAAAAACGACTAAATATATTACCATGTATGTAATATGTTTTAATGACAAATAACACAGAGGTGTTAATTTTCAAGGAATAATCTTCCAAGACCTCTTTGTTCAAGCTGACCTTTTCTTATTTGATTAACTGTGAAAGATAAATAGTGTGTTTGAGCACAAACGATCCAAAACTCGTTTGAACGTAAAGCATATGTTGAAAATATTTGTGGAGTAAAAATATCTGGGACATTCCTCGTTATTTGTTAAAAATTTCCAAGTCATGAACTTCTTCCAAACCAAATGACTGTTATTCCTTGTTCTATGTTATGGATTTGGAGAGGGAATAGAATTTATTCGAAGACATCACGCAGCGACAAGTGTTTCCAAATATTTGACTGCTGCCGTATGTAAAGTCAACTGTATTGCAATGTAGGCGACAAAGTGGTAGTACTTAGTAGGAATTGTACCACCAGAAGGGAAGAAGGAAAACAAAGCTTTTCGTCCCATACTGTGAACTTGGGTTAGATAATAGAATCCAAGCCTGCGTGCTCGCGCTCAAAATATAAAGGGAATGCTGAAAAAAAAGAGCAGTTAAAGGGAGCCAGTAGTTATATTAGGAATATCAGCTTAAATATAATTAATTACTTTATTCAACAATATTATCTCAATTGTCCTTAATGGAAGCTGTGGTTAGATAAATATGCTGCCCTTAATCTTCAAGTTTGGCTCGAAAGTTTTACTTGTATCATGCAGTCATACATGAACTCTTTAGGGCGGACATGTCACATCTTTTTCACGTAGTTCTTACTGCCCACAATTTATTACAATTGTTATTATCATGATCACCATCATTATTTATATTTAATTATATGATCACCATCATTTCTTTCATTCAGCTATACATTAGGCACCGCCTATGATGCAGGGTGTGGTTAGATTTAGATGTATTGTTCTTGGTGTTCAAAGTCGGTTGTATGTCCCATTTGAATCATATTACCATCTTTGGACACCTGGAGCTTGCATGTGACACCGTCTTCATGCCCTGCTTACTGCCCACATGATTATTATTCTGATGATGACGATTATTATTATTATTATTATTATTATTATTATTATTATTATTATTATTATTATTATTATTATTATTATTATTATTATTATTATTATTATTATTATTATTATTATTATTATTATTATTATTATTATTATTATTATTATTATTATTATTATTATTATTATTATTATTATTATTATTATTATTATTATTATTATTATTATTATTATTATTATCATTATCATTATCATTATCATTATCATTATCATTATCATTATCATTATCATTATCATTATCATTATCATTATCATTATCATTATCATTATCATTATCATTATCATTATCATTATCATTATCATTATCATTATGATTATTATTATTATTATTATTATTATGATTATTATTATTATGATTATTATTATTATTATTATTATTATTATTATTATCATTATTATCATCATTATTATCATCATTATTATCATCATTATTATCATCATTATTATCATCATCATTATCATCATCATTATCATCATCATTATCATCATTATCATGATCATTATCATCATCATTATCATTATCATCATTATCATCATTATCATCATTATCATCATTATCATCATTATCATCATTATCGTCATTATCAGCATTATCATCATTATCATCATTATCATCATTATCATTATCATCATCATCATCATCATCATCATCATCATCATTATTATCATTATCATTATCATTATTATTATTATTATTATTATTATTATTATTATTATTATTATTATTATTATTATTATTATTATTATTATTATTATTATTATTATTATTATTATTATTATTATTATTATTATTATTATTATTATTATTATTATTATTATTATTATTATTATTATTATTATTATTATTATTATTATTATTAATTATTCACTTAGTTATGTTCTTTCTTGCTTGGTGACAGCAGTGTTGTAGAAGCTGACGCTGAATGGAAGCTGTGGATTGATCTTGATGTTTTGCTCCTGGTGTCCACGATGGAAGTAATGCCATATTTGTATCACTAACTCCGCCTTGAAGACTGGCAGCGAACATGTCATATTTTCTTCACGGCCCACTGACTGGCCACTGCTCGAAGAAACCACCGAAGTTCTGGCAGTTTGCATCCAGAAAGTTTAGGTTGCAGCTTTGGACTGGTAACTATTACAAACTGTTCCAGAAATGGTAGCTAGAAATTAATATTTCCCGAAGGTTAAAATGAATCTGTAATGTAATAGCACCGATTTATTCTTATTAACTTCCTGTGATCTTGTAAGTATGAACAGCAGAGCAGAAAAACGAGAGGTGCTTTAGTTGCAATAATTATTTAAGTTCAGCATTTAAAAAAAATTACGAGCAGTGTCACCGAAATTTTTCTACCCCAGAAACTCAACCCAAAATGTCGTATTAAGGTTTATATTTTCTTTAAAATGTTTAACGATTTTTTATTAAAACACAATATGTTATACATACAATCATAACAAATGAAATTTTAGACTCTTTTTATTTCCGAGCACTTCCTCAAGAGTCCTCTACTTTCTTTTTGAGTTATGCATAACTGATAAATCAGAAAAGATAAAGTATTGCTTCAGAGGTGTCCTAGAGTTCGTTAAAACATTTTTTGTAAAAAGACTACTGACTGAAGAACTAAGACATTTCAGTTTATTGCTTAGAATTTTCCAATACTGACAATTTTTAGAACAAGTATCAGATATAGTTTTATACTCCAGCCATTCCAATGAAATGGAATATCAAAGACATCACACAGGGATCAACTCCCAAAAATTTGTAGCTATCATTTAACACGACGGTATTCCTGTGTAGGAGAAAGGGTAGTCAGAGAAAGGCTTTGTGAGAGTCGTTCCGCGAATTTTGGATAGACAGGACCATTTGAATGTGAGCAAACCCATATGATCATCATCATTATTTGCCTGCCTCAGTAGCGTAGATGGTAGCGTGTCTGCCTCACGTTCAAGAGATCCCGAGTTCAAATCTAGGTTAGGGTGAGTTACCTGGATAAGGGGTTTTTACGGGTTTTTCCCTTATCATGATAGACGAATGTCTAGGTAACTAAGCTCCATGGACCCCGCAATCATTTGAGCATTTTTTCACCCATTACATTCATCGTCCGATATGACTTAACGTTGGAGGACGTAAATTAAAAAAAATCTTCATTAACATCATCATCATCATCAGTAGTAGCAGTAGTAGTAGTAGTAATAGTAGTAGTAGTAGTAGTAGTAGTAGTAGTAGTAGTAGTAGTAGTAGTAGTAGTAGTAGTAGTAGTAGTAGTAGTAGTAGAACTAGTGTTGCAGTTTGGCTTGAATGTCTCATTTGTACCATTCAGCCGTTCTTGAATACTAAGGGCAGACATGTGACATCGACACCACGAACTGTTGACTGCCCAAAACTTATACAACCCACGGAACGGCTGGCATCTGGAAATTGTAAGCTGTAATTATTGACCTGTAATGTCAACAATATGATATAGAAATTGTAACGATGCAGATAAGCATTTTCCTACGTTAATTTGTTGTATAAGTAACAATGACCATTCATACTCATTAGCGTTTTCTTTGTGTGTGTATGCATAACTCAAAATGGAAATATAGTTTAAATTTCAGCTTGATTATTTAGGTTGAGCACCTTCCAAGGACATCACACCCAAAATTCAGAAACTTATCCCTACCGAAAACCCTACACCATGTTACTCCAGTAGGTTAATTTAGAACGGCTGTAAAAATATTAGATTCTACGATTTCCCTTATGGCTTGACAAGCGTCTAAAGTGATGCATTCGATAATATGAAAAAGGACGGGAAAGCTTGAAGGACAGCGCTTGCACTATCAGCCTCGAGAAGCTGTGAATGAGATAACTCAAAGGATGAGGAACTTGAAGAATTTAAAATGCTTAACATGGAGATTTGCATTAATTTTGGCAAACATTGACTATATACTTCATTAACACCGAAAGCTGCAAAATGATTCCCGAATTCGAAAGACGGGTACTTTCAATGAACCACAATGTGGCTCCTCATAGAATAACTGCAAATGTGAAGCATCTGGAAGTCGATATAATGTCCATTTGCTTGATCATCATCGATTGCTCGTGGTTTCTTCTGGTGAAGTCCTTCATTTGTGGATGACGTGTTAAACGGATGCATGAGCCTGCTATGAAGAGGGTGGTGTTTTACGATATATCACACTGATTGCCTAGTGATTTTAACAAGTGTTTGCATCCACTGTATGAAAGTGTGGAGAGAAAGAGTATTTTGAACGATTAAGAACTTGAGCTTTTTAATTCCATCAATAGCTTGAACTTTAAAATGGCACATTCAAAATAGTTTCTATGCCCCTCAGTAGGAAGGTCATGTAACCTTTCAGTTTAGGAAACTGCAACTGTATGTTATGTTCTTGTGCCGAAATTAACTAAAGGGAATCTTAAAGTATTCAGTGTCAGATGTTTAATATCTAATACTGTGATACTGGAAATAAGATCTTACCATTTTCTCTGCCTTCTAATTTAAGCTCTACATTCTTGCATTTCTAGAGACGCACGAAATTTGAACTCGTCCAATCTCTGTAAATGGAACCAACCTCTTCCTTTACAACAAAGATCCCAGCAACGCAATTTCCTGCGAGAATAATCGCGAATACTGGCAAAAAATTAATAAACTTGTTAAAATGATGCAAGACGTTCTAATTCTCATCGGCAGTCTACAAAACTTAATTGATAATGTACTTATGCAACGACACTCATTTAGAGGAACTCCATAAATCGTGCTCGCTTGAATGGGTAAGTACTTCACACGTGGGTAGGTGTGCTGCTAATTACATGCTCGTTTACTTCGTGCTTATTTGTGCTTCTAAAATGTCTCTCCTTGGAGTAATTGTATTTCAATTAATTGTGAATGAGTTCCCAATGGTAAAACTTTCTAGAAAGATAAACAACGAAGCCCGTTCCGTAAATCTAAGAGGGTTAATCTAGTGGGTATAGTCCGCTTTAGCCTGTGTGGCTAGCATTTCGGAGGTCGCGGTTCATTTCTCTCTTAACCGTCCATTGCTCTTAGGTTTCTCGTAGAATATTAGGGTGATTTATTATCTAACACGGCTTTCTTTACATTTCTATTTTATCCTGTTTGACCGTATTTGAGAAATGCTAGGAAACCGACTCTATATGCACCCATGAAATTCCTGTACCAGACACTAGCAAAACAGCGTTCAGTTAAATCATCTCGTCTGTCGTTCTACCCTCTCTTATGTTTACAACAGGACAGTACTAATTTTAGACAGATTATAAACGTATTTTATTGAAATACTAGCTGTTTTAACCAGTTAGCTTTCTCAACTCCAATGACAATTTCGTTAATTTGATTTCTGCAATTGTTGTACAATAATTAGAAGATTTATATGATGAATCATCAGAACTACCTTACAGTTCCGGCTATTCCTATATAAACGATGAAAACTGACGTGGCATTCAAGTAAAGGAATGTGAATCATCGGCAGAAGGTCTCATTTCCTTATTCTCCACTCCATGGACTACCCATTTCCGGAAATTCTAAATAGCTCAAAATCTTTATTGCTCAACCATGCCATATTTAGTATTTATAATCCTGGTAGCAGTACGTTAATGGGCCTCATTAAAGTACACCTGTTCATTAAAGTATTGCTATTCGACCAATCAGAAGTGGCCACGTCACATTGTGAAAGCGCAAGTATTTAAAACGGTACTGGTTCCCGTTTAGAAAAAAGTCAAAATATCTGGCACTAGTAACAGCGACATTACACTTACAACCACAGAAATTACGGCAAAATCACTCAATGTTACCAATAACATGTTGCCAGGGTCAATAAGGTTGCATGAGAAATTCTATTCACAATAATTGTGAATTGGAGAATATCAAAAGATATAAATTCGTTTTCAGAAAATATATTTCTGAAATATTTATGTATTATATTAATATATTAATAATGAATATATTAATATAATTTATGTATTATATTACTATTATATATGTATTTGTGTATTTCGAAGATTTCTCAAAATATGAGATCCACAACTGTCGCAGAAGGATATATTAAAGAATCAGTACATAATAAAATTAAAATTTTTAATACAATACTAAAATCAGTAGAAAAAGAAAGCACACAAATTAACATAAACCCTACTTCCTTCAACTTCAAATGTTCAACAAAGCTCATTCTCGCAAGTTCATTTCACTAATTGTACAATAAATAACCTATATTTGAAATAAAACCAGTTCTGTTCATATTATCATTAGCATTAATTGCAAATGATATTTCAATACATTCAATTTATTCCAATTTGTCTGTACTTTCTTTTAGGTTAAACTGTGTCACACGTTAACAGCTATTTATAGGGAAGTAATCAATACTTCTGCGCCTGCGTACTACGTACTACTTCTCACTTTTGATAAAAGAATAACGATTGTAACATCACTCTAACCAGAAATGAATATTTTGAAATGAAACCTTTAATTTAAATACATGATCAAAAATAAACAGTCATATAAATCTTGATCATAATGGTAACTATGAGGGTGGTCTGAAAAGTTTCCGACCTCAACGTGAGCATGGCAGCACTCGTAAATAAAAGCTAGTGAATTTCGTTGTCCATCTGTTGACAGTTACTTACCAAAGTTTCAGCCAGTTTGGACGCTCAGTTGTTATGTAAGTCATTTGAGTGAGTTTATGTGAGAGTTCTTATGAAAATGAACAAAATCAAGCATCAAGCTGTCATTAGATATTTGTCTTTGAAATGCAATACGCCTAAGCAAATCAAAGATGAGCTGGATTCTGTGTATAGAGACTCTGCACCATTATTTACCACAGTGAAATTTTGGGCTGAATTAAACGTGGCCGCAAGAGCTTGGCAGACGATGAACGTTCGGGACGTCCCACATCTGCAACTACCGACGAAAATATCTCCAAAGTTCACTAAATGTCCCAAATCTGCAACTACCGACAAAAATATCTCCAAAGTTCACCAAATGGTGCTATACGACCGCCAAATTAGAGTGAGAGAGATAGCACAGGCTATGAATATATCAAAAGAACGTGTTTATCACATTAAATCAACATTTAGACATGCGAAAACTATCCGCGCGCTGGGTGCCGTGATTGCTTACGTTAGACCAAAAACGTGTTCGAATGAACATTTCCAACGCTGTTGGCCCAGTTTAGGGGCAATAAATCCTAGTTTTGGCGCCGATTAGTTACTGTAGATGAAACTTGGATACACCATTATACGCCAGAAACAAAAATACAGTCGATACAGAGGACTGCGAAGGGGGAACCGGCTCCGAAAAGGAAAACACTGTTTTTTCCGCTGGGAGAGTGATGGTGACTTTTCTGGGATGGTCATATAGTTATTTTAATCGATATTTCTTTAAAAAGGAAAAACCATTTCCGGGGCATACTACGCATCATTATTTGACAAGCTGAAGGCAGAACTTGCGGAAAAACGGCCACATTTGAAGAAAAAGAAAATTCTGTTTCAAACCTCAGCGGTTGCAATGGCGAAAATCCACGAATTACGGTTTGAACTGCTGGACCATCCGGCTTACTCACCAGGCACTTCTTACTCAAAGGACTTCTTTTTGTTCCCTCATCTGAAAATTGCCCTCGGATGACAGAGATTTTCGTCAAATGAAGAGGCAATCACTTTCGTGAACAATTATTTTGCAGAGAAAAACTGGGTGTACAGTTACAAGGAGACTATGGTGAAAAATAAAAAAATAAAAAATCTGAGAAAATGTATCTTTATTAGGACGGAAACTTTTCAGACCACATGTGTAAAAACGCTCGTATAATAATAATAATAATAATAATAATAATAATAATAATAATAATAATAATAATAATAATAATAATAATAATAATAATAATAATAATAATAATAATAATAATAATAATAATAATAATAATAATAATAATAATAATAATAATAATAATAATAATAATAATAATAATAATAATAATAATAATAATAATAATAATAATAATAATAATAATAATAATAATAATAATAATAATAATAATAATAATAATAATAATAATAATAATAATAATAATAATAATAATAATAATAATAATAATAATAATAATAATAATAATAATAATAATAATAATAATAATAATAATAATAATAATAATAATAATAATAATAATAATAATAATAATAATAATAATAATAATAATAATAATAATAATAATAATAATAATAATAATAATAATAATAATAATAATAATAATAATAATAATAATAATAATAATAATAATAATAATAATAATAATAATAATAATAATATAATAATAATAATACTCTCGTTTTAACTACTACCATTATGGTCTCGTTGCATAATATACTATTATAATTAGCATGACATCGGATAATTGCCCACTTTTAGATTTATAATATTTCTTAGTTTTCCATTGGACTCTCAAGTAGGGAAAACAAATTTTTGCGTTTACTTCAATTTCTCTTCTACAATCTAGGTGGATAGTTCAAATGGTAACGTCGTGACTCGCATTCTGGTGATCATGGTTTCTATTCCTGTTACCAAGCTTCCGGATCCATGGGTTTTGTTAGAGGTTTTACACCGGTCGTTAGGCGAATACTGTGGAAGTGCATTACACCCCGAATTTCTGGCCCCACCATTTCATTTCACCCCTCATCTGCTTGGTTCTTTTGAGGTTGACCAGCTGTCTTGGCTCTGCATGACAGAAAAAAGGATGCTCTCAGTGAACCTCAGTCCCCCGGGAGGATGCTGTAGTAGCCGGTGCCAAGGAGCTTCAATCTGGAATAGTTCGGGAACCTGGTACCCAATCTGTAGTGACTCCGGTTCGATCGCCTTTTCTCTCATCTCATACCTCCCTCCTGGAACAACAAAAGGCCATATGGACAGTTAAGAAAATAGGAAATACTGTGAAATACTGGAGTAAACAACTTCAACAATCTAAGGATGGCCTATAAGCACACCCAAAATCAGGTAAACCCCTGAAGTCCCAACTCTGTTTCGTGATTTCCGGCTAACTAGCCCTTAAATGTCCGCTAAATAGTTGAAATGGCCATGAAAAAATGAATATATTGGGAATTATTGGGAACCCTTAGCACACACTATTTCAGTCTTATTTTCGACACAGTACTACACTGCACGACACATCGCTTGTCTTATATGAAAAAATATCTCAAATGTAACGAAAAAATGTGAATGTCACTGAACAACATTCACTTCCAGGGAAAATCAGGGAAACAAGGTTTTCCGCAACTTCAAATAATTCTAAATTATGGTTTAATGGTTTTGGTTTATCAGTAATCTCTACTGCTCTTCCTGTAAAGCTCCATTGTGCAGCTTTAACAGATTATAAGAACTGCATCATCAAATTTTAGTTTAAAATTGTGACAGCACATTTATTGCCATCGCAGACAAGCACAGATTTTCAAAAGGGAGTCTAACCTGTTATTTTCCTGTTCATAAATCGAGTTTTAGGAAGGTTTATTTCACTTAATCACATCCCTACTTCGGCTTTAGTTCAAGGCAGAACTGTTCCGCTAAATTCCTGTATTCCAAGAAAGGATTATGTTCACTTGCATGTTCGTGCTTTGAGACTTCAGCCCAGAAGCTAAGAGTCTCTGTCACATTCTGCCATTCCACAAAGTTGCCACTGAATTTCTGATCATACAGGATGGGCTGTGGTATTCCCAACTTACAGGAAAATTATATTCTTGTTCGTTCTCAGTTTTGATACCGAAATTAAGGTTTGCCATAAGTAAAGAATCATGATGGATGTCAAAGGAATGTTGGTTCTTTGTTACAATACATGCAAGGCCAGTTGAGTCGAATAGCAGTTGGGGGGAAAGTTGTTATAACAAAAGCAATGTAAGAAACATTGTGCTTAGAAGATTTCTAAAGGGGCTCACTTGACTTTTTGAATAGGGTATTCTTTGAACCATTCATAATGGCGACAAAACAGCTACAAAGGGATCTTTGGTTGAAAAGGAGTTTTCAGAAAGTGAAAGTGATACACCCACGCGCATCTGTGGTCATTGAAGCAGTCTTCGGCGTGGAGCCGATTAGAGCAGTACGTGGCTGGGAAGCCATTAAAAAGAGTCTTCGGCGTCAGGCCGATTAGAGCGGTCCTAGGCGTGAGGGCGATTAGGGCAATCCTCTTGTTCTGTCTTGGATATTTGTCGGTTCTTATATACGTGAGGAACGAATAAAGTTTATCGAGTAATAAACATTCTGCCGTCAGTAACTCTAAACAGGGATATTGGTAACCCTTGGTCGGCAATTTCAATTTCGATGTTCTAAAAAAAAAAGAAGCAGTAAATAAATAAGTTGGAAACGGGCATTCCAGTGTCATTAAAATCTCCTTCTCACACACATCCACGCATACCCTGTGAGAAACCTCATTGTTTTATCCTGAGCCACACATTATAATAGCTTCAAAGTAGCATCAACGTGGAACTTTGATACAAAATATTATTGTATCAAATTGGCGTCACAACGTGGAGCTGTGTGTCCTCACCCATAAACAATAATTGCTTCAGTTTTCAGATGCTACATATGGCATTTTGTGAAGCACTTCACGTTCTTTGGAAGATACTTCTGTAGTTCATAAATGAAGCGAATAATAAGGTTAACACATACTACGGATTTCTATTTTTCAGTCCCTCTCAGCGTCCGATTGGTTGGCAGAATACGTACTTGGTCTTCAAACATATAAACCAAATTAGGCTTCTAATATAAAAACCAATAGACGTTTATTGAAGGCAGGAGCACATCCTCTCGATCCTTTTACGAGCACCACTTCTGCCAGTCAAATAACACTGTAAGCACACTGTCAAGTTTACGATTTAATCGCTACATCATTCAAACCTTATTATTAAAAAGTGAAATTGAATCCTTTTGAGTTTTTAAATATTGCAGTTAACGGAGGTTTACATAAAATCCGCCAAAAATTACCGCTGTCGACTGACAAAGAAATGTCACAGCTTTAAGAATTTCAATTCAAACAGAATCAGTCAGAAATCGGCAACGCTGGCTTCAAGTGCAAATGCAAGCAAACGCTTCAATCAGATACGCTGCCATTTACAGTTAACTTGTTCCATTTCGACAGCATGAATGATTGATTTATTACCTTCAAATTTCACACTCATTTACTCCTCTTGGAGTTGCTTACTATATTCTAAAATAGCTCCAACAATTTTGGGTAAAATATCTTGTGTTTAATGTATGATAAAATTTCCTATAAAATGCAGAAATCCTCGGAAGTCCTTTTCAGGATAACTTTTGCATAACTCGGAAACCGTAAGAGGTAGACAAAATCTAACCAATCAGAAAAGTTACACCTTTATGTCTGATACTTTTTCTTTTAAACCAATTTCGGAGACATTCATTTTTATTTTTCTGAAACTTACAAAACGTACTTTTCTCAAATAGAAAGTTGTTATTAACTTGTTAACTCTTGGCCATGCAAATAGAACGGAATTTCAACATCAGGTAGCAATCAACCTTTAAGAGTTAACTATTGTTTAAAGCCTACTGCATTCCCGTACTCCCCTTGCACCTACAAATTAGCCATATGATAGCATTTATCTCCATTTATTACCTGAATTAAATATAGGAATAAGCATTTGTTTCTGCAAGAGTTAAGTAAGTCTTGTGAGTGCAGCACATCAAATTACTTCTATCAGTATTTCTTTCCTTTATATTAAATAAATTAATAGATTAATTTGGAATTTCTCCGCAAGAAGTCGTTCAAGCCTCCACTGCCAGCTCCAGTTTTCTATTGCAAGGGATTTCTGAGCCACCCTCCGGCGGTTTGAGCGGGTCATTGACGAGTGTCTTCCAGCAGGTGGGTCAACCCAATATCTAAGAGAGTTCATGGCATCTCTGCCGCATGTCTTCTGCGGTTATTTCATCTGATCAATTTCCTCCTGCGAAAGATCCAATTGCTTAGCAGTATCCCCTCCGTTACCTAAATATACCTGCACCTCTAATGGTAACTGACAGATCTTTGATGTAAGCCGTAACTTGCTTAGCAACTAATACTTGGTCCCAAATTCTCGATATTTAATAAATAATTATTTAAATGCTTCCAATTAGATGAACCACAATTATACTGGGAAGCTCTAAGGGTTTTTAAATCTATTTCTGACGCAGAAGCGAACGTTTAAAGCAGTACTCGTTATAACACAAGGAATACGAATATATTAAATAGCTTATTATATAACTGTATTACTGGTTAAGTCTCGGACTAAGCTGATTAATTTGATTTCATTGGCTCCTAAATGAATTGTTTAATGTATCCAATTACAGTGCGATCCACGTAAACCTGAACCATTTCAATAGGACACCAATAATAGGACACACGTGCAACTTTGGGAGAATATAATACAAAATTGGGAGATTTCATTACAGTATTTACATCTCAAAGAAAATGTTGGAAGTGTTCTCCACCAACATCTACACATGTCTGCACTCGTCTCATCATATTCTCTGAAGTTTTAAGGAGAGTATCCTTGCCAATGTTACTTATTTAGGTTCGAATGGATTCTTTGAGAACATCAATTGCCCGTGTCCTATTTTTGTACACTCTATTTTTAGATACGCCCACAAGAAAAAATCTGGGAAGGTTAGGCCAGGGGATCTGGGGGGAGCGCAGATCTTTAGAGATTATTGGATTATCAATGAAACTAGTTACAAGTTCCATGGTGTCATTAGATGCATGGGACATTGCTCCATTTTGCTGGAAATAACCTTCTCTCAATTCGATATCATCTCCTTAAAACTTCAGAGAATATGGTGAGACGAGTGCAGACATGTAACTAACATTTTCTCTGATATTAAAATAGTGTAATGTAATTTCATAATTGTATTTTATATTCTCCGAAAGTTGCACGTGTGTTCTATTATTGGTTTAAAAGTAATGGCCTATTGAAATGGTTCAGATTTATATGGATCACACTATATTTTGTGGTATGTTCGTACCGTTAAAATGTATGCAAATTACAAAAACAAAATGGAACAAAAGTTATACTTGTAAAATAAAGTTGTGGGCACAGAAGTCATTATTTCGTGTGCGGTCGGTTAACAGCCTTTTAATTTTTGAACACAGAACTTTAGAAAAGAACGTGAATAAGCCATGCTGATTACATGTCAAGCTTGTTTGTCGAAATGTGTGTTGCAGTCACACAGTTATCAATAATAGCCAATGCAGTGACAAAATGTGATACGTTTCATTTTATTCTAAGGATACAAAGCTTATGTACACTTTTTGCCTTTAAAAGCAATTTCCAATTAAAAATCGTCATAAATATTATATTAATTGAGATAGGATTAAAACAAAAAAGTCGCATATTGGGAAAACGGTAGGGTTTGGGTTTCTTTAGGGTTCTTTTTCAGTTCACCGTTACCATGGTTCCAGTATTGTTGAATACATATTTTATTCATATGGCTATAAGCAGTTTTAATTTAAAATCATGTCTCTCTCACTAAATGATAGAATGATATTATGAAAGCAAGAGGAGTTTTTGTCGAGGCTTGACAAAATTTACAAAACTTCTAACAATACAATAAGAGCAGGCGGATGTTCCGT
Organism: Mantis religiosa; assembly: GCA_030765055.1. Taxonomy (NCBI): domain Eukaryota; kingdom Metazoa; phylum Arthropoda; class Insecta; order Mantodea; family Mantidae; genus Mantis; species Mantis religiosa. Next base: position 385,152,947 of record CM060950.1, read on the forward strand.
TTCTGACTATGGGGATTTAATGAGCAAATTTGTGGAAAGTGGTTCTGTTGCTGAGAACAAATCTGGAGGTCAGAGGTAATCAATAACATCGCTGCTTCTGAGGTGCTTCATGGATATAATGGAGGAAGTAAAATAAAATTGATGGACATAAAAGTGTTGCGCAGATAATGAGGCAGTTTCAGATGAGTAAAAATACAGTTTGGGGAATTCTATGAAAGCATTTTAGCCTGTATCATTATAAACTGAAACCAGCGTTTGCACTCAAAGTGACAAGCGGTATACATGATTTTGCTTTATTTGTGCTGCCAGATTAAAATTAATAACGATTCCTTGGATATTGTTTTTGAACAGACAAAGCACACTTCTCTATAAATGGTGGAATTAACACACATCGCAATTCGTCATTGGCCCTTATTTATTCGAGGAAGGTAATGAAATGATATGAAAATCTGTTAAAATAAAAAGTGAGCTATATTTTAACGATATAAAACTTCGTTATCACGAAGGAATCACGATACTGAAAACATCTTCATACAAGATGCCTCTCCGTTCCATAACTATACGCATGCGAAACAATTAACCGCACAGATCTTTGGCATTCGTATTATCAGTAGACACGTTTCAAAAAGTGGCTGCAGCGATGTCAATATTTCAATCCGACTGCCTTTTGGTTGTGAGGTTAACTTAAAGAATGAACTTTCCTGACATATCTAACAACCTGAGAGCAACTGAAAGGCATTGGTAGTATTCACCTCTCCAGGAGGAAGGAATAAAGTGAACGAACCGCAAGGCTATAGGCCAAAGAGACGCAGAAGTCCTGTCCCATTTCTGCAGCTGTTGAGAAGGGACTTTAACAAAGCATCCGCGCCATCTACCAGCAGTGCCATAGACTAGAAAATTTAACTGGAACATACCTGAAACTTGAGAAGGAAACGGAAAGATAAATTATTTTTGTACAGATGAGAAAGTATCCTAGCACTCTTTTATCAACCAGAAGACATCGTAAAAGAAATCTAGATCAAAGTGGGTGTCGACGGGAATCTAACCTGGGCCTTGCAGACTACTCATCGGTTATTCTCGTTTTATAACATAAGGTTTAATTATGTTTACTTATTGTTTTGTTAAGCTGGTGGATAAAGATTTGACAGACTTTCTTAGAATGCCGTTAGAGTGGTTCTGCTCCAACGCTACTCTGTCGGAACATCGACTGTAACGCCAGCTTGGTGAATAATGACAAGAGGATGAAACTAAAGCTCCGCGAGAATCTCTAATATTTGCAGCCATAAGTGATTCAATTTGAAGGAAGGGGCTTGCGAGCGAGCATAAGCTACAAATCAGATGTTCCCTGCAAGAGCCGGTATTAGGGAATTACTTCGCTGGAAGTGTAGATCAATCAAAACTCTCTCCCCCTCCGCCGAGGAAGAAGAAGTGCTCCAGCAGGAAGCTGCACAAGAAATGAAAAATGTAGGACAAGAAGAGTGGAAAGGAAGATCGGAGAAACTTGATAACAAGGCAAAAAGAAGTGCTCGCTATCTTGGGTGAGGAAGGTAAAAACCTCCAAAGTTCCTTCCGCACAAAAAAGGGAGATTTGGTTTCCCTCATAGTGTGAAGAATAGCACCAAAATTTATGAACGACTGAAGAGATGTGCATAGTTTGAACAGAGACGTAAACATAATCTGTTCCAGACAGCTGCGGCTTCATTTAGATGAAACATGGGAATATATATGATGAAAAGTTTAACTATGTTATACCCCTGCAATCTAAGTTAATAAATATACCAGGTTCCGAATGAAGGCAATAATATAGGGTGTGCAACAAAGGGTGGACACCTAGGGTACTAAGACTATGTGAAATGTATAGCGGCCATCAAAGTCCAAGAGGATCACAGAAGGCTACAGGTCACAGAGACATGCGAAGGTCCGTAATAATACTTGGCTCGAACCGCAGTCGCGCGACCGGATCGTTCCTTCGCTGCATTAAGTTTGCTGCCACCAGAATCGATTCTTTTTCTAACATTAGCGAATGACGGACATCAGAATATCTTTCCCACGTGAAGTACATCATGTAATTGGAGCTGGTTTCGCTTAACTACTCTGAACAGCTTAGTTGCAATATCGGTGTGGTTATAAAGTGGCCTATGTATGAGAGGCAGTTGCTAAATAGCTAAATAAAACAAGATGGATATACTTAAGTTGATATTATGTTGTGTTCCAAATGACATTCTGACAAAATGTTAACTATAAGGGGGAAAAAAGAAACAAATAAGCAACTCTGACAGCATCTAATAGATTTTGTAAATGTTATATAAAAGATATTAAATAAATAATTTATATACACAGTATCTCACGAATGTTTATTACCTTTATGTTAATCGAGATAAACTTTTGCAGAAATATTTTCATTACGGAGGCAGAGACAGTCAAATGTTTAAACAAGGTCGTTAGAGTGAGTGTGATATTTATTTTTAACTTGCATGCTTAAACTAACAATAAACTGTATAAAGCTTGCATTATGCAAACGAAAAACAGACGACTGATAATAATAGCAGATAATTTTCAAAAGATAAATGGCACTGATTGGGTGCCGCTCTGACAGCCACTGGTAAATGCATTATATTAAATCACTTCGTTATATATTGTCGCCGATCGCATTGTTAGTTGGTGCCGCGGCCGCAAGCCGTAGCGTGGGCGTGCACTGAACGCTTGCCGAGAGAAAGAGACAGAGAGATATTTGCATAGTTCCATCTTTCTCTTGACGCCGTGAAAGGCCTTGAAACGTCGGCGGCTTTATAGAACAATGACTGAAAGTATAAAAGCCCGCAAGTGTTAGAGCGCAGTCAGTTGCTAGTGAGTTGTTGATTGAGTGTGCAGCTGTGTAGTAACTGTATGTGGACATTTTAAGTGAACCGCACTGAATTCTTTCGTATGCTTACGTGCTGGCGAGACGACCTTGAAGACTTGTTTTGTATGTCACGACATTTTTACTGCTGCAAGGGGTGTACAAAATTACTGTTTTCTGCAATAAAGAGAATTTTAAGTTTCTGCAAACAAAACTTTTAATTCTACGAACCCACAAAGTCACAATATTTATTAGTGACAAATTACATAAATTTCATTTTTGGTGTTAGAAGTAGGAAACGCAGAAATACTACATATAGATATAACAAAATTATAACTGACATATTACTGGTAATTTTCGTTGTTGGATTAAAAATTGATACACTTTGACATGAGCAAAAAAAGATTATGTTAAATATCCCGAATGAGGTAATATAATTAGCTACGATTTTAATGTTTCTCAAAGCGATTTTGGATTTTGGACTTTTTGTGTTCAGCCTATGAAGTTCTTTTTTTAATTCTAATTGAATTTCTTTTTAATGTGCAAATCATGAGATATACACAAATACTTTCTGCAGAGAAAATGTACGCCACTTTGAAATTTCCAACATAGCACATGATGAGTAATTTTTTGTTACAGCAGATAAAATATTCTCTTTAAATTTTCAACGGTAGCGGGATGTCAAAACCTTAATTATAATTTTTTTCCTCGTTAGTTACGCTATCTCCAGACTTTCTGGAACTGACTTCATCATAATTGCATGGCCTGAAAGTATAAAAGCTAAAAATTGAATGCATACCAAACGGGCTTTCACATTCTGTTAACTGGCTTTTCCATTTATTCATAATGTCAACCGCTGCGCCTTCAAGTAAACTTATCCCATTAAGTACATATTGTTTACGATTTATTTGCATATACTTCAATAACAAGAACTATAAAATGAATGTGGTAGATTTTTAATGACTTAATATATTTTAAGGCAAGATTAAAGAAAACGATACAAAGCAATGGCTAAGACTCACTGACTCACTTGGTACCTAACTTACCCCCTCACGATAGCTTATACAGAAATTTGGAGTTCTAGAACGTTCTAGAATGGCAAACTTAGAGAAGATTCTGCTTGAGCATAGGTTTCCTGTGTGCAGGCTGGGTAGGGCGCTAGTTACTTTTTATTTCTCCGACTACTAGGCGTCGCCCTTCAGATAACATTGGGCTGTGGATGATGCTTCAAAATATTCATTCTATTAGTCACACAAATTGAATAAATATATTATTAAATGTAATATTATATTAAAAATTTTGATACCGAAGTTATTGTTAGTTAATATTGTTTATAAGGAAATGATTGGAAATATAATTACGATAAATAATTTCCATATACAAATTAATCATTCTTCGAATTTCCATGTGTTTAAATCAATGCATACTGTAACAAGCAGACAATAAGTCATTAGAAAAGAAAGTTATGTGTCGCAAAAAAGCAATTGAGTCAGGCAATTAGGCGTTTCACGGGACTGAGAAATCCATTAGTTCAGGGTTTGGTAATTAGAACTGACTACATCCAGAAACTGGAATCGTCTGCAAATACACAAGTATGCCAGTTCTGAAAATTATACAGGATAAAATGCTTAGAATTTAGCAACTTACAAGATCTAAATTATGTTTCATACCATTAAAAAGCTTGATTTTTTTTCCTTGTTCCATTTATTCCCGGAGTTTAACTGCTATAGTCATATCGGCGGCCGTGCTCCTTTGGAACATACTGAAGGTATGTTTGGTTTTTAATCATTAGGTCACGCACACATTCACACTCTCATTCATACTTGCAGACTCTGGGGAAGATGGGGAATTATCTTGTTCGGAGAAAAATCCCCACCCCCACCGCCGGGGATCGAACCCGGGACCCCTAGCACGGCAGGCAGGTGCTCTACCGACTGAGCTACCGTGCCAGTCCTTGAAATTTTGAAATGTTTAATGTAGGTACTTCTAAGGTAGGTATGACTTTCTTTTCTGGAGAAGCTTCGGCACTGCGACTAGTCTTGGTCTATTGTACCTTATGTCCCCAAGTGGGGCACACCCGGAAGGAAGGATGAGGTGAGAGGAGACAGAGGCCGGCCGTTCCCGGAGCCACTACAGTACAGAGGGCAGGGTCTCTACATTTTACCTAGAAACCTTCCCCGGCATGCCAGGACAACGTACATTCCCCCGTGCTGTGGTTCGAAGACGATCAGCAGTCGGTTCGGAGTGGTTCATTTAAGGCATATCATCCCGCAATGCAGCGCCGAGACTCCCGCCTACACTTCGACCCTGAAAGAGACCACCAGATATGACATGATAATGGAGATGAAATGGAGGGAGACAAAATTCGAGGGATGTAATTAACCTACCCAGCATTCGGCTAGTGACTCGGGAAACCCCCCGAAAATAATCCATGGGTCAGGTAGGTCGACGACGGGAATCGAAGCCAGGCGGGTCACAGACGAAACCGTCTGAGCCATCCCACTCGGTTAGGCATTACTTACTTTGATAAAACACTGTGTAGTTCTGAAATAAGACAAATTAAAAAAAAAGGAATACAACGAGATACAAGAGAAGTAAAGTCCACGAATCTTAAGTCACCAGACTCTAGTAACATTTTTTGTAGCGCAGTCTGGATGCGAACACACTAATTGCCGCCACCGCACCGTTTCCTTTATGTGCTGTAATCTGGGTACATCTAGTGTGAGCGTAGGGCCGTTAAATGCCTTCTATCTATCGCCTCAACCATCTCCACTTTCGTGAAACATTCCACAACCCACTTTCTCAGTCTTCAGTAAACACGAGCACTGGCCTGCTACTTCCGTGCTCCAGATTCAAGTTTACTGTAGAAGTGATTCACAACATTCTAGTAATGCTTCAACTTTCTCTTTCACTACAATGTAAAGGGGAAACAACGGTGGGGGACACCTGGTACACTGCTACCTAAACACAAGTCTACTGCGGCTAACACCTCCCAGGAGGAAGTGATGAAGTGAAGGAATAGCAAGAGGCCCAAATGCCAGGTAACAAGTGCTGTAATCACAGTACCAACCAACAACTCCGAGTACGATGTTGACAAGCGTCCCCATATAAGGACGGAGACCAAAATGCCGCTCAGTGCCGAGAAAAGCATCCGCGCCATCTATCCGGCACACTGAGCCTGAAAGTACGCTTGAAAAGTGACAGAGAAGTTGAATGAAAGGAGATAACGGTGGCACACCACGGAAAATCCAAGTCACAGTAAGCAGTCGAAGGGAATCGAACCCATAACCTCCCGAATGAGAGTGTAATACGTTCCCTCGGTGCCGCTTATGCTAGGTAGAGGAGGTGTTGTATTCCTTTCAAACTACGTAATTTAAGTCCAGCAACTTATAATTATGCAGTAGTAAGATTTTCACCCATCCCGAACTACCTTTAACACGGACAAATATCGTTATTGTTTGTTTTTCCAAAAATGGTTCTAACTGCTTTAATTACCTAGCTAGATGGATTATCTCATTCATGTTTGAGCTGTGAGATGCGCGGATGCATGCTCAAAGCAAATAATGTTCCACGTCAACAGGTCGTTCATTTCCCACTCTAGGCCGCTGCAGCAATTCTTCAAGCATGGAAATATCATATAAACTTATTCTAATCACTGTGCCCTGAATTGCTTCTCATAATTTCATGGAAAGCAGGTTTTTCCTTTCTTTCTTAGTCCATCCTTTAAGTGTTGATTTAATTAAATTTAAAGTAATAATATATTCAAAGGATTTAAAACAACTTTCAGACAGATTACTTCTACATGGACTAAGCCTCCTTGAAGGTCACTCGTTACTGAATTTCTGATTTACTACCCGGGGAAAAGCCACCACAAATGTGCATGAGTTTCCCCCACCAATCAGTTGTACTTCTGGCTCTCCTTTTCTCCCCCATTTCTCATGTTTACAACTGGATCGTTCTAGTTTGAGACAACTTATAAAGTACTGGAAACCGTTTTACATTCTAAAGGTCTCATTCCAAAATATGTGTCTACTCCCTCCATATCAGTTAAACATTTACAGAAATACTTAAAGAACACATTTCACTGTAAGTACAAGGGCAAAAAAGGAAACCGAACCGATAGTCAGAGGTCTCTATAACCACGTTTGAAATACCGTACTTGTTGCATGACATCGCGAGAAACAACTGAATAGAGACAGGTGTTTTTGTGTGTAATTTACGTCCTCCTACGTTAAGTCATATCGGACGTTGAATGGAACGGGTGAAATGATGCTCAAATGAGCCCAGGGTCCATAGAGCTTAGAGTTACCCGACATTCGTCTTTTAGGATAAGGGAAAACCCTGGAAAAACCTTATCCAGGTAACCCATCCTGACCGAGATTCGAACTCGGGACCTCTTGAACGTGAGGCTGACATGCTACCACTATGCTACCGAGGCGGGAGAATAGCGACAGCATTTTAACAATGACAAAAACGTCGAAAACTTCAAATTCATAATAAATGATATCTAGGAAATGGCTAATGCATAAAAACATTATCGGAAATAAACTGTGAGTTTTGAAGAGGTATATACCTTTTTATTACGTAATAAGACTAATAAGCCTTTGTCTATACGTCATGGTTTACTCATTATACAAAAATTCCTTCCAAAAAATAAGGTTATTTCCACAAAATTCCAGATATACTTTTCATTTTTTATGAAAATACCTTGAACATATAGCATTTTAACAAAATTTGTTAGAACCATTGTTTAGAACATCAAAATTTTCGACAAATATTTCTTCTGTCGTAGGATTTTCTTGAAGATTTTTGCGTGGCTTCCTTGGAAGATTCTGAACTTAAACAAAAGTTTGGCTAGAGTCAAACTGAAAAATTCAATGCCATGGCCGAAATTTGAACCACAGATTTCCTGGTTTCCGTCCTGTCGCTCTTAACCATTGAGCTACCATGGCCAACGTGCCATCAGGTCATTAAATTCTTCAATTGACTCATATATTTTCCCGGTAAATTTTCAAATCCAAGCCATGGTATTTAATTTTTCAGTTTGACTCCATCCGCAACCTTAGCCTGTTCATGGCTGGTGTGAAGGAACAATTGATTTCCTTCAATTAAATAACAAAAGTTTAGTATCTAACCGACCTTTGGTTTTTTGATTATGCTTTCCACAGATACACACAGACCTTTTTTTTCCTACAAAAAATGTGATGTTTTACATCTATATATTTTTTTCCACCCATTCCTCAACAAAATATTCTTAAAAACCTGATTCTTCTATCTAATTCACGTATTGACAATAACATTTGTAGAAATATGTACTTTGTAGATACAATGGCCGTAGGGGAATACAGTACGCCAAATCCATTAATACAGTCAAGTTATGACAATTCAACAAGAGTTTACCTATGGGAGGTAGGCGAAGTATTGCATTTCATTAAAAAAAAGTTCGGAACCCAGATTTCACTCCAAATAGAAATTTTCAGTCTCCTAAATAATAATAATAATAATAATAATAATAATAATAATAATAATAATAATAATAATAATAATAATAATAATAATAATAATAATAATAATAATAATTATAATAATAATAATAATAATAATAATAATAATAATAATAATAATAATAATAATAATAATAATAATAATAATAATAATAATAATAATAATAATAATAATAATAATAATAATAATAATAATAATAATAATAATAATAATAATAATAATAATAATAATAATAATAATAATAATAATAATAATAATAATAATAATAATAATAATAATTATAATTATAATAATAATAATAATAATAATAATAATAATAATAATAATAATAATAATAATAATAATAATAATAATAATAATAATAATAATAATAATAATAATAATAATAATAATAATAATAATAATAATAATAATAATAATAATAATAATAATAATAATAATAATAATAATAATAATAATAATAATAATAATAATAATAATAATAATAATAATAATAATAATAATAATAATAATAATAATAATAATAATAATAATAATAATAATAATAATAATAATAATAATAATAATAATAATAATAATAATAATAATAATAATAATAATAATAATAATAATAATAATAATAATAATAATAATAATAATAATAATAATAATAATAAATATCATCTAATAATTTTTAAAAGCGTCGTCTGTGAACAGGATAACTCAAAATCGAAAAGTTGGTTATAAGTAACCTTCTTTCTCTTCTGTCTCCTTCCAATTCCGATGCTTTTGCGAACTTGTTACTCCTGTTACGTGATGCAAATTGCAAATCGTCTGCCCCCACCCCCGCCCGAGTACAGTTGAGTATAAAGTATTGTGACAATCATACGCATATTAAGTGTTCTTAAAGAGATAAGTACTGTAAATTATGTTAAAAGGTTACGCACAATGTTAATTCCAAATTTACCCTTAACTCGGTGTTAATAATAGGTAATGTCTCTTACCATGATACACAAGTAGATAAGCTTCCAAAGTCAAGTACCTTAAGAAGATGTGTACTTCCTGGTTACAAAATAACAATATCCCGTTTGATGCAAATAGCACCAAAACAAAATTGTATGATTTAAGTTTACCCAAGACTCAAAGGAACCAAATGTTGTGAGAATATAACCATGAAACCATAAGGCTGCAGATGCCAAATGGTTTGCTTGCAGAAATGTGGGTAACATTAATATGAAATACGAAATGTTGTGCCTCCAATTATTTGAGATAATTAGAAAAATGGAATGGGAAAACGTATGCCATCATGTGGATCAAAGATGTACTAACTGAAGAAAAGCCCACCTCGGTAGCGTGGTGGCAGCATGTCTGCCTCACGTTCAAGAGGACCCGAGTTCGAATCTCGGTCAGGGTGAGTTACCTGGTTAAGGTTTATCCGGGGTTTTCCCTTATCCTTAAAGACGAATGTCAGGTAGCTCTAAGCTACATTTGAGCATCATTTCACCCAATTAATTCACCGTCTGATATGACTTAACGTTGGAGGACGTAAATTACAACAAAAAAGGCTGAAGAAAAAATTGAAATAATTATAATTGAAGACAATGGGATGGAAACAGTGACGAGGATGGTAGCGATAATGACTCAACAGACGTGGATATTTCAGGCGTAGAAGTATTAAAATATGATTAAAAGCATAATTGTTTTAAGTTGATACCGAAATTAAGAATTGCAATGAGTAAAGAATCGTAATGGATTTCAAAGGAGTATTGTATATTTGTGTGGAACACGTGCACGTGCAGTTGATTCGAATAGCAACGGGGTTGAATAGTTGTTTTAACAAATGAAACGTAAGAAACAGTGTCCTTAGCAGAGTTCTAAAGGGTAGCATTTGACTCCGTTTGAATAAGTATTCTTCGGACCCTTAATAATGGCATGACCGAGTCTAATAATCACAATGGAGAAAGATAATCACAAAGGGAATCTTTGTGTGAATAGAGGGCTTCCAGAAAGTGAAAGTTACACATCCACGCGCAGCTGGGGAGGACACTCAATTGGTGGCTTGGAGCCGATTACGGCAGTCCTCTTCTTCTCTCTTGGTCACAGCAGACCAGAAGCGATGAGAGAAGATATTTGTCGGTTCGTATCTACGTGAAGAACGAATTAAGTTTAATCGAGTAATAAGCATTTCACAGACAGTAACTCTAAACAGTGATATTGGTAACCCTTGGTCGGCAACTTCACATTTGATGTTCTGATAAAAAGAAGCAGTCATTAAACCAGTTTGAAACGGGCATTACAGTGTCATTAAAACCATTCTTCTCATACATACCCACGCATACCCTGAGATAAACATCATTGCTTTACCCTGAGCTAAGCACTATTTGCTTCAAACTGTAGCGTCAACGTGGAACTGTGCACCACCACATACCTGCTTCAAAGTTGTGTGTAAGTGAAAAACCTTTCTGCAGCTACAGTATTTAATTTGTTGAAGAATGTAGGACTTCTCTGAATACTCATGAAATAACAATCCAGTGATACTTGAGAGAGTGAAGTCATCGCAGTGAGATATCACAGCCATTGAAGGCCATGGAAAACAAGAGACTCGCATCAAAGCTTCCATTCATATATTTCACTGTTCAAGAACCACTGCGCGGCCTATAAATAACAAACTTGTTATTTCAGGTCAAATCTTTCATTGATATAATATGGAGATTTTCAATAAACTTCGCTCATCCCAAACTACCATTAGGATTTACCCTTTGGAATAGATTTTATTTTCCTGAAAAATTATACCAAACAATGTAATCAAATAGAACATATTATCATGGCAAATAGCATGTAGGAGGCGTGTCCGTAAAATAAGGTCTCCAAGGTGCTGGAGCCGGGAGAAACGCTATTATACTAGAACCGGCAACACAAGCGTGTAGCCTGGTTTCACCCCTTCAAATCCCCACCACAACGAACCCGTTGCAACCATTAGTCTTGGCTGGGCAGCCATTTGCGATGGAGCTTCCTACCACTTCCGCCGCCAAGTACGACTTGCGTGCACTGATCCGTTTTTTGAGTGCCTAGGGCACCACCTCCACTGAAATTCATCGTCAGTTATGGGAAGTCTATGGGCCACAGTGTATGGACATCAAAAACGTGCGGAAGTGGGTCAGAGATTTCGAAGACGGACGTACAGACTCCATGACGAACAGCGTTCTGGTCGGCCTTTGGTTTCAGCCGAAACAATTGCAAAAGTTGAGCAAGAAATGCATAAAGATCGGTGTGTGACAGTTCGCGAGCTGTGCAAACTTATCAGTGAGGTCAGTAAGACTACGATTGACAAGATTTTGACCGAGCATTTGCATTATCGCAAGGTGTGTGCGAGGTGGGTCCCCAAAATTCTCACCGAAGACCATAAACGGCAACGTGTTGAAGCGGCCCACCGATCCCTGGAGTGCTATGCAGAACAGGGCGAGGAATTGTTGGATTCAGTTGTCACAGGCAATAAAACCTAGGTGCACTACGCAGCACCAAAAACTAAAGAACGTTCTCGTCAGTGGCGGCATTCGAATTCGCCTAAGCCACGGAAGTTCAAACAGACATTTTCTGCCGGCAAAGTGATGGCCAGTGTGTTCTGGGACAGAAAAGGTGTATTGTTGTGCGAGTTTATGCCTGCAGGCACAACAATAAACGCTGCTAGCTACTGTGAGACTTTTAAAAAATTGCGACGTACCCTTAAAATTCGAAGGAGGGGAATGCTGACGTAGGGAGTGACTTTTCATCACGACAACGCTCGTCCCCATACTGCACATGCAACGGCTGATCTCCTGGCCCAGTTCGGTTGGGACATCCTCACCCATCCCCCCTACAGTCCAGACTTAGCACCTTAGCATCTGTTTCCTGAGTTGAAGTCACACCTAGTTGGAACACATTTCCAGACCGACGATGATTTAAAAAACGAGGTGGAGCGCTACCTGCGCAACTTGGTGGGAGAGTGCTATGACAAGGGTATACAAAAACTGCCACAGCGCATGCAAAAGTGCATCGATCGCAATGGTTATTACGTTGAAAAATAGCTGTAAGTTCCGCCTTTCCATCAATGTAACATTCAGTAACAATAAACATGTTTTCTATATTAAATAAAATTGGAGACCTGATTTTACGGACACGTCTCGTATATCTTGAATTTTATAGGAATAACTTTACGTATCCACTTCATTCTGGATGACGTTTGCATTACCTCCTGGTAGACAGTAAACGAAAGACAAAATCTTACTACACAAAACATGTGCCACTCAAGAATATCATTTATGTCACATAATTTTTGTGGCGCTTCGACTTTCCGAGATATTTTTTGTTTTTGGTTTGAATTCTCATATACTTATAATCTGTTCGCTGTAAGATGAATTAAATGTCAAAGATGCACGTGGTGGAAATGAACTCCATTGGCAGGTGGGTTTTAATTCTCCCGTATTCTGCTACAATATAGTTCCGCGGTTTATTAAGCTTCTTGCTTTACCTGCTTTCAGTAAACTATTCTAGCAGTTACAAAATAGAATTAACATTTTAAAGTAATAACAGTAAAAGCAATGACTCAAAACTTAAAAAATGCACTGGTTGAGTAACAACAAAGATGGCAGTTAAATTCCGCTGACGGCATTGCTGTTTAGGTGCGCATGCGCATACGTTACGTACTAACAGCTCACTGCAGAATGCGGAGTAATACTTTATTCTAACAGCGAGCAGATTATAGGTCCTTTTTGTTAAGTGGTAAAACGACATTCATTATTTCTGGTGGTCATGCAAAGAGTATGGAATTTGGAAGCCATCGGCAACACTCTTTGAAAAATCTATCGAATGCATTCAGGCCACCGCATCCCTTTAATACATTTTTTTTTTTTTTTTTTTTTTTTTTTGTAATTTGCGTCCTCCAACATTAAGTCATACCGGACGATGAACCGAATGGGTGAAATTATGCTCAAATGAGTCCAGGGTCCATACAGCTTTAGAGTTACCCGACATTCGCCTTTCAGGATATAGGAAAACCCCGAAAAAACCTTATTCAGGTAATTTACCGTGACCGAGATTCAAACTCGGGACCTCTTGAACGTGAGGCAGACACGCTACCATCTCCGCTACCAAGGCGGGCCTTTTACACAGTGAAATGTGTAAATATGTAAGGAAGATTTATCTCTATACACTCCCTTCGTCAGCATTCCTCTCCTTCGATTTTGAATGGCACGCACGTCGCAATTTTTTTTTAAAATCTCTCAGTAGCTAGCGGCGTTTATTGTTATGCCGGTAGGCATAAACTCGCACAAGAATACACCTTTTCTATCCCAAGTACATAAACGTATCAATATCTGTATAATTTAATCTCAAACTAAAACGAATCAATAATTGAATGTTTTATCAAATAAAAACCATGTGTAGGCAAACTTTGAAAGGGAATCAGAACTAAAAAATGCAATACCACAACCGGGGTTTGAACCACAGGTCTTCCTCTGTATGTGTGACTACTCAATAAACATTGAGCTACTCCCACTGTCTCGCATTTTCACGGTAGACACAAGGAAATCTCAAATTCCATACCAAATGCCACAATGGCAACTTACACAGTACTTAGTTTCCAGAATTTAGTTTACAACAGGGTCGTACTAATTTGAAACATAACAATAGCATGTAGAAGAGTGGATAGAAAAAGTGATGTGAATGCTACACATATTCATTAACACCCTATGCAAACTTAAACATTCTAATTACACTTCCAATCGATGTTTTCGTTCCCAGGACAAGAAAATAACACATAAAACAAGTTTCCTTTTAAGTGAAATTGTTATAAAGTCTTTAAACAAACTCTGATACAGTCGGTGGTTATCAGAGCCGAGGTAACTTCGAACGCCAATATGTTTTGATATATTTCTACACTTTATTTAAACCTCGACGCATATTTTTCCACTCTTTCAGATAAGCATCGACTTAACACGTAGTTAAGTAAATAACTGTCCGCTTGTAATAAACCCATTCCCTGAGAGCTTTGCTTCGACAAAGGATCATTTATTATCCTTTTTCAAGCGTAACACTCGCAGTTAATTAAAAATCACTCGCGTGAAGAAAGGAGTCACACCACGTAATCTCATTTAAGCCTTATTTAAATGCAGAAACTTGTTTGGATTCTCAACTCTCTTGACAGTCTCGAGTTATGGGTTCGATTCTCGTATACTGTAGCCTTAGAAGGCCGAATATCTAGTCACTCAAAGCTAAGAAATGCCAGGATACTGCATGAAACAGATTGAACTAAAGTAAGAAGTACAAAGAAAGAAGAGGAAAATAGCGTTTGTGTGTGTGTGTGTGTGTGTGTGTGTGTGTGTGTGTGTGTGTGTGTGTGTGTGTGTGTGTGTGTGTGTGTGTGTGTGCATCCAATGCTCAGGAGTTAATAACTAAATAATGCCCCTCCTTGCTTCCCAATAGTTTGACGTTAAGAGTTTCATAAGCAGCAAGATCCACAATTTATTTTTATAAAGTTTTAGGCCCATTTCTTCTTCTTTGGAGTACAATAAACAATTTGGAGATGCCACCATTCCAATGCTGAAGAGATGTTTATTCAAGCAATCTGCCCCCACCCTTTTTGTGTAGTTTACGTCCTCCAACGTTAAGTCATATCGGACGATGAATGTAATGGGTGAAATTTTGCTCTAATGAGCCCAGGGTCCATAGAGCTTAGAGTTACCCTACATCCGTATTTCAGGAAAAGGGAAAACTCCGGAAAAAACCTCATCCAGGTAACTCACCCTGACCGAGATTCGAACTCGGGACCTCTTGAAGGTGAGGCAGACATGCTACCACCACGCTACCGAGGCGGGCCATCATGTCAGTCTAAATGAGCAAATGAGGATTTTCTTGTATCGGAAACTATTTATGGATTATCCAAATATATTTTCCATATTGACAGCTTATTTAGAAGTGTTATATGTTGATTATAATTTGAAGTTATGTTTCATTTAATTGAATCATAAAAGAAATATTGTTTTACTACTAAACTGATTTTAGATCCTTTCTTTGGTTAAAAAATAGGCCATTTCATTTCCAAAAACACCACAGTGTGCAGGAATCCACTGAGAGACTATATTTTATGTAAGTTTTGTATTTGTTTAATCATACCATGTATTTCTTTTATCTTCATCATTTTTGATCAAGTATTAGAACCAGGAATTTGGAGAACAGCTTTAGAATCAGACAGAAACACTATATTTTTGCATTTATTTACTTATTTATTTATTTTTGCTAAGCCATGAACAATAGAGTGTGACCGGTGTTCAGACCTGGCTCTGTGCGTCATACCCAGTTTTATACTAGATCCCAATTTCTAATCAATTAATTATAACAGTGCTGGTTCGTTATTAATTCTGTTCGCTGTTCATAACCAATATTTTTTTTTAACTTTGTCCAAGAGTTGCCTGATCTTCTTACTACCCTTAACAAACATTTCAGCTATAGCTATATTCATATCTAACTTAAACCCTTATAAACTCTTTCCTCCAAATTTCTGTCCCTTTACACTCCAAAAATATATGTTCTAAGCTCTCATTTCCCCTACATATGGGACAGTAATTTTGTGGAATACGCTTCCTTATACCTTTTAGTCGCCATTGTCCTGCTTTCACCCCTGCAATACCTTCTCTCTTCTCTTAATTCATCACTTCTATACACTTTTCCCTTCCCCAAGGCCCCTTCATTGGCATATAAAGAACTAAAACCTCTTCTCAGCTATTTCACTAAATATTTCCTGAACTTCTATGTCTTCGAATCTTTTTCTTGCAGATTTCCGGAAATTGTTTACATTAGTTTCTCTTTTTCTCCACATTTGCCCTACTCCACTGCTATCTAAGTTATTTCTAAGACATTCCACCCATCCATTCTTTAAACTTTTCTCATGACAAATTAAACATTGTTTTAACAAATTCCTTTCCTCCAGATTCAATATTCTATACCAGAGTTTCAATGCCCTTTCCATAACCTTCCCTTTACTGGCAACTCTACCCATCTCTATTTGTGCTACCTGCCTAACAGTTGCATTTGATAACCCAAGCATTTCTTAAGAGTATCTCCTATGCACCTCATCTATAACTTCCCATCCTCCGAGTCCCCATACTTCTATCCCATATAACATTTTTGCCTATACCTTTTGCATTTATATAACCATGGAAATAAATTTTGAAGTGGTGTACATATAACATCAATTCGTGGTAAATAAGCCCACTTTTATAAACAAAAGGAAAATAATGGATAAAATTTACCTACTCTAGCTGCTTCTTCGTCATAATAATAGAACCATCAGTAGGTTTTCGGAAGAAAAAGTTGAAATCTGCTCATATAAAATGACAATCTTTTCCAAAACAAGATATTACGGAGTTATAGTCCTTCACACGGATTTCAAGTCAGGGACTCTTTTAAGAAAACTGATCAAATACTTAAGAGGAAAATTGTTTATTTCAGAGAATCCTAAGTTGGGTTTCTTAATCATACACGGCAATTCTTTTTTCCCATGTAATTTACGTTCTCCAACGTTAAGTCAAATCGGACGATGAATGGAATGTGTAAAGTGATGTTCAAATGAGCCCGGGGTCCATGAAACTTAGAATTACCTGATATTCGTCTTTCAGGATAAGGGAAAACCCCGGAAAAAACTTATCCAGGTAACTCACCCTAACCGAGATTCGAACCCGGGACCACATTAACGTGAGGCAAACACGCTACGATCTACGCAACCTAGGCGGGCATTAGAAATCTATAATCTTCACAAAAAGTGGTTATTATATCAAAGTAACGTTTAAACAATCAAAGGAATTCTTAAGCATTCTTCTTCAAGTTATATACACTCAAAATATTAACTCTTGAAAGAACGGGATTGCGTGCAGTCTGCAAACGCCAGAAGACTGAAGGAAGGCTGTATGGAAGTTTTATTATACATGATGTTCGATCTAGTAAGAGTGGAACTTTATTTCTTTCCGTTGTGGGTGTAATGCTTAAAAATTCCTGTGCCTTGATATCAATATAAATATAAGGTATCCTGCTTCTCTCCCTTGGGCGTGTCATCATGAATGCCTAGTGGAGGAATCGGTGATTGTATAAAAACAGCATTTGAGTTTTAGTTAATTGATGGAAATTAATCATATCTCCACACTAGCCATATATAGGCTAAAGTTTTTGATAGAGTCAACATGAAAAATTCAATACCATGGCCGGGATTTGAACCACGGATCTCCTGGTTTCCGTCCAGTCGCTCTAACCCTTGAGCTACCATGGCCAACGTGCCGTCCTGACATTAAATTCTCCATTTTACTCGTGTATTTCCCCGGTAAACCACGAGGGGCTCTCGCATTCGAGATAAACCGTTTGTGGCGACTTACTATCGTAAGTACTTGAGTCCCAGTCTTCATCATTTAACTCTTTTCTTGGACGGTGTATCACAACACAAATATACGAGTCAAATGGAGAATTTAATGTCAGGACGGCACGTTGGCCATGGTAGCTCAAGGGTTAGAGCGACTGGACGGAAACCAGGAGATCCGTGGTTCAAATCCCGGCCATGATATTGAATTTTTCATGTTGACCGTATCTATCAAAACACCATTTGAGGTTTATACATGCCAACATAGTGATAGGGAGCGTCTATTTTTTTTTTTTTTTCCAGAGGATTTAAAACCAAACAATAAGTGTTTAAATACATAATAATATAGTAACTTGCCACGTAAATCTGCTGCTGCCATGATGGGGTTTACTACAGGACATGATTGCCTATAGAAAAACATCTCCATAGAATTGGCATACTAACTTCTCCAAAATGGGTATTGTGCTCTCAAGATATAGAAATGGATAGAGAACATCTACAAAACTGTGTACCTTTAAAAAATTATCAAGGTATAACTTCTAAGTACTAGGAAGCCAAAAGGAGAATGACTTCATTGTTGACTCCAGAACTTAGCGACGTATATAATATGATAACAGCATGCAATTTCAGAATCAGAAACAGAATCATGGAGGAAATTTGGACCATTACGAAAACGGCCAAGACTACGTCGTTAAAAAGGTACCTGTTACATTTTGTACCACTCCACAGAGAAAAAGAACGTCATAATCACTTTGGGTAAGTGTTGCTCTATAATTTAGGGGTACTCCTAAATGGATAACTTCTGTCTGTTGAAGTTTTGCTTTTCTTCTTTGTAGACAAACATTTGTTTCAACTAGTTTTACTTTTAAACAGCTTTTTGTTAATATTTTCTGACTTTTCTTATAAATTATTGAAGATAACTAACTTAAATTTTGGGATGATAAAAACAAGCTAAAATATTGAGTAGTATTCACATTGCGTTCCCTATATTCTCTTTTGCAAACTATTCTTACAAAGTTTTATTTGATCTACTTGTCAAGAGAAGCATTTAATTGGCATTTACAAATTTCAATGTAGAATCGGTAGATAAAGTGATACATTACAGATTTTTAACGGGTTTGTCGCTGTGTGATAACATTAAAATTGCATGTTTATTGCATAACCATAAGAAAAAAATGAATAGCGGCTTTCCTCTTGAGAAAAGCAAACGTATCCAATAACAAGGAGTGTCTCGCAAATTGTTAACTCCAACAATAAAACTTGGACATGAATGTGTTTATAACTTCTACATTTGCTTGTAAAGTAAGATTTTGCCAACTGAATATGAAAAATGAAAAAGCCATTCAGAATAAAAAGGATTTCTCAGGCTGTCCCAAAAAACCGACTCTGTAAAACACCAACGAGCAGCCTGAGTGTTTTCCGTTACAGTATTTTTGTCTCTCTCTTTATCTATCCCATATGTTTTCAACGGAGTTGTCCCTGTTTGAGACAGATTATAGAAGAATAAAGCTGGGAGCAACTCCCGCGTAATGAAGCCATTTAGTGTATCGATCCGTTCTTGAGTATTCAAAACTTGAGAGGCATTGACGTGAATGTCTCTTTTCGAGTGTAATTAGAAAAAATGTACAGCATGTTACATTGAAACCCATTAACAGCTTTGGTTGAGAAAATAGCCATAAATTTATGTTTAATACTTACAGAAAAAATTTGACATATGGAACTTTCTCTACTCATTCTTGAAGAAACTATTCACAATAACACTTATTTTTCTATCTAGTTATCTTCATTAAAACGCAGGTTAGCAGAAATTATGTGACTGCATAGTTTCTTTTAGGTACAAAGGGAATAGGTGAATGCAAACTGTGGTACGGTTTGCCACAGCAAAGAAAGTCCCAATGCGAATGAGGTGCAAGGAGGGTTAAACACGGTTACGATACCCTGCTGGTAGTTTTATGACACTTGAGTCAGTTCAGTTACAGCGCATTCAAAAACATTCTGACGCCTTCTACTTTTGTAAATAAATCTTCTCGGTTTTAGTGTACTGAGTGAATAGGGCGCGTGTTTTTTTGACGGTTCTAGTACTTGTGTAGCGTGCGTTCTCTGCCATACACATTCACTGTCTTTGTCACACTGTGTAAGGGTGGCACATTCCTGTCAGGGACTTTCTTTGAGTTGGTGAACAATAGTCAGATCTCATAAGGGCAAGTAGCTATGTGATAGCTTTCACATTCCGTTTTCCTGACA
The DNA here is from genome assembly GCA_030765055.1 of Mantis religiosa. Taxonomy (NCBI): domain Eukaryota; kingdom Metazoa; phylum Arthropoda; class Insecta; order Mantodea; family Mantidae; genus Mantis; species Mantis religiosa. Next base: position 385,172,893 of record CM060950.1, read on the forward strand.
AGTCCAGGACATAAAAATACAAATGACTTCCAATGTGAGAAAAGTGCAGGTATAGGAAAAATTAAACAATAGTGATGTTTTAAACTAAGATCTTGTCTGTCTCTTATTTTTCGCCAGTCATGCAAGTCATTCAGAATGAGGGCTTCGGAGGCTATACATAGAAAATTCAAGATCTGTAGTTTGTTTGTCAAGAAACGAAATCGTTAAATAATGATGTCAAAAAAGTCGAATTTGTTTTTCTTTCAAAGTCTATTTGGAAGTTCAGCGATTTTCTTGAAACTTTTGGTGTTGCGTTCTAGATATATTTTCTTCTTCTTTAACTTCCCTAGTGTTACCACTATCGTGATGTTAGGGGATTATTGTTCCTCTAGCCCTTATAACCTGAGGAACCGAAGCTTTGGATACGATACAGAGCCAGGATAGGTGATCAGCCCAATGCCTGGTGTGAAGGTGACAGAAGTGGATTACATATATATAAAGGACGAGATGAATGATAGGAAAGAAGATGCAGCAGTTGGTATAATGGTGACGGTGAAACCGGAGAAACCGGAGAAAACCCATCCCAAGGTCATGCTGCCCACCACAAATCTCACTTTGCGGTCGCCTGGAATTGAATCCGGACTGCCTTGGTGACAGCCAAGTGCTCTAGATGTATTCTGAACTTATATACCAACTTTGCTATTTAACCAACATTTTGTTTCTGAGTTCCGCTGTTAACACACACACAAGGATCTTTTTCTAAGAATTCACTTTTAGTTCGAGGAACCTCAAAACGTTATATTCAGTGAAATCTTGATATCGAATTTTTGGATGGAACTCAATACTTTTTCTACCGTAAGTTACCCTAGCGACCGGACACCCCGCGGCGGCACCGTGCTATCTCCGCCAGAATTAAGCCTAAAGGACCGGCAGGTAACGTGTACGGAACTCTAAGTACTGTACTATGTTACATTAGGCTTACCTGAAATCACAATAGATGTTGAAAATGATCAGCTTCAACGAGAATACATTCCTTATATCTCCGAAAGCAGCTCTGGTTCACTGGAAGAAGTTCATCTTGCCTGATTGCCTGTATTTCTCTCATGATGTTGTCCTTCACTTATTGTAACGTGTGCGGGTTGGATGCGTACACTTTATTCTTTAACGTTCCCCATAGATAAAAGTCACATGGAGATAGATCAGAGGAACAAGATGGCCACAATTCTCGACTAATTATTCTGACACCACAAGCACTTCACAATTCATGCATAGAATTCGCAGCAGTGTGTGCTGTAGCTGAGTCCTCCTGAAACCTCCCACAAAATCGTTTATCTTTTGTTACTTACGGGGAAAAAATTATTTAAAATGCAATTTACATAAACGTGTGTTAATCAACTGTTGTATAGAAAAATATGGGACCGATAATTCTACGCACACTTACTGCACACCAAAATCCCAACTTTTGCAGCGTGGTGAGGAATTTCATGAATAATATGGGGATTTTTCTTAGTCCAGTATCTATTATTTTGGGAAGAAACGTGACTTTGAAGATAAAACCATGCTTCGTCAGTGTAGAACGTTAAAAGTGGGTCCACGTCACTGTCATAAACGGTAGTAGAGTGCTATTCTCTGGCGGCAGGCGTGCCAATCATCACACAGCCCAAGGCCGCCGCGAAGCGGTCCGGTTGTTAAGGGAACGCACGGTATATACTATGTACCTGGTAAAGCAAATAAAAAGGATAATGCCCGATTTCACCAACAGATGTTAAGACTTAACACGGGTTTAACAATAGGTATAACAAAAATTGCATTTCACCAACAAGTGTTAGCTTAACACTCGTGTTAAAGCTCTTGTTAAACTAACAAGTCAAATTTCTGATGTCAAGTCCTTAAAAATTGTAAATAGTCAAGATGGCTGGCGTGAACGCAGCTGCTGTTGTCGATTTGCTATATTGAAGACTGTGTAAATGATATTCGTAATAGAGTATGGCCTATGAGGAGAAATGATTTTGAGGAGCTATCAGAAGAGGTATAGACTGTCGAAACATGTTGCTATGAAGGTTACTGCTACAACAGAGTGCATCGAAAGGAACAGGCCGATCTCGCCTTTGCTTCAAGAATTAATAATTTCGCGATTTTATAATTAACTGAATTATGTGGAAAATACACTGTCCACCTCCCGTCTTGAAACATTCAAGTCACTCGTCAGTTGCCCTTCGCTCCTCGTTTTAAATTTACGTAATACTGAGTTGGAACATGCATCGAAAGGAATATGCCGATCTCGCCTTTGCTTCAAGTATTAATAATTTTGCGATTTTATAATTCACTGAATTATGTGGATAATAAAGTGTCCACCTTTCGTCTTGAAACGTTGAAGTCAATCACCACTTGCCCTTCGCTCCTCGTTTTAAATTTACGTAATACTGAGTTGGAACATGCATCGAAAGGAATATGCCGATCTCGCCTTTGCTTCAAGTATTAATAATTTTGCGATTTTATAATTCACTGAATTATGTGGATAATATACTGTCCACCTTCCGTCTTGAAACGTTAAAGTCACTCGTCACTTGCACTTCTTCGCACCTCGTTTCAAATTTATGTAAAACGTTTCGTGTTTCTAGTAATGACACATGCATTTTAATTAAGTTTGTTTCCAATTTTTTCCCACGTGACATCTTTCTCTTTTACATTCACTGTTCACCGCATCTGTCCTATTTTCCACGATATCCTTATACTTCGTCACCAATTCAATTAACAATTCTTTCTCCATCGATGAGAATTTGTTTCATGGCTTTTGTTTACGATTTTGTTTATCCGCCATCATTTTTAGCTGTGTGCATACTGCGGTGCAGACGAAAATGAAAACAAAAGCGCATCGCAGTACGTTCAGAAAATAATACGACTCATGCATAGCCTTCTATAGCTGTAACATTTACATGTTTCTTGGCGTTAACACGTGTTTGTTAACACTTTCAGAAAACAGGTTGGTGCAATGCAAGAAATTTAACAGCTTTGTTAGCGCTGTTACAATTGTTACTTTACATTTGTTAACGTCGATTTTAACATCTGTTGGTGAAATCATACATAAGTATTGTAAAGTTCAAAACTATAACAAGCAATATGTTGCAAATATTTGACACCACAAAAGTTTTTATTTGACACAAATTTAAACTTTAAATAACTACATTTTTTGTAGATATAAGATTTCTATACGGCACCACTTATGCAAGTCAAGTATCTTACACATACGATAATTTTAATCGAAACTGTTAGAAATTTTTGAGAAAATGAAGGTTTTAGCACGTAGGTAATTTGGAATGAAGATTTTCTGGAAAATCGTGTCGAATCCTAGAAAACGCTCTCTTAAATTGGTATTTGATTTCATCTTTTCATACTTTAACTTTAATTTATTTTATAATTTTTTTTTTCATTTTTGAGTTTTGTTCACACATAATTTTGTTTGAAGTGTTCCGCTCTTACTTGCCAAAAACGTCAACCCTCGTATCTTAAAGGAAATACGTAATAAACCCATTTCTACAAACATTTATGTGTAGATATAGGAATACATGTTTAAGGATATTTTGTACAAGAATAGAGAAAGCCATGTGAGTGTACGCATTAGATTATTTATGCTCCTAATCACAATATCGGATGTTCTAAAAATATGTTTGGTTTGATTTCAGGAACGAGTGAGAGCCCGTGGCGTTTAGGAACCTTCGGAAACGATTTGGATATCTTACGTCGAGTGTCGTTAACATATTTCTCATGCATAACAAATACATAGTGAAACAAGGTAAATAACAAGAATTCTGACTTGAAATTATACAGCACAAGACGTAGTTTGTTTATCTAGACAAGTTGAATTTCTCCTGACTGTATAACCTCTAAAATAATTCTGTACTCTAATCTGGTACTTTCCGGGTCCCATTTCTCAGCCGCCATTTTGAGTCTCTCATCCCCCACTTCTTACGAACTACTCTATTTCTCCGTCTGTGTAATTAACATTGTATTGCTGGTTAAAACACAAGCAATAAAAATTAATTTTAAATAAAAAGTAAATGAATTTAAATCAGAACCCAAAAAAAATTACACATATTAATATATAGCGTAGCTGCCTCACGTTCGAGAGGTCCCGAGTTCGAATCTCAGCGTGAGTTACATGCATAAGGTGTTTTCCGGGGTTTTCCCTTATCCTGACGGAGCGGGACAGCTCAGGCGGTTTCGTCTGTGGCCCGCATTTGGGAGGCCTGGGTTCGATTCCCGTGGCCAACCTACCTGATCCATGGGTCTTTTCGGGGGTTTCCCCGGGTCACTAGGCGAATGCTGGATAGGTTAATTACATCCCCCGAATTTCCTGTCCATCCATTTCATCTCCATTATCATTTCACATCATCTCTCATCTGGTGGTCTCTTTCAGGGTAGAAGTGTCGGCGGTGTATGGCAGGATGATATGCTCTGAGGAAAACTACTTCCTTCTCCGGATGGTCGGTTGCCGGTCTCAGCTCCTCTGCGGAAAACTACTTCCTCCTCCAGTGGATCGGTTGCCGGACTCAGCTTCTCTGCTGGGACCGTTTCGGGACCACCAGTCAGGGACCTTTGGGGCTCGGATCGCCTTCCGGGGACCATTAAGGCTCGACTGCTGGGCTCGTTGACGTCCCGCTGTAGGGGAGCGAGTTCGTTGTACTGGCCTGTCGGGGAAGCCTCTATCCAAGTAAACTGTATGGACCCTGCCCTCTGTACTGTCGTGTCTCCTTGGTTCGGCCGCTCTCTGTCTCCTCTCATCTCATCCTTCCTCCCGGGGGTGCTCCACATGAGGGCATAGGAACAATGGACCCAGCATGGTGGCCTACGTACCGATTCCCCTCCGTAATGAACTTCCCAAACCCAATCCCTTATCCTGAATGAAGTCAGGTGGGTCCTTCACTCATTTGGACATCATGTCACCTACTGCATTCACTCATCCTCCTGTTTGAACTGAAGTTGGAGGATGCAATTTTAACAAAATGCAAAATCAGTTAAATACCAAACATGGGTATTTAACTGAAGAACATATTTAAAAAAAAAATATCTCATTTCAAAGTAGTGCATGCTTTTGAAACTTTTAACGTTCTCAAACTTAACAGATTTTCATTAAAATTCCATGTATTAAAATACTTTCATGACAGATAAAGCTGTATAGAACTTTCTACTAATAGTCTCTGAAGCCCTCTTTATTATGGATGATTGATAGACCGTAAGACGTAGACGAATCTGACTTTACAATAAAGCAATAAAGCATGCCATTTATGTGAAAATTAATTTTTGAGAAGCTGTTTCTGAGGTATTCTTTGTTATTCATTTGAATTTTTCAATATTGTTCACAAATGGTTAGTAATTGCCCTTTCCCCTCCTGGTCGTAAATATAAAATAGGATATCGAAGCCATCACACAGGCATCAGCTCTTAAAAGGTTGCGGCAAACCCGCATACCAGTGTTAAATTGCTTGGGTTCTAATTGGAGCCATGAGTTCTCTTATCCTCAGGTGAATGGTTGTAGGAAATGGATTTTGGTGGCTGTTGGCTACTCAGTTTTATTAATGTCACTTTGTTTGTTGCAGAATTATTTGGTTTAATTCCCACTAAGTTTGCTAATTGACTTGGATCGGTGACCACCTGTTAGTAAAATTCCTAACATAAATTCTATTTTACTTGAAACCCTTGATTACTTGTTTAAAGTTACTTCCGTGCGGTTTCTATTTCTTCTTTATACGACGACTACTTTGCTCTAATAAACATCTAATGCTACTTCCACTTACGCTGGTTGCGCTATTCTTAACTTCCCTACATTTCAGACTTATAAATCTTCGCTTCTCTTCTTAACGCACATGAACACGTCCTGCCTGTTGTAGAATCACCTTTTAAGTAAGTTTTTCTTACTTCACTATTCAGTTCGAACCTTATTCTGATCCCCTCTCTAATTTTATCCCATGAACAAACTAGCTCACCCTTCTCAAATGTTACATTATAATTGGTTTCTCATTTATTTCGAATTTTCGCATTGGCTTGCAAAACTCATTTAACTCATTGACGTTCAGCCCACCCTGATTTGGGGAACGCCTACCCTGAGTTGTTTGTAACGGTATACATCGTTATCAAATCAGCGAAGTAAATCTCTTTAACGTTCATGCTTAACTGCATTTTGAAAGCTCTTTGTCCCAACACATTCCTGGCTGAAAGTATACTATAGTTCTCAGACATTGATATTTTCCTAGCATAAAGAAGGTAACGGTCCTTCCTTCCTTCCTGTCTCTCCGACGTGTACAGATTTTTACAAGAATATTTTCTCTTTCTTACCTGGATGCTAGTATATATGTTATATTAAATTATATTCTTCCCTTCTTATTCTTTAAGTCAACCGGTATTTTATCATTACTCTATCCATTCTAATTTCATATTAATATATCAAAATTTTTAAATTATTTTAGCAAAGCATTTTTATAAATTTATCTTCCTCTTTAATTATCTGATTTCGATTAATTCGCCAACTCCTAATCGCTGCCTGATACTGCGGTTACAAGGTTCATTCCCAAATTCCTTTTGTACCTGCAGGGAAATGTGCAATAAAAGCATTTCTGGACATGTTCCTCTGGATAACTTAAGTATATAGAAAACAAGCCTTTTAAACAATAGCGTAGAATTGTGTAGAAGAATGCACGTGAATTCAACAAATCATTGTATAATTAATATAGCTTTGTAGACAGTAAACGTCCTGAAGATATATTGTACATTGCTCTATAAGTTTTATCAGCACATGCCAGTAGGAGAGGCTGGTGATATATCGACGAAAACCCGCTTTAGTTTTATTATATTACATGTTTGTCCTTTGCTTTTCCTTGACATTAACCAGGGAAGGCAGACGGAGGGGTGGTAAACTGACTGCTGCGTGAAAAGTGTATATAGCTTGGCTTCCTGGCAGAAATTGTGTGGCTGCTTTTACACGTACGTACAACATAGGGGGGGGGGGGGGCAAAAACACTCGTATTACAGCAGCCATTGCAAATTTTGTCGTTTGGTTAATATGGTGCACAAATGTGTAACATTTACATGACTTTCTCTCTTCCCCTTCGGCTTTTCTTCTATATGCTGATTAATACCGATTAAACTAGTCATTTCGTCGACCGTATAAGAAGTTAAGTCATGACGTTCGTGAATATCCGGCCTCTTCGGGTGCTTTGTGTTGAAACGATACTCAAATCTTTTCAAGATATTCAATCTTTTATTTCTTTGAAATTTCTCTTTTTGTGTGAACACCAAAGAGAAACGTTCAGCGGTCCCCCCAAAAAAGTTACCGAGCCGGATGGCTCAGGTGGTTTCGTTTGTGCCCCGCATTCGGGAGGTCCCAGTTTGATTCCTGTGGTCGAGCTACCTGACCCACGGGTTATTTCGGGGGTTTTCACGGGTCATCAGGCAAATGCTGGATAGATTAATTACATCCCCCGAATTTCCTGTTACTGTTCCTCCATATCATCTCCATTATCATTTCAGCCCGCCTCGGTAGCGTAGATGTTAGCGTGTCTGCCTCACGTCAAGAGGTCCCGAGTTCGAATCTCGGTCAAGGTGAGGTACCTGGATAAGGCTTTTACCGGGGTTTTCCCTTATCTTGAAACACAAATATCAGGTATCTCTAAGCTCCATGGACCCCGGACTCATTTGAGCATCATTTCACCTATTTCATTCATCGTCCGATGTGACTAAATGTTGGAAGACGTAAATTACAATAATAATAATAATAATAATAATAATAATAATAATAATAATAATAATAATAATAATAATAATAATAATAATAATAATAATAATAATAATAATAATAATAATAATAATAATAATAATAATAATAATAATAATGATAATAATAATGATAATAATAATGATAATAATAATGATAATAATAATGATAATAATAATGATAATAATAATAATAATAATAATAATAATAATAATAATAATAATAATAATAATAATAATAATAATAATAATAATAATAATAATAATAATAATAATAATAATAATAATAATAATAATAATAATAATGATAATAATAACAATGATAATAATAACAATGATAATAATGATAATAATAATGATAATAATGATGATAATAATGATAATAATGATAATAATAATGATAATAATAATAATAATAATAATAATAATAATAATAATAATAATAATAATAATAATAATAATAATAATAATAATAATAATAATAATAATAATAATAATAATAATAATAATAATAATAATAATAATAATAATAATAATAATAATAATAATAATAATAATAATAATAATAATAATAATAATAATAATAATAATAATAATACATCTCTATCTGATGGTATCTTTCAGAGAAGAAGTGTCGGCGGGTGTCTCATCGTTGCGTGGCAGGATGATATGCTCTTGGTAGAACTTCCTCCTCCTGTACGATGGCCTCCAGTCTCCGAACCCGGTCTAGTGGGGCCGTTTCCGTGCCACAGTGTAGGGCCCCTGCCCAACACACTGTCGTGCTGCTTGGGACGGTAACCTTCTGTCTCCTCTTGCCTCATGCTCACTACCGAGGATGTCCCACTTGGGGCATAGTTACAGTAGACCAAATCCCCTCCGTAGGTTGCCCAGTCAGTCCCCCAAAATTGTATTTTACATCAAATTTCGTCATTCATTTAGGAACACAATTGTTCTAAGTACGTAGTGGAAAAGGTAGAAAAGCGTAACACAAAAATACTCATGTCTTGCACTCACATGGCTTTCTATACACTCTTTTACAGTACGATCCATATAAAGGTGAACCATTTCAAGAGGAACCAATAATAGGACACACGTGCTACTTTGGGAGAATATAATACACAATTGGGAGATTACATTACACTATTTATATCTCTGAGAAAATGTCGGAAGTGTCCTCCACCAGCATCTAGACATGTTTGCACCTGTCTCACCATATTCTCTGAAATTTTACGGAGAGTATCCTTGCCAATGTTACTTAAAATACCGTGAGGTTAGGTAAGGGAATCTAGGGGCCACAGACCTTTCGAGATTATTTCATTATCAAAGAAACTAGTTACATACATCATTAGATGTATGGCACGTTGATTCATATTGCTGGAAATAACTTTCTCTCAATTCGATATCATCTCCATAAAACTTAACAGAATAAGGTGAGAAGAGTGCAAACATGTATAGATGCTGGTGAAGGACACTTCCAGCATTTTCTCTGAGATGTAAATAGTGTAATGTAATCTCCCAATTGTGTATTATAATGACCCAAAGTTGTACGTGTGTCCTATTATTGGTTCATTGCCTATTGAAATGGTTCAGGTTTATTTGGATCGCACTATATCATATATTCTTATAAGCAAAAGATAATATTTATAAAGCCTCTTTGATTAGATACATCGGAAAAAGGTCGCTATGTGATGACTTTAAAATTGTATTCCCTTTGCATGACCGAAAGAGAGGGCGGAAGAACAATAACTTCCAGCTTGAGATAACTGTAAGTGTTGGAAAATAGAAACCGGCAACAAAGAATATCTTGGATATGGTTAACTCTACAAAAACCATATTTGGCATGAACTGTATGTTTTAAAAATATATGCAATTTTTGTATAATAAGATTTTATCTCTCACCGTTTGCAGTTAAAGTCATTCAAATTGAACAGGTCTTCAGAGGCTCTTCCAAGTGTTTTAAAGATGTCCATGTCATTTGTCATGAAAATAAATTAAATGTGTTGTATTTTATTCGAAATCGTTAAGAGCTAATTTTGAGAAAATTAAATTTTAAAAAAGAATCATGTAAAGATTGTACATGATAGGGAGGCCTTTCAAAAAAAAACTCTGAACTTAAATATGTTATTTAAGGAGTTTCGTGCAAGGATGCACCTATTTCTAAAATGCTTCATTTTTTGTTCAGGAGACCATACAACATAATATCTCTTCTAAATACTTGACACTGTACTCAAGTACATAGCACACAGAACAAAACCATGTAAAAATATCGAGTCATATTTAACTAATATCCTTCACTTCCAGTTTTCTTATCTAAAAACATAAAAGTTTCTTTCTGTTTCTAAACTCTGAGCATAAGTAACTCACGTCTTAATTTTTCTAGATCAAATTTTCACGAGTGGCATTTCTTCAGATTACTTCAAGCTTAAAAAAAACTACGTGCCAGGGAAGGAGTAGGTTTCTAAAGCAGAGGGAGACACCTCGTACATTTGAGACAAGGAGGAGGGTATGAAACTTGAGGCTACAGGCCACAGGCAGGTATAAGTCGCGCAACAGTTCTATAACACTGAGGTTCACGCTTAGAACAATCAGGGAGCCCTTGTCCTACCTTCTTTCTCTTCTGTCTCCTTGCAACTCCTCAAGATGCTGAACACATCTCCTTCCCGTATAGACTGGGTGATCAGCCACCTCTGCCTAGCGTATGTGGGCGTGAGGACGGCAATCTGGTTGGCAGGCCTTGGTCCTCTAGGGCTATTGCATCATGATTATTATTTATTATTACTATTATTATAATTATTATTGTGCATTAAGCGACAGTGTGAGGTTCATAGAGTTAGTCGTAACGTGATATTACGTTCTCTTTATATGGCTAAAGATTTAAAAATTAATGGTACTTTTTATTTGAAACTTGAGATACAATTCTCTTTACGTGTCCATTAAAGAAGAGAAGGAAATCACGGACATACAGAGCGCCTCTTTTTAAAAACGCATTAAGGAAACAAGTAGCGCACAATAAAATTAGACTCTATTGGGACAAAAATCAGTGATAAGAAGCAATAAGCCTGTTGATATAGCTAAACAGCATGACTCGGATAATGGTCTCCGTGGCGCAGGAGAGCAAACATTAGGTAGCGGGACACTGAACTTCACGCTTAGAACAGTCAGGGAGCTCTGGTCTTACCTTCTTTCTCTTCTGTCTCCTTCCAACTTCCCGTAGGGGAGGGGATCCGTCCCCTTCAGCTGCCGCGGTGCGGGCGCTGCGGTCCCTTAGCACTCGTGGTATGTCTGACGTTACTAGAGGAACCTCGGGCTGAACTGCCGAGCCCCTCCCGTCGGGGAGTTGTTCGGACTAGGTTGGACTCGAGGGGGCAGTGTGTTCCCGTCACCCACGGGGAATTGGGTACCTCCGGCCAGGCTACGGCCGCCCGGAGGGTGTAGAGGGTTGTCCAAAAATTCACGGGTATTAGCCTGCAGAGCTAGTAGAAGGTGTGCTAGATCACCAGGCAGCCCCACCAAGGTTTTCGGTAGTCTTCCCTGCGGGGTTGACGCGCGTAAGTGGCCTATCCACTTCCACCCGTCTTGGCGTTGTAATCGATGGGGGGGGGGGGGGCTTTTTAGACTCAAGGTATTGCCCCATGGAAAGAGCCCTGTAGTTTTCCATCGCTCCAAGGTAGAAGAAGGCCCGGGTCCAGGACTAATAGGAGTGGAGCCTCTGTAGTTAAAAAAAAAATTCTCCTCCCAACTCCTTTTACTTGATGCAATATGCCCACTGAATCGTCTGCCCCCCCCCTCCCGACTATCGTTGACTGTAAAGTACTGGTACAGTCACACGCATATTAAGTGTTCATAAAGAAATGAATAATGTTAAACGGTTACGCACAATGTTCATTTCATATTTATCCCTTAACTCGGTGTTAACAATAGATGTCTCTTACCATAATACACAAGTAGATAAGCCTCCAACGTCACGTACTTTAAGAAGATATATATGTTTTCTTGATTGTAACATCACAATATCCCGTTTGGTGAAAATATCACCAAAACAAAATTGTACGATTTAATTCTAGCCATAAACCAACTAAGAAGATCTTTTTAACTGGTCAAATATTGTCAGAATATAACCATGCAACATGAAGGCTTCCTGCCTAACATCTGAATTCTATAGAACTAATATGGACAGATGCCAAACAATGGTTTGCTTGCAGAAATGTAACTTTTAAAATCAAAGACGGGATGTTGTGCCGAGAATTTGAACAAATTGGATAATGGAATTGGAAAATGTATGCCATCATGACAATAAAATAAAACAGGAGTATTACGAAAAAGATCTATTAACGGAAGAAACAACTGAAAGAATTATAATTTAAGACAATGGATTGGAAACAATGATGAGGATGACAGTGATGACTCAAAGGACGAGAATGTGTCAGGCATAGAAGAATTAAAATATGATTAAAGGCAAAATTGTGTTAAGTTGTGTGTAAGTGAAAAAACTCTCTGCAACTATAGTACTTAATTTATTGGAGACTGTACGACTTCCCTGATTAAGGACACATGAAATAATTATTCCAGTGATACTTGAGACGGTGAAGTCATCGCAGCGAGATATCATAGCCATTGAAGGCCAGGTAAGAGACTCGTATCAAAGCTTTCATTTAAACCTGCGTGGCGTATAAACCACAGAATCGCCCGGGTGTTTTTGACATTACGAGGTTTAACACCCGTTCCACTCCTGGAGCTGCTTAGAGTAACAAATGACACATCGACCAAGTAGCCGTCTACTACCTACGGCAAGTAATCTTTCAGCAGGCAGCATGACTTCCTTCGGAAGGGAAGTAAAGTCTGGATCTTAGAATTACGGCACGTAAAGGAACACCGAGTTTGATAAAGGGGCCTATGAGCAAAAGTTATACCATGGGACGCTGAGAACCACAGCAGTTAAATAGCGAACATAAATTAAAGCTCAATTTCAATTTCACTGAGAAAGCATCCTTGCCAACTGACCATCAATCTCTATAAAACACGAAACCTAGACACATAAATTAAAACTCTATTTCAATTTCACTGAGAAAGCATCCTTGCCAACTGACCATCAACCTCCATAAGACACGAAACCTAGACACATAAATTAAAACTCTATTTCAATTTCACTGAGAAAGCATCCGTGCCAACTGACCATCAACCTCCATAAGACACGAAACCTAGACACATAAATTAAAACTCAATTTCAATTTCACTGAGAAAGCATCCGCGCCAACTGACCATCAATCTCTATTAGACACGAAACCTAGACACATAAATAAAAACTCTATTTCAATTTCACTGAGCAAGCATCCGCGCCAAATGACCATCAACCTCCATAAGACACGAAACCTTGACACATAAATTAAAACTCAATTTCAATTTCACTGAGCAAGCATCCGTGCCAACTGACCATCAATCTCTATAAAACACGAAACCTAGACACATAAATTAAAGCTCAATTTCAATTTCACTGATCAAGCATCCGCGCCAACTGACCATCAATCTCCATAAGACATGAAACCTAGACACATAAATTAAAGCTCAATTTCAATTTCACTGAGAAAGCATCCGCGCCAACTGACCATCAATCTCCATAAGACACGAAACCTAGACGCACATCTAAAATGTCACAAAACGGAATGAAACGGTAGTGATGGTAATGAAATCTTGTCTGATGAGATTGCATCCCAGCACTCGCCTACTTAGCAGGGAAAACTACGAAAAATCTAAGGTCGGATTAGGTTACGAAGCTAGAACCTCCCAAATGCAAGCCTCACACTTTAACTGGAACTCGGTAGGTGGCGTAGAAGGCAATAAGTCTAAAATGTCTCTGGCTGTTACTTAAGTAACCGGAGAATTATTCGTATCAAAATGTTGGGCTCTAGTTTACAAACTCCACTGTAGATGACACCAGCAGCAAGAAACCCTGAAACGTCCCATTCCAAAAGCCAGCTTTGTATATTACGAAAATAAACAGCTATAGAGTATCATAAATTACTCCTTAACACCTATTGTGTACCGTTTGAAGCGTGGATAATCGAGCCAAAATCCCGTAAAAGGCGAGAGTCCATTTGGAAAACAAATGAATGGGGTGACAGTTTTGATTTATTTCGCCACTTAGCGGTGTTACACACTAATGTGAATTTATTCCACCACTGAACTCGAAGAAAGAAAAAGGCGTATTAAAGCTTTTGGCTTATTAGGCGTCATCAAAGATGCGCATTAGTCCCGCACATCACCGCTAGGTGCGCATTACTTCGTCTTCCTTTTGGAAGTGTCTTTTGTGAAACTTGATACCTATGTAGGCTCTTTCTTCTACTTCTCTCCTTCTTTACGTTCTTTCTTTGGCTAAACTTGTTAAGGTCACACTATTGAGTTTAGCTTGGAAGAACAAATTCTTTTATCTCCAGTACAAGTGAAAACAACGGCCTCAGTCTTCTAGAATGAATGTCTTTAAAACGAGCAGTGCTGAAGTAAAACATTAAAAGACAGAAATTACTTGTACCAGCCAGGGGCTTCTGTATTTAAAAAGAAAACTCTGGCGTGTGCAGTCACGTGATTTTCTCTATTCTTCTACAAACTATTTATACAAACGCTTATTCCTCCACTTAATGTTAATCAATATAAACATTGTTTTTCCTGTAATTATGTTACTGCAAATGTTCTAATCCTTGTTTCACGTAAACTTGCCCCGTATCTCTTAACGGTCACGTGACCTTATCACTTCTCATTGGCTGCTGTTGTAGTATAGGCTGTTGTGCGGTAAAAATTAGTCCGTTATTTAACATGGTGATATATCTTTATATATTGGAAGAGAATTGTCAAATTTATATTTTCATAACTGTTTTAATTAAATATATTACGCAACAGAGTTGATTTATCTGTAATGCATGTTAATTCTGAAACGAAGTAACGAAGCCCGTCTTTCACATGACACGATAGCACGTGATTTAGTGGTAGTGATGACATATTTGTTTTTATGACTTTTATCACTGACCTTGTTTTGAACTGGATTAGTCATATATCGCCATTCGAAGTTGTGCTGTGCCAAATGCGAGAGCTAAATTATTTTATTGATCGTTTATTGCGCCTGTACTTGTTATATGTATAATGGCAGAATCTACCGCCAGTTTTTCTCTGAAGCATCGCAAGGGAAAACCTTTACAAAGCGGCGAAAAAAGAATTGTGGTGCATGTGTTTAATGCACTCACAGAGAAGAATCCGTCTTTGTCAGTGAGAGAAGTCGAACAGCTGTGCCCTGTACTTACAGGTGTGTTAGATGCGTAGGAACATCGCGACATGGAATTGAGACAAGAAAACTTATCACTCCAGGGGCGATATTGCTGTGTGGCGAAGACGTTATTTAAGGTCAATCAGACTGTACCGAGATACAAGTCGCAAAATATACTACCTTGACGAGACTTGGGTGAATGAAGGACACACAAGTATGGCATGACACGACTTTTAAGACTGAAAGACGAGCATGTTTGCAAGGTATGTGTGCTGGCTTTAAAATATCCCAGTGGAAAAGGCCGAAGCCCTTTCATTATAAACTTGTTTCAGTTTCAACATACTCAGTTTCATTATAAACTTCATTATTTTTGCATGCCTTCATATTCTTATTTGTATGATTTTATCTATCTTCCTGGCAATTATTATGACGTTTATTGCAGGTTTAAATATGATGGGAAGGCACCGCCTATGGCCTATGGCGCGAAAGCATTAGCCAGTTAGGGTGAGGGGGAAGGTAGTTGCATGCGGAGTGATACATGTCAGCTGGGCAAGGTTATATGAGATAGAGATTAATAATGTTTTTTTAATAAATTCAGGAGACCTCAAAACGTGTATTTACGGTAAAATCTCGGTATTACGTTGTTAGGTGGAATGCAATAGCTTCTCTACCTACAAACGAGCACAGCGTTATTTGTTAAACACAAAAAAAACGTTACCCTATTCGTAATGTTGAAACTGTTTCTCAAAACATACTACTTTTTTTTCCTAGATAAAAGTACAATGATGTCTTAAATAAATTAATAGTAAATTAAAAATTGTGGAATAATCTGTGGTTTTAAACATTTAGTCCATAGTTGCCTCACAATAGAGCTCCAATAACAGTTTCAGGTATTCCAGAGGAAAACAATGGCATTTGTCGATCAATACACCAATATATTAAATTGAAATTCTTTTGTGTGTGCGTAAATAGAGTAATCTAAAATAACACTCGATCGATTTTGATAATTCTTTCATCACTGATAAGGAAAATTAGTTCTCATGGACGTTGGGTTTTAAAACAACTTCACATTTTATTTCATAAATTACAAAAAGGGTAAAAGTATTTCACAAAGTTGTTAAATATAAGCATATTGGAATTATAAAGGAACATTCATGGGAATCATCAACCGTGGTCTAGGGATTACATTCAAGCCTCCGATTCCCAAGGGCGCGGTTTCTAACCTCGGTAGAGGGTGGCAGATTTTTCGGGCGTAAAAATCTTTACATGACTTTCTTCAGAAGAGAAGTAAACCCGCTGTCCCGTGTCGTAGTTTTACGGCACGTAAAAGTACTTCAAGCCTGAAAAAGAAGCTTCTGATCCTCTAGTGACAGGGACTGTCGATTTAAAACAACATCGCTGTATGCTTGCTTTGAACCCGATACTGAGGTAACAGCGGCCAGCTCCGACCAACTGAGCCGATACTTACAATAAGAAGATTATATTTCTTGACAATAGGTTTTTGCGCGTCTCTCCCAAAGAAGTTACCTTAATGGCTTGGCAGAGGGAACCTTCATGTTCACCAGCTTAATCTGTATGTCGTATATGTTAAATATTAATGAGAACTACGTGGTTTTTATGTTATTAAGTAACTACAGGACCAAACAGAAGGTTTAAACATATACCATTTAGCTTAGTACAGTTATATTTAAAAATCGGTGTTCGTTCCACTCACATCACTTTCCCTTCTCTTGTCTAAACTATTGTTATAAAGCATATTTCTCTATCTACTTTGTATTAATCCAGATAAACAATTGCAGAAATTATCGTCCCGCTAAATCTTCTTGTAGGTAGGTACTGGAGGAATATGGGAATACAATAAGCAGGCTTTAAGCGATAGGTAGTGAAATCTTAGAAGAGCTGGTCGACTATCGATTGACTTTAAAATTCGTTTGTCTTTACTTGGCCAAGTTATAAAAAAGAATAACGACTTTCTGTTTTAGAGAATTGTAAAATCGAACATATATTAAGTATGTCGGAAATGTTTCGTTCCCGGAAAAAAAATGGACTAGTTTTATAATTTAACTTCATCTACATATTTTCTTCAGTATAATTTTCTAAATCTTACGGTTTGCTGGTTTCTGAAAACATTTTCAAAAAATGCAAGATTTACACTTCTTTTGTCCTGAGAATATTGTTACAAATAACAATGAGTAACCTAAGCAACTCCACCATATGTTACGAATAGGGGTGTAACTTAGTTGTTTGCATTCTATTCAGTAACTCAGAGCTTAGCTGGAACGATAGGCGGGTCAGGTGTTAGAGCAGGACGGTAGAGTAAAGTAGGAGCAGGATTAGAGATAAGTAGAGACAGGGAAGTAGGTAGAGACAACGCCGAATTGAATAATATGCCAATTTACTATATCCTAATAATTAAGTTAAAGTACAAGGCACTCCCTAAGTCTTGAAGAGACTTGGGGTGAAGTAGTGCTAACTGTTACATTATTATGTGTATAAGAGACCCATATGGGCTTACCTTGAAGATACGCAGCCGTGTATGGCTAGAGGATGCGACGAGTAATCACCACTGAAGGGAGGCATGACGACCCATATTCTAAGACCAGCGTCACCTCAGTAAGAACCAAACTAGAAGTGACCCATGACTGCCAAAATATGCAGTCTTTAAATACTGTTACTTCCAGTATGGCGCCCAAGTGCCAAATCGGCAATCCCATGCAACAAAAAAGCTATGTAAACGTTTCCTAAGCAAATCTAAGCATAATCATATTTCTCAAAACATCCTAACTGTAATTCAGCGTCTAGATGATTCAGATTACTTAAGTCAGCAAAGTCCACATCCGGCCACCTGCACGCGGTTGACATGAGTAAACAGAAAACTGATGTCATAAGCTAAAGCCATCTGAAATCTCGTATTACTCTGTTCTCATAAATGAGCAACATTAAAGGCCTTAGAATGTGCAAACGAGTCTAGTCACAGCAGATATGTTTTCAAGAATTCCTTAACCATACACGTGAAAAATGAAAATCGTTTAAGGCACTTCTGACAAAATCAATATTTTCGAAAATTTTTCCTGTAGAACGAAATCTGCGGTGGAGTATTTTCTTGCAAATCACCGTGTCGTGTTGTTGAGAGATGGTGACAGTAAATATCAAGTATTGTATTTAACCGACTTATCTAAGTTTAGTTATGCTGTTTACAAAGAGAACATTTCCTAAAAATGTACTTTTGAATTCAGTGGACCTCAAAATGTGTATTTTTGCGGATATATCAGTGTAACTGATGATTGTTTCACCACCAAAAGCTAGACAGCATTTCCAGAACTTGGAAAACTGTCGAAGTAAGGTTGAGGAAATCAGATCCCTTTGCATATATATCAGAGATTCTTTTATTGTTATTAGGAACAGCTCAGATTGTGTGAAATAAATTCTCAGGGCTAACGGAGATAATATGAGTGGTCTAGATCATTGAATTGTATTTTCATGAAGAATGGGGGGAGTCAATAATATATTATGCAACGAGACTATAACGGTAGTAATTAAAACGTGAGTTATGATACGAGCGTTTTAATTACCATTATACTGAAGCTTTATACGACTGTTTATGCTCGATCATGTATCTAAATTAAAGGTTTCATTTCAAAGTATTCATTTCTGGTTTGACTGATACGTTACAATTGTTATTCCTTTATCTAAAGTGAGACGTAGGAAGTAGTACGCAGGCGCAGAAATGTTGATTACTTCCCTATGAACAGCTGTTAACGTGTGACACAGTTTAATCTAAAAGAAGGTATAGACAAGCTAGAAGATATTGAATTTATTGACATATAATTTTCAACCAATGCAAATGATAAGATGAACAGAATTGGCTTTATTTCAAATTCTACAATTAGTGAAATGAATTTGTGGGAATGAGCAATTTGGTGCCTAGAGTTGTGTTGATTTCAAAATATAATAGTGAGTCCACAAGGTCCATGATCTCATATTTTGAGAGAATTCTTCGAAATACACTAGGAATATACTTTCTGAGAACGAATTTATGCCTTTTGATATTCTATGAAGCATGGATCGTGAACAGAATTTTTCGTTCGTCTTTCTTGACCTTTTGTGACAAGTTATTGGTAATATTCAGTGCTTTTGCCAAAATTCTGGAGATGTAAGTTCAATGTCCCGAATGTCGCTGTTACTAGTGTCAAGCAGTTTTAATTTTTGCTGAACTGGGGCTAGTACCATTGTCGATCGAAACGAAAATAGTCGATACTTGCTCTTTCACATGTCACGTGGCCAATTCTGATTGGTCAAATACCAATACTACAATGAATAGCTGTACTTTAATGAGGCCCATAAAAGTACTGCTAGAGTCTGTTTAGTTAACTCATGTGCACGTCGGCCGCTGCCTTTGACGAACCCTTATAACCGTTATACAACACACACCCTCCTTCTCCCAGTCCTTTCTGCAAGGTTGCCACCTTTCTCGATACGTCATGGGTATCGTACAAGGTTTCGTCTAAATAAATTATCGTATGCCCATTACTGCAAAACTTCCTTAGTTTGGATTATATATGTCGCCAAGCTACAATTCTACTGGATTCCATAATAACTCTTATCTTATTCAAAGTGTGGTATTTGAAACCTAGCTCCTTTAGCAGACCGCGCAAAGTGCAGTGTCCATAAGGAAAATCACAAATTTATTGCAAATGTGCAACCAATTCGTCTAAGGGGGCGCTCTCCCTTTTGCATAGAATCTATAAGTTTCTCGACGAATTACATCGCATGTGAAATTATCTACTTTAGAGAAACGTTTCCTTTTGTTTTCACACTTGATCGGCGTCCTTGGTATTCCCTTCGTCACAATATTTCTTACTGTATTTCTGTGAATATCCAGCATTTATCATCAGGTTTATTGCATGACCCCTTACCAAGATTATTTGTCAGCACATATTTATATGTGTTCAAAACAAGCGCTTGAATTTGCTTAGAAAGAGTTCCCGTTATGACTTTGTTTTTTGAGGCTTTTCTAGTAATATAACTCGGCCCAGTTATTCACACTATTGTTATCACTTGGATTAATTTTATTTGACTGAAAGTTATCTACTACTTCATGTGCATTTACCACTGCATTTCCCTCCCACGGTCTCTACATCGTGACACAACGAATTTCTGCACGTAATGAAACAGATCAACTGGAAGTTGAAACTTTGGCAACTGAGACTCCACGTGGAATAGACATGCGACTGTCACTTCGAGAAAGTCAGGGTTGCTGTTGGTCCTCAACGACAGTGTTCCATGTCTGAAGTGTGGAGATAGATTTATGACGGTCATTAGCGTGTGGGAGGGTAGTTTCCTTTGAGGGGCCAACTGTACTCGCGTTCACTAGACAGACTTTACCAGTCGTATAAATACTAAAGTTTAGCATGGTCGAGCATAAATAGAATTAATTAATGCGTCATTCGGCTAAAAAGTTAACGTCGATTGAAGCAACAAGCTCTGTTCTGTAAGCTAACCATCCTACATGTCTTGTTATAAACAGTTAAATTACATAGAAACGTTTCCTTTCACCGTTTAAATTATTAAAATGCAGATATGTGGTTTTGCAAGTTGGCTGAACGAAGTGGAACAAACAAAACAAACGTTATAGTTATCGCATTAGGCTACTGCAGTTTCAGTGTTATACAAATGAAATAATGATTTGCTGCTCTGTAAATTATAAATGTTTAAAATCCCCTGAATAAAAACATTCAGGTTTTTTTTTCCAGGCTCATTAACAACATTTAAATGCTTCTTTTGCACATGTTTGTTCTCTCTGTTAGCTAATTTCGGTGCACATTCAAAACTAGCTGAGCTGCAGATAAAACTCTGCTTTGTTTTTCTTTCGTCCGTTTTTAGCTGAGAGAGAGGTGCGATAATTTTTTCACGCTTGAATATTGCATATGTTTGCATATTTTATAGTTGATTTTGTTTTTGGCGTGACTGGTGTATTCACTTATTTCAGGAAATGCTTGCTGTTGTCTCTCATTAAAACTAATGACCAGGGAACGGGTTATTACCGGCTACGTGGGCAGAATTCCAGCCATCTATCTCCACAAGAACCTATCTATTTTCAGCATGTGAAAGTTTATCAAATGTTCATCACATAGGTTGCCTTAAGGCAACACTTCATCATATGTGTGATTCTTACTAACAACGGAATGTCGGAATTTACAAACAATACTGACGTTATTTGTGTGAAAAGAGTGAACTATTCCTTCAGTTGAAGAAAGAGCTAGTGATATGAACGTTTGACTAGTTATAGGTGTGAAAATTATTACATTTAAAGCAAAATGTTGATTGGAAATTAATTTTTCTTTCACACTAGTCGTGTGTAGGACGCACTATGAAAGGGTAGAGCCAGACTGAAAAATGCAATGCCATAGCCAGGATTTGAACCACGGATCCTCTGGTTTCCGTCCAGCCGCTCTAACCATTTGAGCAACTATGGCCAACCTGCCGATATGACATTAAATTCTTCAACTGACTCGTGTTGGAGAATTTAATGTCATGTTGGCACGTTGGCCATAGTAGCTCAAATGGTTAGATCGGCTGGACGGAAACCAGAAGATCCGTGGTTCAAATCCGGGCTATGGCATTGAATTTTTCACTCTGGCTCTACCCTTTCAAAATGTTGATTATTTACTGCTTAGGGTCGTGTCTCTAATATAATAAAGCTTTAGTCGAAAAAATTGGTATACAATTTTCCACCAAACAGACTCAGATGATTACCTACGTATAGAAAACCGAGTGGCCCGTGTTCGATTCCCGTGAAAATACCTTCCCCCCCAAAAAAGTCTCCACGATTTTGATTAAAATACCCTAATATTCTTAAGATATTTACATATCAAAGTCTCTACCCTGAATTTGCATTTTGAAGCAATTTTGTGTAAGTGGTAAACAATATAAGGTAGGTAAAAACTTGCTTCACAGGACCGAACGGGACAGCTCAGGGGGTAACACATCTGTGGCCCACACTCGCGAGGCCGACCTTCCCGACTCATGCCTGTATGTTTTTTGTTTTTTTATCCCCCTGGTCGTTAGGCTAATAATGCGAAGGATAATTACGAGTACATCGTACAAATTTCCTGTCCGTTCATTTCATTTCACCTTTCATTCTCCCCACCTCTGTAGCCTATGTGGTAGCGTATGTGCCTCACATTCAAGAGATCGCGAATTTGAATCTCGGTCAGGGTGAGTTATTTGGATAAGTTGTTTCTTTCCCGGCCTTTTCCTTTAAACTGCAAGACGAATGTCGGATAACTTTAAGATCTATGCACCCTGGGCTCATTTGAGCATCGCTTCTCATTTCATTCATCAGGCAGTGATTTAATGTTGGAATGTTAGTGGACGCTTCATCTAAGTCCCAGGTGTTGCCAGGAGTTTCGAAGTGAATAAGCCGTCCTCCATGGTCTAGTGGTAGCATGCTAGCCTCTGGTAGTTCCCAAGATCGTAAGTTCACACTCCACGGAGGGCTTTAGATTTTTCTTGGCTTAAAAATGTCTATCAAAGCTTCCTTTGGAAAGGAATAAACCCGGTGGTCCCCTGTCGTAGATTTGCTGCACGTGAAAGAACCTCAGAGATCTCTGAGCAAACTTAAGTTGAAATTCACACTCAATATAAAATTGGATGCTAGGATCACAGCAGTTAAACCGCATAAAGATTTAAATTTCATAATGTTCATGACAGGCAATTTACTCTCTGTAAGTCCTCGGGCGCCGGATCGGGGAAGGCCTCAGACTCTCGTCCCTCCCAGGGGATGTGTAACCCTCATAGGTAAGCGGGAGCCGGAACGTTCAATTCTTTAACTGTTTGGATCCTACTCTCTGGTGTCGTCTCGCCCTTAGTAGCCTCTCATCTCGTTCCTCCCTGAGTCTGTGCCCTTGCGTGTCATAGGCACAAAAAGTTCTATCTTACCACACAGGGAGCGTAAAAACCCTTAAAAAATTACTTCAAATAGTTTTATCCATTTCAAAGATACAATTTATTATTGTTTTCATTTTGCAATATTTGTCATTTTTGAATCGCTGACGCCCCTCAGCTTTTTCTCGCGATGTCATAGAAGCACTGTGGTATTTTTTAGAACAGCTTATAAGACACTCTTTTAAATATATCGACATAAATCTGTTACCGGTACCCGCCCCTTTTTCGCCTTAGTGAAACGTGTAATGAAATTCCTTCTGCAAGCGTCTTAGTCGATTAACATGAGGTAAAGAGAAAAATGCCTTTAGAGAAAATAATATGTTGAAGGCATATAAAGATAAATGATCTGAGTAGAGAAAGTTTGTTTTTTAACTAAAAGTGTTGCGTGCAAAATAAAGCGTTTTGGAAACGTGTTGTATCTTATTCCATAAAGGATTGTGTGCTCTAAGAAACAGTATGCATAATTTTGTATCCTTATATACTGTTTGTTCTTTTCAGGTCAGTCAAAAGGAATGACAAGTCGAAAACAAAGAGCATTTTCGACGAATTCCCTTTACTTTAAACTAATTAGAACTAAGTGCCTTTCTTTGGGAAACTTACACAACTTCACTGACACGTAATGAAAGTCATCCTGAGTGCTTTTGATGTTTCAAAAGCCAGGTTTCTGCCATTAATTATAGAAATCAGGAGGGAATTTAAACTTCTCGTGATTAGTTGACGAATAATAACATGGCCAGACAATGTGAGGGTCGTTTTATAAGTTTGGTAAATTTCCATGAAAGGATGGAAATCTTTTGTTGCAAATTTGTGGGTGGTAAGGTTAATAATTCAAAAGATTGTAAAGAAAATTTGAATATCTTAGAATAAACAGTTTATTGTTGACAGCAATCTGAATTGGTCAGTGTAATAGCTGAGATTGAAAATGGAAAAAAGCAGTTTCCAAATGACCTTGCCGACGGGCCCTAAAACACTACACACTCACTCACTCACTCACTCACTCACTCACTCACTCACTCACTCACTCACTCTTGTGTTTAATAAACATTTTTATTTGAAGGGCTGGACTGCCTCACAAGTCAAAACTGAATTGGATGAAGTTCACGCGGATCTTGCAACAGCATTGAAGACCATTTACTTTTGGATCAATGAATTTAAACTTGGTTGTAGGATAACCGAAATTGAATCGCGCTCTGGTCGCCCGATTGAGCTCACCACACAAGACAGCATTGAAAAAAATCCACGATCTGGTTATGCAAAACCGCCGAATCAAAATCCGTGAGATTGCTGAGACTGTAGGCATCTCAACTGAGCGCGTACACAATATCCTGCATGAAAAATTGGCAATAAAATAGCTGTGTGCAAGATGGGTGCCGCGATTGCTTGCAGTCGACCAAAAGCTCATCCGGAAGAACACCTCTACAGAGAGTTTCGCGATGTTTAATCGCATTCCGCGAGAATTTTCGCAACGATTTGACAGTGGATGAAACTTGGATCCATCATTACACACCAGAGTCAAAACAACAGTCAAAATAATGGACAAAGGCTGGTGAAATTGCACCAAAGAAGCCAAGGACCACCTGTCAGCTGTTAAGGTTATGGCCACTGATTTTTTGGATTCTCAAGGAATAATCCTCATAGACTACTTGCGAAAAAGGCAGAACACTAACTGGAGCCTATTATGCTTCATTGTTGAATGGTTTGCAACATGAGTGGACTGAAAAGAGACCGACATTGAACCCAAAAAAAGTGTTTTTTCACCAGGAGAATGCACTATCGCACACATCAGCAGTCTCAATGGTGAAAGTGCAGAGTTGGGCTTTGAAATAGTTCCTCATCCACCTTATTCACCAGACTAAGCCCCAAGTAACTTCTTCCTGTTACCAAACTTGAAAACTTGCCTTGATGGTAAGAAATTGTTATCAAATAAAGAAGTGATAGTCACTCAAAGAGTATTTTGCAGACCTTGACGAAACTTATTTTCCCACGGGAGGAAAAAGCTGGAACATCGCTGCACCAAGTGTATAGCCATCAAGTGGAGACTATGTCGAGAAATAAGATGTTCACGAAAACAAGTTATTCTAAGGTTTTTTACTAGATTTATCAAACGACCCTCGTACATGGTGTTATTTATTAAAATGCTTTAAGTATATGTGTATTTTCAGGGTGCATCACAAATTGTTCGTATTTTCATGAAATTTTGATATTAAAATGTTAAAGTAATGCAGTATTTTATGTTATTGGATTATGCTACGGAAGGGATTCGGCATTGTGACCAGTTTTGACCTTTTGTGCCTATGCCCCCAAGTAGGGCACCGCCAAGAGGAAGGTTGAGTTGGAGACGGAAGGAGGTCGACCCAGATGTGTACTGTTTAACGCCCGCTTTTACTACATACGGCACCGCAGGCGATGACACTGATGATACATAAGATGAAGATGGAGCACCGGTGGAATGCGATGGCGGGGGAAACCGGAGATCCCAGAGAAAACCCGCCCAGCGCCGTGTTGACCACAACAAATCTCACTTTGCGGTCACCTGGGATCGAGCCCGGACGCCCTGGTGAGAGCTCGATCCAAGAAGTCACGACAGTGCCGAGGGCAGGGTCCCTACAATTGACCCGTTGAAAACTCCCAGGCAGGCCAGTACAGCTGATATCCCACCCACCGTGGTGCTGAGTCACCCCGGAGAACGTCCTAATGGAGGAGGAAGTGTTTATCTGGAGTATATCATCCTGCCATGCACCGCCTACACTCGCTCGGACACTTCTACCCTGAAAGAGACCACCAGATTAGAGATAATGTGAAATGCTAATTAAGATGAAATGTAGGGACAACAAATTCGGGGAAAGTAATTAACCTACCCAGCATTCGCCAGCTGAAAACCCATGAAGGTAATCCGGCCACTGCAGTCGAACCCGGACCTCCCAAATGCGGGCCACAGACGAAACCGCTTGAACCATCCCACTGGGTGCAAATATTTCTTGTTACTATAATAGATGAGTGAAAAAAGAATAATTTTCCATCTTTGTGATTGCATAATTAAGGTGTTGCTCAATTATATTTAACTGGCACATTGACCAAAAATGGTGAGATTCTTCCTGAATACAGAAAGATTGCTGTGATTGCAGTTCTGTTAGCATTATAATATAGTTAGTCCTTTTTTGGGTAAAACATTTTTTGGAAATAATAATTTCTTTCAGACTCTCTCCTCATAGCATGAGAACCGCTAGTTGTCTACCGGGAAACATATGAGTCAGTTAGAGAATTTAATGTCATGTCGGCATGCTGGCCATAGCAGCTCAGTGGTTTAGAGCAGCCGCACAGAGAGCGAGAGATCCGTGGTTCAATTCCCGGCTATGTCATTGAATTTTTGAGTCTGTCTCTACTCATCCAAAAGATATTTTGTTTTACCTCAAAGCCTGGAAATAGAAAATGGATGAAATACTCAAATACGCCAGAAGTTATCCCATATGCTTCATCTCTACAGGATAATGGAGTACTGAGGAAGTAAAAACTTTCCATGTGACCGTCCCTAATCTCTTGAACTTGAGGACAGACATGCTACTGTATACCATAGAGCCGTGTGGTCATGCCACGACCAAAGTTGTAGGTACATTTTCATGTAGGTACGATGTCAAAAAGGACCTAAATGGTTTACTATGTTAAAGCTAATCGAAATATCCCCTTATGGCGGTCAAAAGCTTGTATTGTAATATGTATATTTTAACAAAAGACCAGAAACATTTTAACAGAAATCCCAGGATTATATGTATGATTGCACAATTCTCACCACAACAGACATTTTAAGCCTTCAAGTAGAGAAAATGTCAAAAGACCAAATGGTACTATACTGTATACCCACCACAAGAAGGCAAGCTGGGCTGAAGAGGGACAGGAGCTTCAACTGTTTATCTGGTCCGGTAGTGAATCTGCTTACTACGAAATGAGTGTATGACTTACCCACGCTGCCAGAACTAATGCTCGTTTCAGTAACTACAGGAATAGATATTATGCATGGTTATTGACAGAAAAGTGTATTTAGATAAAACTTAGCATCCTTATTGTATCCGAAAGACGAGCTTATGACAGCAAAAGTGATTACGTTACACATTCCTCTGCCTTGCCTTCTTGAGGTGGGTGGACAGTCCTACTATATGATGTCAAATGATAGATTTACTTATTGAAAACGTGAGTAAGCAAAACTTTACATTTCAACCGGAATAATGACTGAAATCCCAAGTAATAAATGTATGTTCAAACAAGCAACCTTGGAAATTTTCAGGTAGCGACAGTTGCCGGGTTAAAGATATGGTCACTTGATGCATGAACGAAATAGTCGCTTTAAAGAGAAATTTATCAAAAGTACTTGGACTTAGTTGGAAGCCTAACGTTGTCACTAAGTGGCACAATTACACAATGTGAGTGAGGAAAGTTTGGCGATCGATGAGAGCGGCGCGTGTGAGAGGGGAAGAGCTCTGGACCTCCTCACAATGGCTTGTGATTACACTGCACGTGCACTCTCTCCCCTTCCCTTTAAAACTGCAAGCAACACTTGTTACATACAGATGGCTTTCGACATCATGCTGCAACGAGATACACAGCTCTGGGGATTTGCAAGTTACTCATCAGATTGGTTTGCGTCCACTTATAATCCTAAAATGTGCACTAAAACTGTTAACTTGAAGCTTATACTTCTTCGTGCTTACAATTTACATTCTTCCTAACAAATTATTCCAGCATCTGGTATTTGATTTAGAATACAAAATATCATCAATATGATTGGGAGTTTTCACTTTGGAAAGGTAGAATCAGACTGATAAATACAATGCCTTAGCCGGGATCTGAACCACGGATCTCCTGGTCTCCGTTCAGTTGCCCTCACTACTGAGCTACCGTGGCAGCATGCCGGCGTGACATTAAATTTCACAACTGAGTTGGAGAACCATTAGGAGATCTTATATATAAAAGTTATAGACCAATCAGTTTATTACCCACACTTTCTAAGCTTTTTGAAAAGATTATTCATCAACGTCTTTCTCATATTTTGATCCACAATCAGATAATTCCGTATTTACAGTAGCATACAGAAGCATACTAACACTCACCAACTGCTTAGAATCAGTCTATCGCACAATGTTTTGAAAACATGCACTACACTGTAGCAGCAGTCCTAGATATCGCCCAGGCATTCGATAAGGTGTGGCACACTGGACTACTACTTAAAGCACATCTCATTGGTCTCCCTTATTATCTTATACAAATCATTGCAAGTTTCCTCACTAATAGAACTTTTGTGGTGGGCATTGCTGGTTTCACATCCACCCGACGGCCCGTTTTAGTAGGTGTACCTCAAGGTTCAGTACTTGCACCACTCCTCTTTAATACACACATTTATGACCTTCCTGCTATAGCTCCAATCTGTACGGCTTTATAAGCTGATAATACAGCTCTCTTTTATTCTCACTCCCATATCTGTCATGCCATTCACGAACTGCAAACCTTCCTGGATCGACTAGCTCACTGGTTCTCCAACTGACGCATTTCCCTCAACACTAACAAGACTACGTCCTTATAGGGATCCTCCTTCACTACAGCTACTCAAGGAACAGCTCTCATGGTTACCAACCAGTGTGCCAGAGAAATACCTTCGGATGCTACGGGACACTCGACTTACTCGGAACTCTACATTTGTCCGGCTATCAAAACTATACTCTTTACTCAACAAGCGCACCTCACTTGGTTATGAATCCTCCCTGCTTCTTGTCACATCTCTAGCCCGTCCCATTTTTACCTATGCAGCTCCAGTCTGGGGTGGCACCAGCAATATTAAGATCCTCCGACTGCAGGTACTACAAAACAGGGTGCTTCTTACAGCGTTCGTCAGAAACCAACAACTTCATCACGAGTTTGGTCTTCTAACCGTTCACCAGTACACCAATAGCTGGCACGTCCTTTCTTTTACCATCTCCAGGAGGTCGCTGGAGCTGTTAACTACAACCTCGGCGCTCGCACTCGCCAAACAATTCTCCTCAAGCGCAGACTGCCAAAAGATCTCCTGAGTGGAGACCCAGACGAGTGATTACTACCACCAGACTTAAATTCATCAATTTGTATTGTAATTATCCTGCCATATTTAATCAGAGGAGCCGTTCAGGGCTAGCCCAAGTGTTATGTGTTCTGCTACTAAATTTCTCTATAACACGTGTAAAGCATACTTGCTGGTAGATGGATAATAAATTATAAAAAAGGATGGTAATCCAAAGAATATAGTAATCTTTCTGCAAAAGCTCAGGTGTAATTTTATGACTTTGATATTATTGGCAGGATATTTCTTTACGTAACACTACGTTTTCACTTTGAAGATATTTATTCACTGAACACGAAATGTTAGTGTCAGGATTCCTGTCTAAAACACTCCACAATTAACCTGTTAATATTCCTGAATGCTTTAAAGGAGTGATCTAAAGTTTACTCTGAACTTTGTTAAGAATTAATAAACTTTATGTACTAATAGTAGCAGCAATAGTAGATACTATATGCGCTTGTTTAATAACGTCCTCTAACGTTAAATCATATCAGACGAGCAATGAAATGATGCTCAAATGAGCTCAGGGTCCATACAGCACAGAGTTACCCGACATTCATGATTCACGATAAGGGAAAAACTGACATAACTCGCCCTGACGGAGATTCGAACTCGGGAGCTTTTGAATGTGAGGCAAACGCTACCCCTGGCTATAGAGACGACTGTAGTAGTTGGAGTAGCTGCAATGGTTGTAGTTGTTTTAGTAGTAGTATGAATAAAATAATAATTCATTTATCTTCTTTAAACTTTATATAACATTTGCACAATTTATGACTCCCTCTCATATTTAACATTTAATTGTAAATATTTTTCTTATATAATGTAAACCTCTTTACGCTATTTCTGTACTTTCTTCGCTTTTCTTCGCATATCTTTCAACTGTTTTAACCTTGTTTTTCCCCCCTTTCTCTATACAAACATCAGGTGTTAAATTAAAAGTCTGCCAGTGACCTCTACTGAAAGACCATTCCATTTCTGTATTATTAAATTCCTTCTCCCTTTTTATCATCATTGCATTCCAGACTGAAATGCCAATTATAACATAATTTATTACATGTAGTGAATCTCTCTACCGGTTTCCTCTCTTTTAAGCCACTTAAATTCATTACGCCTGTTCTTGTTCATGCATACCACTTCTGACTACTTTGTTACATACCTCAATGTGTCTTTCTCTCCTCCATTCTATTTTTAGGTATCTACATCTATTAATGACCTATTTCATTAAAACTGGTTAAAAAAATTTTAATTTCAATATTCCAGACTCTTCTTTTAGTAACTTTGTGCTTCTTGCTCCCCATGTTTCAATGTCATCTATATCCAATGAATCGAAGTTTGTACCCCCATTTCTGTTTGTTTACTTCCAGAACTTTTACAGAATTTATTAATTGCTTCAACAGTGGTAGTGATTAGGATTAAATTGATTTGAGGTTAAGCGAGTTCATTAGTGGCCTCAAAAAGTATTGTAACATTGAACATGTCAAAATAGTGTACAGTTTACAGCATACATACTTGAATATTGAACATAAAAACCAGGTTGTATACAGGCAGTGTAAAAAGCACGGCAGAGATAACTATATATGATACAAAATCAAACATTCCTCTGCAGTTAGAACACCAGCAAGTGTGCATATAAAAATACAATTTGAGACCTCTTTTTTTGTAACTTTCACTTGTCTTTTGCCAGTACCTCTCAACGTTTTATATTGGACTAGCTCACCCGGCAAACTTCGTACCGCCAATAAAAGTTGTCTGAACTTATCTAAATAAATAAAACAAATTCGGGTTAGTTAATATGGAATTGAGAGTGACGTTTAAATACCACACAGCTAAAATTAAGTTGGTCAATTTAAAGCTTCCTGATAAACAACATTTTTTTGTCTTTTTTGTGGTGCGTAAAAATATAAAGATTATGGTTTTCCGGCTTGGAACACGCGACGTATAATTTGTCCATAAGATAAACACAGAAGCTCCAAGTTGATTCTGCAAACTTCTAACGAGTGTCCTTGCGATTTATTTATGGACATCGCAAAGGCCTAACGCACGGGAAATTGCAGACGCTAAAATCAAATGGTAAATCCGTTGGAATCATCGGAATACGCGGGATGAAGATATCCTCTCCTTTGTACTTTCTCTTGATAATGAGGTTTCCCTCGATGACGTTATTCATTACCTTTTTCACATTTATGCCCGATTTCAACAACAGATGTTAAGACTTAACACGAGTTTAGCAATAGTTAAAGCAAAAATTGCATTTCACCAACAAGTATTAGCGTAACACTCACGTTAAATCCCTTGTTAAACTAACACGCCAAATTTCTTATTTTAAGTCCTTAACAATTGTAAATAGTCAAGATGGCGAGCATAAACTCAGCTGTCGATTTAAAGACCGTCTAAATGGCATTCGCAATAGAGTATGGCCTATGAGGAGAAATGATTTTGAGGAGCTATCCGAAGAAAAATTTTACATAGGTATAGACTGTCGAAACATGTTGCTATGAAGGTTACTGCGGAAGTACAAGAGAGGTTAGACAATGCATCGCCTTTGCTTCAAGTATTAATAACTTTGCGATTTTATAATTCACTGAATAATGTGGATAACACACTGTCCACCTTCCGTCTTGAAACGTTGTAGTCATTCGTCACTTGCACTTCTTCGCACCTCGTTTTAAATTTACGTAATACTGAGTTGGAACATGCATCGAAAGGAATATGCCGGTCTCGCCTTTGCTTCAAGTATTAATAACTTTGTGATTTTATAATGCACTGAATAATGTGGTAATACACTGTCCACCTTCCGTCTTGAAACGTGCAAGTCACTCGTCACTTGTACTTCTTCGCACCTCGTTTTAAATTTACGTAATACGTTTCGTGTTTCTAGTAATGACACAATATTTGAATTAAGTTTGTTTCCAATTTTTCCCCGTGTGACATCTTTCTCTTTTATATTCACCGTTCACCGCATCCGTCCTATTTTCCACGATATCGTTGTACTTTCTCACCAATTCAGTTAACAATCCTTTCTCCATTTATGAGAAATTTGTTTCACGGCTTTTGTTTATGATTTTGTTTATCCGCCATTTTTTTTTAGCTGTGTGCAGACTGCGGTGCAGACGAACTTGAAAACAAAAGCGCATCGCGGTACGTTCAGAAAATAATACGACTCATCCCCAGCCTTCTATAGCTGTAATATTTACAAGTTTCTTGGCGTTAGCACATGTGTGTTAACATTTTGAGAAAACAGGTTGGTGAACTGCTGTTACAATTGTTACGTTACATTTGTTAACGTCGAATTTAACATCTGTTGGTGAAATCGGGCATTAGTCTCGTTCCACTGCACAGTCGTAGTTGATTAATTTTCCGCAGCATGATCACAACTGAACCTACTTTTAATTTTAAATTGTGAGGTGGGAGTACAAGCATTTCAAATGAATTTAAAAACTCTGTATGATAGTTGGCTACGTCATCCTGGTTAATAACTGTCAACTGATTTATACGAAAACAACTCTCCGGAAGAAACGGACACTCTAGAACGCAATTTTGACATACGACTATTAGCTTAAACTGCGTCTCGCTGCTCATCAGTGCGGTCAGCAAGTGACGTACCTTGTCTAACGTTTGACTGACTTCTACGGCCTAAGTCTGGCCTTCTCCTTGTCAGTTTAATTCACATTCACGAATTCACAAACACAAATAATAAAAAAGATATCCAAGGATTCGCCAATATTTGACAATTGTCTCTGGATAAATATTTATTGTGTTATAATGCGTTCTGAATTTAATTTTGAGTCTGATCGAGAGATATATAATCGTGCTGTATATAAAATTTCCTCTTAATAACAAACGATAAATGTTATTTAATAAAAACTGGTAGGTCAGTGAAATAGCTTTGAAGACTTTGGCAAGGAGTGCAATATCTTTCTACTTTGTAGTGCTTTTGTTTGTCGAAAATAAAAGGTGTAGATATGTGTTCGCAAAGGTTAGTGCGTACTTTTAAATTTAGTTAATCGGTTCATTATCTTTTCAGATTATTCTTTTCACCTTTTACACCTTCCTTGAACTTATAAATTATTTCAAAACCAAAATTAGGCAAGTTGCTTCAGCCGTTCTCGAGCTTTTGTGAGACTAACAAACGTCAATTCAGTTATATATATATAGTCGCCGAGGCATTGCTGTAGCACTAGCGCAAGCTGCGGGCCGCGTGTAGGCGAACGCTGGGCGCCTGCTGAGAGAGAGGGAGAGAGAGAGAGAGAGAGAGAGAGAGAGAGAGAGAGAGAGAGAGAGAGAGAGAGAGACAAGCGGGGAAAGAGACAGATTGATGTCTGGATAATTCATTCCTTCTCTTGCCGCCGTGAAAGGCCTTGAAACGTCGGCGGCTTTATAGAAACAGTGGCTGGGGTATAAAAAGCCTCGCAAGTTGCGAGTCAGTCAGTAACCCACGCCACATTACCATTTCGTTTTTACATTATATCACCTTCATCTCATCTAGTGTTAAGCCGTAGCCCTAATCTACATCCCTGTTTACTAATTCCCCATGCATGTTGCACGTACTAACTCCGGGCGTCAGTCAGGGCTCCGTCATGGCTGGCGCCCGTAAATCCAACAGACAGCTGGCATATTCCCCATGCTAGCAAGAGTAGAAATAACCTATACTAACCGGGGTGCTTTAGCGGAACCCGAAAATAACACACAAATCCCCCTAGCATGCCTTTTGCACGTTTATTAACAGTCAAGCGCCCTTTCCCATAGTTGCATGTTAGTTTATTAACAGCATGTGCATGGGGAGACGATGTAGCCTCTGACGATGATCGTCACCGGGGGCGACGGGTGTGGGGCCACCCCTTTAAAAAAAGAAAAAAGGGAAAAAAAGAAAAAAAGGGAAAAAAAGAAATAAAGGGAAAAAAAGAAAAAAAAGGGAGTCAGTCAGTTGTTAACTGAGTGTGCAGCTCTGTATACATTTGTGAGTGAACCGCAATAATTTCTTTCGTTTGTTTAGGTGTGGCAGACGACCTTGAGGACAGCTTCTGTGTATGTGATGTCATTTCGCTGCTGTAAGGGGTGTACAACGCGTCTTTCTACTGAAACAGTTGGAGCATTTTAAATTACTGCCAACAAGACTTGTAATAGAGTCAACATAAAAAAAAATTCAATGCCACGGCAGGGATTTAAACCACGCATCTCTTGGTTTCTGTCCACCCTCTCTAACCCACTGAGCTACCATGGCCAACGTCATGACATCAAATTCTCCATTTCACTCGTATATTTCCCCTGTAAAACACTAGGGGCTCTCGCATTCGAGATTCACCGTTTGTGGCGACTTACTATCGTAAGTACTGGAGTCCCAGGCTTCATCATTTAACTCTTTTTATTTTAGTTAATTGATGGAAATTAATCACATCTTCACACTAGCCATATATAGGCTAAGAGTTTTGATAGAATCAACATGGAAAATTTAATGCCACGGCCGGGATTTGAACCACGGATCTCCTGGTTTCCGTCCAGTCGCTCTAACCCATTGAGCTACCATGGCCAACTTGCCGTCATGACTTTCAATTCTCCATTCGACCCGTATATTTCCCCGGTAGATCACTAGGGACTCTCGCATTCGAGATACACCATTTGTGGCGACTTACTATCGTAAGTACTTGAGTCCCAGGCATCATCATTTAACTCTTATTTAGTTAATCGATGGAAATTAATCATTTTTCACACTAGCCGTATGTAGGCTAAGAGTTTTGATAGAGTCAACATGAAAAATTCAATGCCATCAATTAACTAAAATAATAAGAGTTAAATGATGAAGTCGCCACAAACGGTGTATCTCGGATGCGAGAGCCCCTGGTGGTCTACCGGGGAAATATACGAGTCGAATGGAAAATGTAATTTCATGACGGCAAGTTGGCCATGGTAGTTCTATGGGTTAGAGCGACTGGACGGAAACCAGGAGATCCGAGGTTCAAATTCCGGCCGTGGCATGGAATTTTTCATGTTGACTCTAACAGGAATCTTAGTCTATATACGTGTAGTGTGAAGAAATTATTAAATTCCATCAATTAACTAAAATATATTTTTAATTTTACGAACCCACATAGTGGATAGTATGTATCGACTGTTCTTCTGTACACATAAATTAAATAGCTTTTGAACATGCATCACTTAAGTAGTAGTAATAGTGGTAGTGGAGGTAATTGCAGTATTACCTAGGGATATTAATGGTGATGACAGTGGTCATGGTAGTAGTGGTAATAGGGTAGTAGCAGCACTGTAATTGTACAGTATTAGTGGTAATGGGATAGTACTACTGGTGGCAGTGGTAGTAAATACGACATAGTAAAATCACATTTCCTCCTGCAGCCTCTCACCGAGTAGGTACATATGGAATGTTACAGAGAGGAATTGATTACAACTACTGCGATAGGGCGTAGTCTTTTGTTACCAGCGGCGCACTTGTGTGCTATCGGCTACATCTTCAACATGTACTTAATTAGGTCAAGTGGTATGTTGGAGGTTTTTCGTGTGTAGCCGCGTAATTTGGTGCCTGTTCCGACGGGATTTAAACCTAGGAGATTTCCATCTTACTGAAACAATCAAGCTGATACTTCCGCATTACGTATTTACTTGACCAACAATTTTTATGCACTTCCCGTTCACGCCGTTATATGGAAAGTTGAATTTCCTGCACACGTGTGCATGATTTGTTTTAAATTCTCTAATGAATTTCGTTCTCCATAAACGAATACAGGCATTCCACCTAAAACTGCAATACCAAAATTTTACCTGAACATAAGCTTACGGAACCTGTGATTTAATAATAAAAACATGCTTTTAGGAGAAAGTACCGAGATAATGCGAGTCAGAGAATTAATGCCATACTGTGAAACTAATACATTGGCGAGCAAAGTTCCACGTTGGCGCTACAATTTGATGCAAATGGGAATAATGGGTGCTTAGCTCATGGTAGCAATGAGGTTAATCTCAGGGTATGCGTGGATATGTATGAGAAGGATAGTTTAAATGATACTGGAATGCCCGTTTCAAACTGGCTTATTGACTGCTTCTTTTTATCAGAACATCGAACTTGAAGTTGCTGACCAAGAATTACCAATATATCACTGTTCAGAGAGACTGAAGGTGGAATGCTTATTACTCGATAAACTTAATTCGTTCTTCACGTACATATGAACCGACAAATATCTTCTCTCATCACTTCTGGTCTGCCCTCGACCAAGACAGAAGAAGTGGACCGCCCTAATCGGCTCCCAGCCACGAACTGTCCTTCACATTTGCGCGTGGATGTATAGCTTTCACTTTCTGAAAGCCCCTTATTCAACCAAAGATTCCCTTTGTGACTATTTTGTCATGCCATTAAGAAGGGTCCGAAGAATAGCCCATTCAACAAAGTCAAGTGCTACCCTTAAGAAGTCTGCTAAGGACACTGTTTCTTACATTTCTTTTGTTATAACAACTCAACCAACTGCACATGTTCGTGTCGTAACAGACATACAAGACTCTTTTGAAATCCATCATGATTATTTACTTATTGCAGTCCTTTAATTTCGGTATCAACTGGCACGTTGGTCATGACAGCTCAACAGTTAAGAGCAATCGCACGGCGTTCGGGAGAAGCCTGTTCAAATCCTGGCAACGGTATTAAATTTTTCAGTGTGACTCCACCTGTCCAAAATTTGGCCTAAACACTGCTGGTGTGAAAGAACAATTTAATTTTCATTATTACACATAATAGTAGTTCGACTTAAAGTACTTACGTGTTGTGACTCGGCATTAAGGAGTAACCTCATGTGTATATGAGAATCCCCAATCGGTTTACTGGGATAATTATTTTCTCAAAACTGATCGGTAGTGATATTCATTAAAATACAATGTATTCACGACTACCTGTGCCAAACGAAGAAACATGTTGAATTTCCTGAGAATAGCCTCGAACGTTCTCTTTAATTACTCTTTTTAATTGGAAAAATATATACACACCAAAGTTTACTGCATAAAAAGTAGATCTCATTAAAGCACACAATTTCTGCCAAAATTTCTTTGTTAGGTTAAGCTTTGCAAAAATATTCCTTGCTGTTGGCTTCAATTTTCAAATACTTACACATTTCTCAAATGGGAAGTGTTGTTCGTTCCTTCTCTCAATCCTCTGATCATGCAAAGACAAAGGAATTTCAAAGCCATATAGCAACCCACTCTTAAAATATTTAACTATCACCTAAGCTCAGTGTATTCCCCTATTGCCATTCTAACTACAAGGAAATGTGTAATAAAAGCATTTTTAATCATGTGTAGTACGGTAAAGTATATACCGAGAGACCCAAAAAAGTAAGAACCGCCTGCGCGGTGTTTAGCCTGTCCGCGTCCCTGGTGCTAGTTGCCGTTTGCCGGTTTCATAGAAAGACGTAGCTGAAACCATGCAACATTTATAAGGCTAATTTTAAAGCTTTACTTATCCATGTTATTAAATGATAGGCTGAAACTGGCCTCCGCCGTGGTACATATTGTTACCCGAACGTCGGGACTTCCTGTGGAGCCGGCCGGCGATGAGGCCGGACGGGAGGCGTTCACCCACGCCCACCCATTTGTCTTATAGCGGTAACGAGGGGTGGCTGGAAAAACATTACTGTGCCGTCTCTTTCCGCTCCCCCTGAGTTCTCGAACATACAGAATATTTCATCTAATCCGGAACCTTCTAGACTGGCCAGTTGGTCCTATATAAGCAACGCGTCGGGCTGGAGGTCAGTCAGTTCTTGGCGAGCAGCGTGAGGAGCGCCGTGTGAGTTAACGGACAAGAAGACTGAACGTGCATCGGACCTGCGAGTGCAGTGAACCTGTAACAGACGAACTGGTGAATTGTAATTGTGTGCATTACGTAATTCTGTGTAATCGGCAAGTGTTCCGACTGTAATTCAGTGGAAATAAAGAACATTGAGTTGTGCAATTGGACTTCTAATTTCACGAATCCACAAAGTCACAATATATGTTTGGCACATCTTTAGGAAACTATCATTTCTGGGTAAACAAAGCCCTTAAAAGTAGTTTTAAAAATGCTGCATGGTTTCAGCGACGCCTTTCTATGATAGAGGCAGACGCCAACGAGCGCCGAGGGTACGGACAGGCAAAACACTGAAGCGGAAAAGGATGGTGGCGTAGCGAGTTCCACTTTGACGCTACAGTTTGTGACGAATAATATGGGTAGCTGAGGGCTGAGCAATGAGGTTTCTCTCAGGGTATGCGTGGGTATGTATGAGTAAGGATGGTTCTAATGACACTGGAATGCCTGTTTCAAACTGGTTTAATGACTACTTCTTTTTATCATAACATCAAACTTGAAGTTGCCGACCAAGTATTACCAATATATCACTGTTTAGAGTCACTGAAGGTGGAATGCTTGTTACTCGATAATACTTAATTAGTTACGTATGAACTGACTGATCTTCCCACCGGTTCTGATCTGCCTTCGACCAAGACAGAAGAAGAGGACTGCCTTCATCGGCTTCACGCCACGGACTGAGTGTCCTCACACTATACACAGCTGTGCGTTGGTGTGTAACTTTCACCAAAGATTCCCTTTGTGACTATTTTGTCCATTGTGATTATTAGTCTCGGTCATGCCATTATTAAGGGTCCGAAGAATACCTATTCAAACAAAGTCAAGTGTTACCCATTCAGAATTCTGTTACTCCCGTGTCTTTTGTTACACGACTCAACCACCTGCACTTGCATGCGTTTCACAAAGATACAGATTTCTTTGGAATCCATCACCATTCTTTACTTATTGCAATCCCTTAATTTCGGTATCAACACCGCGGAGCCGGTTAGGATGTTTTTGGATCTCTGGGTAAAACAAAAAACTTTTTAAAGATGGTTTGTTAAAGAATGAGTAAATGTGTTAATGTGACACACAAAATTGATTTATTTATTATTATAAACAGAATCTCATCCTAACAGTTTTTTTTTAATCTTACGGTTTAAAACTTACCTAGGCTTTTATTTCTTATTTGCATATAATCATTTAGAATCTAATTCATACGGAAGCTAAGTAGGAGCTGCAATTTATTCTTTTTTTTTTTTTTCAAGGTTAAGAACCCGGCACGGATGATTGATTGGCTCTTTGCTACCAACAGCAGATAAAAAAAATAAATAAAATAACAAAACAAAATAAAAAAAATAATATAGAATAAAAAGGGGGGGGAAAAGGTATTCATAAGAAACAAAGGAATGTCACCAGAAATTGCGACGAATAAAAAAAAAACAAAAAAAAACAGCAATGACTTTGCTCTTGGAATCCATGTTCAACAGCTGATAGTGGCTAATTTTATTTTCACATAAGCACTATTTACATTACTATCATTAAAACTTAAAATGTGTGTAATATGCACATATCCATAGTACAGTTTTTCTCGTGTTTTCCAAGAGATATGACAAAATATATTAAACTAATGTTAATGGTGTGCCAATTTAGCTTCTAAACATTATTTTTTTATCTTTTAACGGACCTCATTTCTTAGATGACACTCTTTAGTGTTTCAACTAGAATAACAGTAATTTCTGTGTGAATGATGCATTTCTATTATTGAAGACCTCGAAGACGAGTTGAAATTTCGCTCGTGGGTAGATATCTTCTGAGAAAAGTACTTAGATAAAGCCGGGAGCATTGGCCAAGCAGTAACCCCATACGAGAGTGCTTAAAGAGGGCACGTGCAGCTGCCATAGAAATGTTTGTCTCACCATCTCGCTGAAAAACAGATTCAATTTAGTCTTATTCATTGGTATAACAATAATTGCATTTGAAATGTAGTTTTGCAAACTGTGCTACATCTGACATGTTTACTCCAAATTGCATCCCTTCATCGGAAGAAGGAAAAATAACTTGCCGCTATGCAATTTGAATGTAGAGAAAAATGTTACATGATATTTTAAGGGAAAGTTTGCTCTACAAATTGGAACTTCTGCTAAACGTGCCACCTCTAATATAGAAAAAACAACCAAAATTATATACCATATTACATGTGCATCTAGGCATGTTTTTATTTTAATGAAGTTCATGTAGATGATAACTAAAAAATTCGTAGCAGTATCATTTCCGAGCACAAGGCGATCATACTCCTGGCTATGATTTGATACACTCTCTATAAAATAGCATTTTGCTTCGAAATAAAATGAAGATTGACTGTCTTTATGCTCTAGTGGTTAACTTACTAACTTCTAAATCAACAAGTCACAGGTTCGATTACCGGTTGGTAGATCGAAGCTTTTCATTAGCCTGGATTAACCAAGTATGACTAGTGTGAGAATGCATATAATATTTATAAACAAAATCTTAGGTAAACAAACTCAAGGATTAACAGAATAGCTTTTTTTACTTTGTTGTAATTTACGTCCGCCAACATTTAGTCATATCGGACGATGAATGAAATGGGTGAAATGATGCTCAATGCGCCCGGGGTCCATGGAGCTCAGAGTTAACCGACATTTGTCTTTCAGAATATGGGAAAGCCCCGGAAAACCTTTACAGGTAACTCACCCTGATCGAGATTCGAACTCGGGACCTCTTGAACGTGAGGCAGACACGCTGCCATCTACGCTGCCGAGGCGGGCTAACAGAATAGTAAACACGTGAACTTGAGTGCTGATGAGCGATTTTTCCAAAGACTGACAGTATAAACTTAAATGTTTAAAAAATTACTAAGTGTCTAAAACATATTAAAACACTTTCAAGTCTCTCCTGCAAAAGTAGAACTTTTTGAGACATGGCCCTTTTGCATTAGTAATGCAGTACTTAAATGAGATGGAATTCATGCTTGTTTCACACAGTCGGGATTTGAACCACGGATTTCTCGCTCTCCGTCTGCTTGCTCTTAACGTGGTAGCTCAATAGTTAAGAGCAACCGGACTCAAACCGGCATATTCGTAGTTCAAATTCCGGCTATGGTATTGAATTTTTCAGTCCAACTCTACCTATCCAAAGCTATATGAGATATTTTTCTCTGTAAATAACACATTTTAAATAAACTATCAAACTTCTTTATTTTATCTACCACTTATAAGTATACTAAATACGAAAAATACTGTATTTCACCCAAAAATTCGATATCGAGATTTCACCGGAAATATGTTTTAAGCCCCCTGAACTCCAAAAATTAAGTTTCAGTGAAATGTTCGTGTGTGTGAACAGCTAACTCAAAATGGTTAAATACCAAACTGGATATTTAAATTCTCCATTTACCAAGGATGCGAAACGAAGATTTTCAGGAAGATTCCCTCGCCCTTAAATGCTTTTTGGGTTGCAAATGCTTCAGAAATTTAGATTTTCTCAAACTGGCATTAACGATTTTTATTAAAATGCAGTATTTTGCAAAACATGTCGATCTCGCCTCACACCCCTCTCCAACTTGACAGAGCTTCAAGGGTTGCTTTTACAAGGTTTGCGGTTTAAAGCAATTCTCAGTTGCCAAGTCTTCAGTCGTTCTAAAACTGTGGAGCGCGATTCTCGGGTGGTACACTGAAAATGTTCATTTACTTCAGGAACCCGTATCTTAGCTCACCTTGTAATTCTATCTGAAACCCTCCCTTCATATTCATCAAAATCCATGTTACATACTACTGGCAAATAATTATCCACAGAATGTTGCTGCTTTTAAAAAAATGAATAACTTGCAGCTCATAGTTAGCCGCTGCATGAGCTATATCGTAGTAAATATTAACAAATATAATGGAACTTAAGTCCCAGGTGGGATTTAAATGGTAAAATGAAACTATCAGATGTATTCATGTCCGGAATAATAAATGCAGTCAATGCACATACAGTAAGTAAATTGATGAAACAGCAGAACTGGATGCAGGAAATTCAGCTTACAGCATTATTGTATTTATAAATTAATACATCGTTAAGTTAATTCTGATTAACTCTTGATAATTAATTTTATCACTTATTACTAACACCATCATCATCATAAGAAGGAGCGGCCACGCCGTGGCTCAGTGGTTAGACCGCTTGGCTCTCACCAAGGCGGCCCGTGTTCGATCCCAGGCGACCGTAAAGTGAGATTTGTTGTGAACAACACGGCGCTGGGGCTGGTTTTCTCTGGGACCTCCGGTTTCCCCCGCCATCTCATTCCACCGGTGCTCCATCTTCATCTCATGTATCATCAGTGTCACCGCCTGCGGTGCCGCAAGTAGTAAAAGCGGGCGTTAAACACTACACACATAAGAAGGAGCTTACATTCGTAACTACTGCTTTTAACGTAACCCAACATCAATGGAGCTATTTTTATTTTACTTTTCATGGGAAGTTAATTCAGGTTCAGAAGATATCAGGAACATATCGGGCACTACTCATCGGTTTGTGAACTCCAGTATAAAATTCGAATAGAATGGGTGTTAAGGAAGCTGAAGGAAAAACACATTTGGCTGCGTTACTTCTCACCCTCCTAATGAGGGTGGTCTTTTGTTTGCTAACAGTTATGACCCAGTGGTAAGGGGGAAGCTCTTTTCTGGGGCATGAGGCGAGACCGTTATGCTTCGAAGGAAAAAATGTATGTTTAAGATAGTTCATGACAAATGAGAGACATATCTTGAATTCTTGGAAGATGTAGACAAAATCTTACTACACAACAAATGTAGATCTCGCTAAAATATACACTTTAGGCCAAATAACTGTGGAATTAGCCATTTCCAAGATATCCCTTGTTGGCTGTTTAAATGTTCCGATACGTAATAGGTTTCACTTCATCTTGGTTTTTTCCCCTTTCTCCTGAAACAGATACTTTATATCCAGTTGCATTTAAAATTGTTTATATTATATTGGGTAAAAGACGAAGTTTCTGCAAACCCACATACCAGTGTTAAACTGATTGGGTTTTAATTGGAGCTATGAGTTCTCTTATCCTCAGGTTGTAGGAAATGGATTTTGGTGGTTCTTAGCTACACAGTCGTATTAATAACACTTTCTTGAAGAATTATTTTGTTTAATTCTTACTGAGTTTGCTTATCAACTTGGATCGGTGACCACGTGTTACTAAAATACCTAACATAAATTCAATTTTACTTGAAACCCTGGATTACTTGTTTAAAGTTACTTCCGCGCGGTTACTTTTTCTTCTTTATTCGGCGACTACTTTGCTCTAATAAACTTCTAATGATGCTTCCACTTACGCTGGTTGGGCTATTCTTAACTTCCCTACAATTCAGACTTACAAATCTTCGCTTCTCTTCTAAACGCGCAAGAACACCTCCATCCTGTCGTACTATCACCTTTTAAGTACGTTTTTCTTACTTTACGATTCAGTTCGAGCCTTATTCTGATCCCCTCTCTAATTTTATCCCATGACCAAACTAGCTCATTCTTCTCAAATCTTACATTATTATTGGTTTCTCATTTATTTCGAATTTTCACATTGGCTTGCAAAACTCATTTAATTCATTGACGTTCAGCCCACCCTGAGTTGGGGAACGCCTACCCTGAGTTGTTTGTAACGGTATACATCGTTATCAAATCAGCGAAGTAAATCTCTTTAGCGTTCATGCTTAACTACATTTTGAAAGCCCCTTTGCCCCAGCACATTCCTGGCTGAAAGTATACTATAGTTCTCAGACATTGAACTTAACCTAGCAAAAAGAAGGTAACGGTCCTTCCTTCCTGTCTCTCCGACGTGTACAGATTATTACAAGAATGTTTTCTCTTCCTTGCCTGGATGCCAGTATATATGTTATATTAAATTGTATTCTTCCCTTCTTATTCTGTAAGTCAACCGCTATTTTAATCATTACCTATCCATTATAATTTCATATTATTATACCAAAATTTTTATATTAGTTTAGCAAAGCATTTTTATTAATTTATCTTCATTTTAATTATCTGATGTCGATTAATTCGCCGCCCCCTAATCGCTGCCTGATACTGCGGTTACAAAGTTTAGGATAACATGTGAAAGTACCAAAGTAATTTGATAGAAGAAAAGAAAATTGAAAATTAATAATAGTTTTGATAACAATATTAATTTAAATTAAGAAGAAATATTATTTTGAATGTTAAATAGTGTTGAAAAGTGATTTAAAAGAAAAGTTATAAAAATATTGTTGAAACTAACAACGAAGATAATTGTAATTGGTAGTGACGTGGACCAGTGTTAAAATATTGAAGGACAGACCTGTAAATGAGATTGGCTAAAGCTTCCTTCCACCCTTAAACGTACCTGTTTGTGAAGGTCCATTATTTAGCAAGAACTAGAAACTACATAAGTGTTCTTAATGCTACATAATATCGACGCTTAATAGAAATTATTATTTGATTAAGTGTAATTCAAATTGTCTATCTAAATTAAAATTACAATTTGAAAAAGAATGTATTGACAATTTATTTTATCTGGACATAACTTCATCATCTCTCACCTGCGACCGCACCCTGAGA
Organism: Mantis religiosa; assembly: GCA_030765055.1. NCBI lineage: Eukaryota > Metazoa > Arthropoda > Insecta > Mantodea > Mantidae > Mantis > Mantis religiosa. Next base: position 385,217,337 of record CM060950.1, read on the forward strand.
TAGGATCTTATGCTAATACAAGAGCAGGCGAGGTAAGTTCCAGAATCCAGCTTCGAGATAATCAACGCAGAGATCATCGCATCATCAGCATCCCAATACCATTCATAAAATCCGGTCGGACTCCTAACTATGAAAAGCAAACAGAAATTCAAAGCCCTCACATAACTACCAGCTCTTAAACAATTTGACTAATTTGACTATTGCTTAAGACTACTGTATTCTCCTGTTTCTATTAAAGCTACAAATAAATGTGTAATAAAACCGATTTTGTAAATGTTTATTTCGATTAAGGTGAAGTAAATAGAATACCTAGGTAAAGAAAGCATAGCGAAAAAGATAAAGCAGGCAGCTGAAGAATGAAAACTATTTCTGCTTACTCTCTGTGGTGCACTGAAGTAATGTTATACTATTGTGTGTTTCAAATGGGAAGGGTTCTGGAGTCCAGCTAATCAGATGCCGTATCACACTCAGCGTTGCCAGCTTGTTACCGCACTCCTTTTTATATTTCCCTCTCTCTCTCTCGCACACTCATACAACATGAAGGTCTGCTTGGCGCTAGACGTAAGGGTAAGCGAATTATATTTTACAAACGTTTACAATGATGCAGTTACCAAAATCAAAATTGGAAAAGGCACTTTCGCAAATTATGTATATTTTAAATACTATAACTATAATAGTTTATGAATTACCTGCTTTTCTAATCCAAATGCGGGACACACTTGTTTTACCTACACCACAAGCTTCAGCAGTAAGCCGTTGACCATTTTTGAAATTGAGCTGATTTCTATATTCCTCGTTGCCCAATTTTCTGAAGAAGTTTTACACCTTAGAAACAATACTTCGAGCCTGACTTCGCAATAATTGCCTTTTTGACTCGCCACTAAATTCACCGCAAGAAGCCAATGTACTATTTAACTCTTACTTTACTGTTGTGTAAAGAACAACTGAATGATATTGATCTGAACTCTCCAGAGTAAATAAACACTTCTTATCCAGCATTCATTCATAAACATAAGCATACAGTATTCCACAGGTTAACAGGAAATAAGTGTTTGCTCTTTCTCGAATTTAACACCTTGACTTACTCACAGAAATTCTTTTATCTCGTCATGCAGTAGTTTAAATTTCAGTTCTGAGTAATGAAAAGTATATGTATAGTCGCGCTGCTGGAACGGTTACCATGGCTTTATCTTTGTTAATAGAAAGCTCTCAGATAACGCACTGATTATTGTTGTAAGAGTGAGAGGGTTACTGACGGGCCTCCCGGTCGTGTGCTAAGCACCAATGAACGCATCACTTCAACCAATGGAATTAGCAGAAATCACAAATGACAGATGTATGTTCACTCCACGTGGAGTAATCAGTGCGTCATCTGAGAGGTATCCATTACCAAAGATAAATCCATGGTAACTGTTCGATCAGCCTGACTATACATTCATACACACCAACCACTTTGAACTGGGATTACGTACCATTCATAACCAAAGATATGTGACCACACACGTTCTGCCAGGGCAGCAGGAAATCTATTGTTTCCTCTCGATCGAATTGGATTATTCAAAGTAATTCTTTTATCACGTCGTGTCAAACATTTACGTTTCACTTCTGAGTAATTACAAATATACGTACACGCATACATGCCAACCAATAATAATATTCATACAGTGCTTACGTCGCGATTTATTGTTATAATATAGGTAATAGTGGTTTATTTATTTGTATTAGAAAAAACTGAGCTAAAAATATGGGGGTTTCATGGTTATGTTAGATACCTTACTCTCTACCTTCCACATGGATCAGTTTTTGTCGAAATCTGAATTTCTGTCAGCACGAATAGTATTTCATACAGATTGATTAGGTTGGCGCTCCTCACACACCACTTAGGGGGAATGCAATACGATAACACCGCAGGACTCCGATTGGTTGCTCACCTAGTAGCGCTCAAGGACAAACATCTTCCCATTTGAAACACATAATAATGAATTGTTTTAATCGTATGGTTCATTTTATAGTAAGTAATCTCAAACACTACCAACTCAAGAACAATATATACGTCGACGTTATAAAATCCATACATTCGCGGTTATTCCTATTATTGCAGTTTCTTTATAAAATGCACCACCACATTGAATCCTTTATATTATTTTATTAAAAATACAATTTTTGCCTTCTAACCAAAAGTACAGCTTAAAAGGTGAAAAACAAGTTGACTTCCTCTTTTTTAATCTAAAGTAAATTACGTAACCCATCCACAGCAGTGTGTTTTATTATCTGCTGTCTAAACATAGCCACATATAAGCTATAAGGACAGAAGGAAAGGGGGAGCATGAGGTCAAATTAGGGAGAGAATAGTACATCGAGGGAGAACGAGACAAATAAGAAGAGCAAGGGACAAATGAAGGAAAAGGTAGAGAGGAAAAGAAAGAGGCAAACAAAGATTAAGCGATAGAGAAAATAGGTATCCATAACTAAGTGAATAATACGAGCAGAGTTGCGGCTTCTGGGAATGCTTAATAATAAAATCTGGTTAGAGAAGGGATCAAATATGTAAAGTGCTGCAGGAAGCATAACTTCAGAAGTTAACTACTAATTTCATATTGTACGTTGTGGAAATATTGTTTTCCCACACAAAACTTCTAATCTGAGCTTCACTGGAAATAAATGTTTTGAAACCACTGCACAAAAAATGTGTTTATTTATTTTTAAGATGATCCATGGGCTGGCTGTCTGAATAGCTAAGCTAGATATGCGAGGTGCAGAGTTCGAATCTCGCTCAGGGTGAGTTATCTTGATAGGGTTATTTTCGGGGCTTTTCCTTAACTTAAAAAGATGAATGTCTGGTAGCTTTAAGCTCCATGGATCCTGGACTCATTTGAGCATCATTTCATTCATCACTCGATATGACTTGGCATTGGAGGACGTAAGTTAAAACAAATGCGATATGAAAATGTTCAAGAAAACCCCTACTCCAAACTACCCATTACATTGAAAAATATTTATCTCTTAACTTTCTCAAAAATGGCTATTAATAATTTTGATTAAGCTATTTTCGTGGTAAATAAAAACTATATTTTGAATTTTCTGCAAACAGACTTGAGTCTTTCATGAGTTTCAATGATTCTTGTGTAGTCGCCACACAAAATAGAGACATTTTTAAAGTCCAAAATTTGTCATGCCATTTTTGTTTTTGTTTTTTAATTTACGCCCTCCAAGATTAAGTCATATCGGACGATGAATGAAATGGGTGAAATGATGCTCAATGCGTCCGGGTTCCATGGAGCTTAGAGTTACCCAACATTCGTCTTTCAGGATAATGGAAAACCCCAGAAAAACCTTATCCAGATAACTCGCCCTGACCAAGATTCGAACTCGGGACCTCTTGAACGTGAGGCAGACACGCTACCATCTACGCTACCGAGGCGGGGTTTAATTTATATTTTATATCGTTCCCAAAATATTCTTTGTTACTGGTTTTAATTTTCAAATATTACTTGCTTTAACAGATAGGTAAGTACAGTATTACATTCAACCCAAAATACCAGATATTTCATCAGATATACGACCTATAACTAAATGTTTAAATATATAATGAAGAGCGTCTTAATTAACGAAGCAAACAAGAATAATTTTTATAAATAGTTTGCAGAAGAGTGAGCAGAGAAAGTCCTGTGAATGCTTCAATTGATATATTGGGAACATCGAGATCACATGTTCAAAATCCTGCTCAGGATATGAACACAAAACCTAAGGCTTATTCGACTCGAAGTCCTTAGATGAGAAAATTGCATTTGAAGCAGCCCTTGTAAGATGTGATTTCCAGTGTCGAAGTCGGGACCGCGTGCGGAAGAGGGAGAGAATGTGGGTTAAAATGGAGCATCGATTTTCCTTCACAAGTGGGACAAAGCGCAGCGGTGCAGACGTTTTACAGAATGTAATGGAGAGAGAACGCTACATAACCATCCTCGCTTCCGCACAAAAGCCACCAAGTTTCCGTCTTTGTATCTCCTATTTGTAACAATATTAATAACCTCTGCGTGCCATTACATTATTGACATTTGATCTCAAAGTTGAGCACTTTTTACCCCAACATTTAACTTACAGATCAAAAGTCCTTCAACGACATTTTGTTAGAGTAAACTTTTGTATATCCACGACGGTTTCACAAGTACTCAAAGTTTTAAAAAAAATCTTGTTACACTCATATGACATTCTCCTCTCACTCTTGCACAAACTATTCTATTTAATTCTTGTTCTATCTGCTACATACTGAGATAGACCTTTGTAACAAATGGTTTTATTACATATTTTCCTTTAGGTACAATGGAAATAGGGCAACGCAGTAAACAGGCAGTCAAATCTTTTAAGACCTGGTCGTTGTATGAATGCTTTGAAAATTTTTCACCTGTGCATGGGGAGAGGGAAAAATGAATAACGACTTTCTATTTAAGAAAAATATATGTACAAGAAGATTTAAACCAATAAAAATATTCCTAAAAGTTCAGTCCCAGGAAAAAAAATGTATTTGTCAAAAATTGTATACCTTAACTAGATAAACATATTTGTTGAGTAAGATTTTGTCACTCTTTTAATGTTTACCACGGGAATAGGGCAACAGAGTAAACTTAAATGATAGTCAAATCGTTTAAGAGTTGGTCGCTCTGCGATGATTTTGTAATATTTTCCCTTTGCATGAGCAGAGAGAAAAATGAATAACGGCTTTCTATTTAAGAAACGTATAAGTACTGCAAAATTTATTTCAATAAAAGAAATATTCCGGGAAAGATCAGTTTAAAAGCAAATGTATTTATCCTAAACTGTATGTCTACCTTAAGGAGATCTGCTTATTTATGTAGCAAAATTTTGTCTTTCTCTTACAGTTTACCAATTATGCAAAAGTCACTCAGAATGAAGAGCTCTTTGGAAATGATTTTCAGAAAATTGAAGATATATATTTCACTTGTCATGGAAATATATTAAACATAGAATGATTTTTTTTTTTTTTTTGCCCGCCTCGGTAGCGTGGTGGTAGCGTGTCTGCCTCATGTTCAAGAGGTCCCGAGTTCGAATCTCCGTCAGGGTGAGTTACCTGGATAAGGTTTTTTCCAGAGTATTCCCTTATCCTGAAAGACGAATGTCGGGCAACTCTAAGCTCTGTGGACCCTGCGCTCATTTGAGCATCATTTCACCAATTCCGTTCATCGTCCGATATGACTTAACGTTGGAGGACGTAAATTACAACAACAAAAAACAGAGTGATTTAACCAAAATCGTTAGAGCCACTTTTGAGAAAAACAACAATTGGAAATAAGACCTGAAGCTTTCCTGACGACGAATACACTCACTTTCTTCTCGGGTAGTCAGCCAGGTGAAAAGTGATTATATATCAACGTTTCGGGAGTGTACATCTCTCTCATCATCAGGATATTTATAAAATGTTATACCACAAATGAAATACTGGATATAACACAACTATAAACAAAGACAAAACACTATCAAAATTCACATTACTGAACAAAAGACTGGTTTCAGCAAATTAAATGCCAGGTCAGGAGATGGCGTGAGTATAGAAAATTGTGTCAAAGAAACCTAACTACTTAACTTGATTATCAAGCTGTATTGATCTTTGCTTCTTAAATTGATTGATTTCCATTTCTAAGACCGGTTTCCAAGAGGAGCTGAACTGAAATCCAGCATTACGATTAAGCCTGCTCTTTTCAGAGGAAATCGCCAAAGCCTCCTTAATTCTCCGCTCCCAGTAACTGTTGCATTTTGCCAAGATGGTCGTCTTCCGAAAATTGGCTCTATGGTCGTTATCAAAACAATGCTCTGCCAGCCCAGATTACTCAGGTTGCAATAAACGAATGCTCCGTTCATGTTCCATTATTCTAGTAGCGATGGTCCTTCCGGTTTGTCCTATATACGTGTCCCACATTCGCAGGGAATGCGGTACACTCCCGGAACTTGAAAGTCCAGTTTGTCTTTCACTGGTCTCAACAGATGTTTAATCTTCGGAGGTGGCTTGTGGATGGTCCTGATGTTGTATTTGGCGAGAATTCTGCTGATTCTGCCGGATAGATTGCCGGTAAACGGGATGCAGACTGTAGCGGTAGGCTTATCTGACGCTTGCTGTTTCCCTTTCCTAGCTTTGGTGATCGAGGCTTCAGCGTCATATTTTCACCTGGCTGGCTGCCCGAGAAGTGAGCGAACAATTGGAAATATTTTCAAATAAAGGGTAGTTTGAAATGGGAGTTTTCGAAAATTTTCGTTTCCCATTCTAGGAAGATACTGAACCTAAATTTAGTATTTAAACAATATAATCGTCTTTTCGTTTGTTTATGCCGTAAACAAACACCACCCCCACAAAATATATATTTTTAATTTTTTTTAATCAGAGGGCTTCAAAGCACATATTAATAATTGCGATCTTGGTATCGAATTTTTCAGTTGGAATGCAATACTTTCCTGTCTACTAGGTAGAATTATAAAACATAATGAAGACCTTTTAGGTATTTTTAGAGAGTTAAAGTAAATTCTGTGATATCATAATTTTAATATGACATATTTATAATCTAAATGATTAACCTTGTTAAAAAAGTGAAAACAGGATTTTTTTTCTGTGTAAAACGTAATGTGCAGTGAAACAATATTTTGACCTGAGAATCTTAGCTTAACTTTTGAAAAGTAGCCCGACTTAGCCTTATAGTTTTGTATATATTGGAATTTTTATTTTGAGTTATATCGTTCACGAAGGCAGACATACGGAGATCAATCCATAAATGATTTTTTTAACTGAAGTTATTTCAAAACGTACAATTCCAGTAAAATTTCCACATCAATATTGTTTTTATTTATTTTTGTATTTTATGTGCTCCATACGTCAAGTCATCGGACGATGAATGAAATTGCTGAATGATGCTCGAATAAGCCCAGGTTCCATAGAACTTAACACTCACCTGTCATTCGTTTTACAGGATAAGGGAAAAATCCGAGAAATTCTTATACAGCTAACTCACTCTGATCGAGATTAGAACTGGAAACCTCTTGAACGTGAGACAGACACGTTACTATCTGCACTACCGAGGCGGGCTCGACATCCATGGATATTAACCAAAATACAAGTATATTTTACATGCATAAACCCATAAATATGGAAGAACGTGTTATTTTTATTGGGCATCAATCTTAAAAGAGAATTTTTACAGACACCTGCTTTAATATCATACAAAGATGACGAGTTTTTCATTACAGAAGATTAAGATTTTTAATTAAATTCGTTATTCCCTGGAAGGTAAATATAAATTTTCTTTCAGGTTACAGCCATTAGCCTGAGGTGAGAAACTGAAAAGTGAGTAAGATATGAATTTATGTAATATTCTCTTTGTAAATATAAAGTTTGTTTAAACACTAACCATTAAGTTTATTTAGCAAATAGCAAAACACAAAAATACTGGGAAGTGCTATATAAATATTTCCTACTCTCTTCGTGCAAACACATCAGTATACAGTCAGGATTGCCAACAAAATATGTCGGAGCTACACAAGGGGAGAGTAATTACGTAGTCGTAAAGAAACTCCCATGGCTCATCCCTGCGAGGTAAATTCTTCTCATCTGTGAATTGACAATGTAAATATTAGACCTAAATAATATAACACAACTCTTGAAGCTGGTAATTCTCTGTATTTACAGGCGAAGCTCATTGCCATTAAACATTCAACTTTACTGTAATGATAACGCTGACTCTTTTTAAAACTGTAATGTAATTTAAGGCTAAGTTAGTTGAGTTGTCTTTATAGTTAGGTAGCTTCTATTAGTTTAGATTCCCCATAAGCAAGAGCAAACAGTTGTTTGGAAGTAATAAGGTTGACCTCATGCCTTAGGGAAGCTCCTGTTGCAGATAACTCGATAGGAAGGACAGACTCAGTATGCGAGGAAAGTTTACCCTTATTGAACCCTCGGCGACACCCCTGGCACCCTCCTGACCGTCATAGTAACAAAGCTTGGACACAAGGAGAATGTGAAACACCAACTTCTCTGAGAAGTACTTTTCTTGCAATAGATACAGAGAAATTTAGCGTTTGCATCAATACGGAAAAGAAATATTAGCTTTAAATTCACATAAGGCAACCCACAGAGTGAGGTCTTGTGTTTAAATCTCTGACAGGATATTTTTTCGCGTTTTCCCGGTCGCTAGGTGCATGCTTAATCCCCAATATTACTGTCATTCCTTTCATCACTACTTTTTTCTTCGCCGCCATTGGACTGATCGCCAATCCTGAGTATGTTATAATTAGAGACAGGCAAAATATGAAATTTCATATTCTAAACTATGCGTCTAACCTTGTAGGAACAAGTGTTTTGTATGTTTCACAATATATAGAAATCACTGCATTGCACAAAAGTTATTATATTTAATAATGTTTTGAAAATTATTCATATCTTATTTTGCATATGCTGTAAGATTTTACATTATTTGCTTTTAAAATAATTTCGTTCAGTACGAACCAAATGCCGTCCTCCTAGTCTAGGGGTAATGTGTCAGCCTTTGATTCCCGAGGGCGGGGGTACAAACCCGGTTGAGGGTGATGCACTTTTCGAGTGTAAAATACTTAGCATGACTTGCTTTGGAAGGGAAGTAAATCTTGTGGTACCATGTAGATTTACAGCGAGTTAAAAACTTAAACCCTGGGTGAGGCCTCTGAGTAAAATTAAGCGTTCCTCATGACCGGTATAGAATGAGAAGCTGAGAAACAGCGGTTAAAGCGCTTCCACGAATTAAAAACTCAAAAACAAATCTTCAGTTCTAGCAGCTTTCTGTGAAACTTTTAAAAAACCTAAGTCACTCTTTCCAACATATCACATTCCATACAGAACATTTACCAATTGTTCTACTTGACGTCACGTACATGAAACGCCCTCTATTCTTGTAGGATCTTGATTCTGTGAACCGGTGCTTCTAATAGCACGTTACAATTTGTATTAAGGTAGAACTAGGTATATAAACAATAACATGTTTTTTCAAAGTTTAAGGCTTAAGTAAAGATTAAACGCAATAAATTCCAAGTAATTTTTGTATGTCATTTATTTTTAAATATAAACAAAAATCTATTAATCCTATTTTTTAAAACTCATGAAGTGAGTCTCTTAAGAAGCCTTAAAATATAAGATATTCTAGCTTTAAAATCTATATCTCATAATATTTTGAGATTTGGTTCTTTATAATTTCCCATTACAGCAGACAGTTTCATATTTTTACAAATCTTCTCTTCATATTGTGCCTGTCTCCAGTTACGATCCACAGCTTGCTTCCTTGCTCTATGATAAGCTACTGACCCAAGGTTCCTAACGTTTTAGAGGGGGGTGTAAATGCTACAGAGGTGGGGGTAATTCGTTGATTGGATTGGATTGTTCGGAGAGGTTTCGGCACCTCGACCAGACTGGTCTTTTGTACCTATGGCTACAAGTGGAGTAGGATGAGCCGAGAGGAGACAGAGGGCGGCTGACACCAAGGAGTCATTACAGAGGGCGGGGTCCCTAAACGTTACTAGATAGATTGTCCAGGACAATAGTCATCCCAAATACGTGGCCCCGAAACAGTCACGAGGCCGGTTCGGAGACCGGAGGCCGCCTCCCCCGAGCAAGAAAGACTCCAGTCAAGTTTGCATAACCGGCGTCCCGCCAGCCAGTTCCTGAATAGGTCCACTAAGCCGTCTCGGAGACCGGAGGAGAAAGTTACTCTCAGAATATATCATCCTGCCATGCACCGCCGAGACTCCCACCGACACTTCTACCCTGAAAGAGACCACCAGAGGAGACATGATATGAAATAATGGAGATACAATGGAGGGACAGGAAATTCAGAAGATGTAATAAACAAACCCAGCATTCGCCTAGTGACCCGGGAAAACTCCCGAAAAAACCCATGGGTCAGGTAGGTCGGCCACGGGAATCGAACCCCGATCTCCCGAATGCGAGCCACAGACGAAACCACCTGAGCCATCCCAATCGGTTAATTGGATGAAAAAAAACCAACAAATTCTTAAAATGTGTATGAACTTGTTTATTAACCTAATAAAATGCAACTTTTAAGATTTTCAGTGGTACTTTTTAATATTGTTAACCTCAAAAAATATTTTAAAATGTCCCTTCCAGCTTGTAAGCATTTCTTCCAAAGAACATTCATGTTGATACAATATTCTTTCAAAACAACCTTTGATTTTGTTTGAGATTCACAAAACATGGTAAATGTGTCAAATCAAAATTGGTTTAATACTACTATTAAAGAACCTATTATTTTGAACAATTTAATTCCAGGAATCCTCAGATTACATATTAAGGGTTTGATTAAACTTCCTCACTCTCTGACGAACACTTCTGCCTCTTCTAAGTTATTGACATTAATGGCTAATGATTCCTCCTTCCAGCATAGTACTGACCAGTCTCTTCTGTCCCTTCGCAAGTTTGGAGATCAATAGTGTTTTCATTTTCAGCAGTCCACTCAAGGCCATGTTTCCTCTTATGCAGCTCTTTCCCTCTCTACACGATTTCCCCTCTTGCAGTAGAGTCTGTCAAATCAGCGTGTGCACAATTCGACTCCATCCTCTGAGGAGCCCGCATATTCATTTTACAACTTAGATCCTCACTCCTCATTCATTTCTGTCGAGTGGCAACTTCTAAAAGTGAACTTTTGCAGCTAATGAAATAGGAATTATAAATCTTGGCAACTGAGACTCCGCATGGAGTCAACATGTGACTGTTACTTACATGTGGGGTTGCTACAGGTCTTCTCCATTTCTGGGTCATGGAGATGGATTTATGACAGTAATTATCTGTTGGTAGGATTTATTTCCTTTGTGAAGCAACTGCATTCTGGTCACTAAACAGAGTTTAACTGCAGTAATGGCGAATATCGCCAGCACCTCCTTTCCTCCTGGATTCACACCAGAGTTACAATACTTCCGTTACTGCAAGAGAGGGAATGGAGCGGATTAGGAAGACGGCTACAGAGAGAAAAAATGGGGGGCCTTGATTAGACTAATGAAAGTGAAAATATATTAGTGCATCCTTTACCTATGACTGAGTATCACTTGCTAGATCTGCTGTTCTTTCTACTTCATTCACATCTGATACCGAAATTAAGGGATGCAATAAGTAAAGAATCGTAATGCATTTCAAAGAAATAGTATATCTTTGTTACAACACGTGCAGGCATTGGGTTGAATAGCTTTGTCAAAAGAAACGCAAGAAAGAAGTTTCTTAGCAGGGTTCTAAATGGGTAACACTTGATTCCGTTTGAAAAGGTATTGTTCGGACCCTTAATAATGGCATGACCGAAACTAATAATCACAATTGACAAAAGAGTCACAAAAGGGAGCTTTGGTGGGAATAAAAGAGGTTCAAGAGGTGAAGTCACACACACGCAGATGTGTGGGAGAGACAGACCATGGCTGGCAGGCCGTTAAGACGGTCATCTGGCTCTGTCTTGGACGAAGGCAGACCAGAACCGGAGAAAAGATATCTTGTCAATAAGCATTCTACATACGGTAACTCTAAACAGTGATATTGGTAACCCTTGGTCGGCAACTTCGAGTTTGATGTGATGATAAAAAGAAGCAGTCATTAAACCAGTTTGAAACGGGCATTCCAGTGTCATTAAAACCATCCTTACTCATACATATCCACGCATACCCTTTGACGGAACTCATTGCTCTACCCTGAGGATAAATTGCTGAACCCTAACTTGCAACAAACTGTCGCGCCAACGTGGAACTCTTTGTTCGACCATTTAATTTGTTACAAACCTAATCCATTGTTCCAGAAAATGAATGGTACAAAAGCTTCTGTGTAGTGTGTGATGCTAGCAGGGTAATCCATATAACACTCAACACATTTGAGGACAAAAGGTTTTCCTTTGGAAACTAAATAAACTTTGCCAAAATTAAGTTTGGGAGAATCGATATTATTGTAATTTTTATTCTTTTTAATTGGGTAGGTCATTGGAGACTCGACTGAAATGTGTAAAATGATTCTAATATGAGCCCGGAGTCCATAGAGCTTAAGGTTAACCAAATTTGTCTTCTCAGCAGAAGAAAAACACCTGTCGAATTGAGAATGCATTTTCGATAACACCTGCAAAACTAGAAACAAAAAAGGCCAGGCCCCTGTGGCGGATGTGTTAGCGTGTTTTCCTACGTTCAGGAGCTCCCGAGTTCGAATGTCGGTCAGGGTAGTGGTCTGGATAAGATTTTCCCAGACTTTTCCCATATCCTGAAAGATGAATGTCTTGGGGAACGTAAATTAAAGACAAAAGACTGAAAATAATTACTGAAAATAATTACTGATAGACAATAGTCAGAAGAAAATAATCCATTCTAGAGATACGTTTTTACTCCAACATCAATAACAATATTTCTCGCTTCTGCAGTCTAGAGCTAGCGTATCTGCCTGACATTCAAAAGATTCGATGTTGAAATTTTGGTTAGGGTGAGTTAACCGGATAAGATTTTCCAAGTTCTTCCTACTCTTGGGACGAATGATGGATACTTTAGGCTCTATGGACACCGGGCTCATTTGAGTATAATTTCACATATTTCATTAATTCATCGTCCTATATAACTTAACCAGTTAAAAGTCCCCGAAAGTCATAGTTGTTTAGGTGCTGGCTACTGATGGTAAGGTCCCGTGTCCAAAACCGGCGCAGATGATACTTTTTAAGTATACTTAAAAGAGAAAAGCACATATCAGTAGACTTGCTGGCATTTAAAAGGAATCCCGCGGGAGAAAATTCCGGATTACCTAGGATATCGTTAACTAAATATCAAATAATGATTAACATAACGCCCGGTTGAAGGACGCATTAAAAGAACAGCGATTCTCCGAGTCAATGAGATAATAAACCTAAATTTTCATTTTTCATTACTTAAACTATTTAGTTTTGCATTACCCTTTATTTCATTTGGACACGTTTTCTATTCCTGAGCAAGTTATGGCGATGAAACTCTGATCATACTTATGCTGTCCATTGTTCAATACCAACATGGAGAGGGGTTTCTTAAGCATAACACTATTCCGTAACAGTTAATATGATTTCTTCGTTTTCAAAGGCAGTCTGAGCCCAAAATTCGTATAACACTTACAAAAAGAGAGCTCCGTACAAGAAATGAAAGCTGGATCTTAACATCATTAATTTTACAAAGAAAAAATTACCTTAAACGATCTCATATTTCTCTAGAAATGCGCATTGCACCGTCAAAATAAAATACAACGCAGGGATTCTAGTTTCGAGAAACCGGTCAAATATTTTCAGAGAACGTAGAAAATAAAGTGGTGAATTACTTTTTGAAGAAATGGAAAAATGGTACCTGGGGTTTGAGTAACCCTTCCGTTAATAAAGAAATTACTTTTAGAAAGCTTATTTTACTTATCAGCTACCCCATAATGCCAAGCGGGATGGCTCAGGTGGTTTCGTCTGTGGTCCGCAATCGGGAGGTCCGGTTTCGATTCCCGTGTACGGTCTAGCTGACCCATGGTTTTTTCGGGTCGCCAGGACAATGCTGTGTGGGTTAATTACATCCCCCGAATTTCCTGTCCCTCCATTTAATCTCCATCATCTTTTCTCTCATCTGGTGATCTCTTTCAGGGTACAAAGTGCTGCATGGCTGGATAATGAGCCCCTGGTAAACATTTCCTCCTTAAGCAGAACGGTTTCCGGTCTCCTGGCCGACATGGTGGGAGGTTTCCGGAACACGGCGTGTGGCATACCGGTTGTGCTCGCCTCCCGGTAAATTGCATGGGTCCTTCCCTCTACACTGTCGTGACCTCTTCGGTCGGCAACCCTGTCTCCTCTCGCCTCATCCTGCCGCCCGGAGATGCCCCATTTGGGGCTTATGTAAAATAAACCACAGCTTCGGTGCCCAAGCCCACAGCTTCAGTGCCCAAGCCCATCAGTAGTAATTCATATCCTAATCCACAACAGCAATGTTATATGGTTCTACAGCCTTATTAAGAATGTTTAGTTACATCTTATTAGTGCCTTCCGGTTCACTGTTATCGATTTCATTGAACATTTGTATTATTTACACATTTATATCTTAAAACCTCTGTATAGGATACTTTATCTCCAGATTAAAGCTTTTCTAAGTTTATTCTATTAAAAAAAAAACATTTTCAAGTAATTATATATTATTTTTTGATAAACCTAGGGCCCATTACCCATTCCTGAAAACTTAAGTGTCGTAAATTACCGTCCTCCATATCGGGTTACGTCTCCGAGTCCCAGGAACAGGAAGGGAAGTTTGAGTTCCCTGCCCTCTGCGGTCGTCGCTACTCAGAACCACGCCCCTTAGTATCCGTCAGGGGCACAGACACAATATTTTACTGGTCCGAGTGCAAGAGCACTGTCAAAGAGTGAGCCATATCATGCAAACTTTACTTAAGGAAATGTATAACTTAAAATTAAAGGGAATATTACGCAACAGACTAGTTTCACAGAGCTACTGCACTTTCTGAAGAGTGTACATATTACCCTTACAAATCAGACCACAGTATCAGCTTTTTTGCACGTCAAATTTGGAACATCACGTTCTTACGAAAACTGTAATTTTCTCACGACAGTGGTCTGTTTCCTATCCTTTATAGAGAATGAGCGTGACACAAATATGACGTCAAGTACCAAACTTTTCAGTGATGCTACCACGCTTTGGAATTTGTCTTAGAGAACGCGATTGACTTTGCATTCACGACGTCTCTGCCGGAGGCGAACTAATTTTCTCTATGCCACGGAGCGAGGGAGAGAGAACCCGATAAATTTCTTTCTCAAAAAGCATGGGATGCTTTGTTGGATTCCTGGGACATCCCACAGGCTATTCAGGATTGGTTCACTACTGCATGTGGAACATGTATGCAGATATTAGGTAAATTCTTGTAGTTTACCGCAAACATGACATTTCAAAACCGTGTTATTAACACACATTTCCATCACAAGGGACTTACTTATTTAGCTAAAGTTAAAAGAGAGATTTTATTCTGCAGATAGGAATGTTTTTAAAACGAGCAGAATAAAACTGCTTTGAAAATACATTTCATATAGAAATTTTATCCAGTTGTCAACTTTCACAGACAAATTATGCATTAGATTTATTTTACCAACTTTCTAGCACTGGTGCATCAGTGCTGACGATAAAATAAGCTAGAAAAAAAATTATACATAAAGGAGGCTAAGAGAATCATGGCTTCTAACCTTTAGAAATACGGTTTGAGAGTGTATTAATTTGCAGCATTTGCAGTATTTGTTATACAAGGCATTGTGGCACAGTTTGATCATAGAGTAATTTTCCTACAATCTTGAAGTTATCCATGTTTGGACATTTTCTTTAAAATATATAAGAGGTAGCCACGAACTCTATTTCCACCGAGCTGGATGGCTCAGGCGGTTTCGCCTGTGGCCCGCATTCGGGAGGCCCAGGTTCGATTCCCGTCACCCACCTACCTGACCGAAGGGTTTCTTTCGGGGATTTTCGCGGGTCGCCAGGCGAATGCTGGGTAGGATAGTTATATCTCCCGAATTTCCTGTCCCTCCATTTCATCTCCATTATTATTTCTTATCATCTCTCATCCGGTGCTCTCTTCCAGGTTAGAAGTATCGGCGGCTGTCTCGACACTTTGGGTGGGCCGCCCTCTGTCTCCTCTCGCCTCATCCTTCCTCCCAGGGTTGTCCCACTTGAGGCTTAGGAACAATATACCTCAGGTGCTTGAGCCGAATCCCCACTATACCAATGCTAACTCTACTTCAGGCCAATGAAGGATGGAATCGACCGCATCCTTGATTGACAGCTCTAAAATGTACTATACGTTTCCTATCTTGCAACTTGCTATTTCGTATTTTTTCTTAGCAGCAGTTCTAACGTTACTTACTCCACTACTTTTGAAATTTCGGCTGCTGCTTCTGAGTCCATAATTAGTACATACATATTATCCGACTTAATATCAACAATGCAATCCTCTTGCATAATAACCAAAGCTGCTAGGAAATCAGAAGTGTCGGGATGCAGAGTTGTAGTTTTATACCACGCAGTGGTATAATTTTATCATTTTAAAATCTACCTTTAAAAGAGCTTCTACATATTTCAGAGCAATTTGTTGTCAATGTCTTACGGTTTACCAGCCCTAATTTAAAGAAAATGCATCCAGAAGAATGGTTTTACATACCAGATATAGATTTATTTAAAATATTAATACCTTAATAATGTGGCATTTCAATAAAAATGGTTAGAGATAACCAAAAAAATCCTTGTAATGGACATTTTAAAGGGCGTTTTCTTGAAAATATTTGTTGCATTGTTAGATGACAACTGATATGCACACAATGTTTCCTTTTACAGAATTGCGAGTTCAGCTGTTCTAGAAAAATCCAGATTTCAAATTTTTGGATGCAATGTAAGTTTTCGTATACTATTAAATAATGGCAGAGTAAATAAAAATAATAAACTAATATCCAAACTTAAAGTATTAAAATATGCATTTACTCTACTTTCAGAATATTTTAATTGAGATAACTCGTATTCAGCAGACTTGATGATTCGTAAAGGCAATTTAAGGCCATGACTGTGTGGTACACAATGTAATTAGCGTTTACAACTTAAAAATGAATACTATATTGGTCAGTATAAGATACATCATCAATAATCGGCTTCTCGTTTTTTTTAAATGCCAGTTATATAATAGTTCTAATATAGGGGCAAGTATATAAAAACATTTCTGGTGCGCAGCCCTCACTTAATACCTCGACTCATTCTTACACAAACTACCCTTTAAAATGCGTAGCTGGTCGGTATGCTAGCTTTGAAAGTACGTTCTCCTCACATGAATAACGACTTTTCGTACAAGTATTGGAAAACTGAAATCAACAAAAAGAAATATCTCACAAATAGTTAAATAAATACACAAGAGAGCATTGTATATGAAATTTGTGTTTTAATGAGATCCATATTCTTGGTGCAGTAACAGTTTGTCTATCTCTTACGGTATACCAATTATGCCAAAGCCATTCAGAATTAAGACCACTTCGGAAGCTATTTCCACAAAATTAAAGATAAAGATTTCATTTAACATAAAAGTATCATACAGATACAGTAAATTAACAAAGCTGACTTCGAGTTCTTTTTTAGTTTTTTTTTTTTTTCATCCAAGAAATACGCTGAACGTAAATAGCAAATTATACCGGGGCTGTCCTTAGTTTATACGGTGATGTAGATAGATAGATATGATTTATTTGCCAAGACAATACAAAGGCTGTATAGCAACGTCAAAAACACATACAAAAAAATAACATTAAATCATTACAAAAACATATTACTGTTATAAAGCTCTGTAATACTGTACACAGGATGGATAGAGTCAACATGAAAAATTCAATGCCATGGCATGGGATTTGAACCAGGCATCTTCTGGTTTCCTTCCAGTCGCTCTTAACCTTTGAGCTACCATTGCCAATGTGCCGTCCTGACATTAAATTCTCCAGTTACAATAGTAACTTACGATAGTAAGTCGCCACAACGGTGTATCTCGGATGCGAGAGCCCCTAGTGGTCTACCGGGGAAATATATGAGTCAACTGGAGAATTTAATGTCAGGACGACACGTTGGCCATGGTAGTTCAAAAGTTAAGAGCGACTGGACGTGGTTCAAATCCCGGCCATGGCATTGAATTTTTCATGTTGACTCTATCCATCAAATATCATAGCCTATATACGGCTAGTGTGGAGAAATGATTAATTTCCATCAATTAACTAGACACAGGATTTGAGAGTAGTGTAGATTTAACTTTTCTTTTAAATAGCACCAGTGGCAGAACTTTGACCTTGTTGGGAAGACTATTAAATAGATTTAAAGATGTAATTTCAAATTAATGTTGAACTTTACTGTATTTGCATTTAGCAATATAAATGTTAGCACTGTTTCTTGTGGAGTAATTATGAACTGAAGAACACAATGTATATAAATCTATATTCATCTTAACATATAAGAGACTGTTCATAATAAACAAAGAAGGCATGGTTAATATGCCCAACTCAATAAATAAGGATTTACAATGTGTCGTAGACGATGCTCCACACATAAGTCGAATAGCTCTCTTCTCAAGTACAAAAATTTAATTAGATGAAACATGGTTTCCCCATAGTAAAATGCCATAACTCTATTTATGCATCCAAAATACAAAGTTTTTAGAGAGTTCAAAGATAAGTATGTCCTTAAAATTCGCAATAAGAAAAGTCCTCTGCTTAATTTTCCAGCAACATTCTCAATATGAGTGCGCCAACCCAGACAAGATTCAAGACTAATGCCCAAAAACTTAACAGATTCAAGAGAGCCAGGATCAGCTGAATTAATTTTAAAAGTAACATCAGCAGTTTTGTTAATATTAATGAATAGGCTGTTATGCTTACACCAATTATCAAAAGCACGTGTACGTATGCCACATCAATGGCTGTTTAACCTTGTAACTCTCTATGGATGAGAAATATAGTTCGCATATAACTTTTAAAGATCCAAATCTAATGCAAAATATATAAACATCATAACATTACAAATTCAACAGTCAAACGCTAATTAATTAGTATTTCAGTAATTAGTAACAGAGTGCACGCTGCGCTTGCACAATTTAAAAGCCGAAGGAAGTGGGAGAATCAGATGTACAAAATGACTGCTTTCGTGCAATCTGTAAACATCACAGAAGGAAATCGTTAAAAAAATGGTGTAAAAGCAAATTGTTTGAACGTGTTTTGCAAGTTGTATGAAAAATATCCTACTTTAGCAATGGAAGGCTTAATTTGTCAGTAGAATATTCCGGTATTCCAGCGCCAAGTATTAATGCCCCTCGAACCCAGAAAAACATCGAAAAAGAAGCCAGCTGTGGAAGGTAAATGTGATGAATTTGTAAAAAGTGCTGTTCATGAAAGATGCATAGCTTCTTCGAGAGGAACGAGCCACCAAAAATTATAAAAGTGCTTCAAGCAGTAAACAATAGTACCAAATTGCCCAGCTTTGCAAAAACGAGCTTCCACACGACTCCTTGTGACATAGTTTTTTAATTCATCAACAGAAACTGAAAAAAATATAACTGCTGAGCGTGAAAATATATTGTTGTGGCGCAGGAAAATTTGGAAGTGGAAGTCGTTCAAGAAATTGCCGTTGTCAGTTTCCAATTAGGTACATAATGTTATTTTCATTTGTATGCCAGTCGAACTATCAAGTCATTGCTACACGCAGTGATTTAGCACTGTTATTCCGCAGGAAGATCCACGCCTTAACTTTTAATTTATAAATAAGGGCTGTGTGAAGAAATCAAATATTACAGTAATTGTAAGCATTCTGTCACTTTATCGTACAAAAGGAAAAATTCACTTTTTATCGTACAAAAAGGAAAAATATATCAAACACCACACATACGCCTTTGCATTAAATGTTAACGAAAAAGTGTTATCACATAAGCTACTCAAAACATCGAAAACGGCAAAGCTAAATGTTGCATAGAATTCCTTGACGGCGCACTAGTTTGATACGTGGGAATAAAATAGTGCGAATATTCCCTCTAATCACAGTCGCCGGATACATTGTCCGGCTTTGTTTACATCGCCATGTAAACTAAGGATGGCGCCGGAATAGATATATAACGACTTCTCTTTTTGTTTGTCAGATTGATGTTCACATACACACATCTTTTTCTAAAAATGCTTTTTTATTTAGGGAGTCTTAAAACATGTAATTTTTGTGATTTTTCGCTACAGTTTTTGGGTAGAAAACAATACTTCCTCTAATAACCGTAAAGTAAGCAGCAAATAGTTATGGGTAGCAGAGAACGTAATTAATCTCTGTTTCATATAACCATGCCCCGCTGACATGTATCACTCCGCGTGCAACTACTTTCCCCCTCATCCTAATTGGCTAATGCTTTCGCGCCATAGGCCATAGGCGGTGCCTTCTCGTCACATTTAAACCTGCAGTAAACTTCATAATAATTACCAGGAAGATAGATAAAATCATACAAATTAGAATATGAAGGCATGCAAAAATAATGAAGTTTATAATGAAACTGAGCAAGTTGGACCTGAATGAATAAGCAATGAAACTGAATCAAGTTCATAACTAAAGGCCTTCGGCCTTTTCCACTTGGGTTTTTTAAAACCAGCACACATACCTTGCAAAAATGCTTGTCTTTCAGTCTTAAAAGTCGTGTCACGCCATACTTGTGTGTCCTTCATTCACCCAAGTCTCCTCAAGGTAGTATATTTTGCGATTTGTATCCCGGTAAAGTCTGTTTGTCCTTAAATAACGTCTTCGTCACACAGCAATATCGCCCCTGGGGTGGTAAGTATTCCTGTTGTCTCAATTTCACGTCGCGATGTTCCTACGTATCCTGTATCCTACGTAACCTGTAAGTTCAGAGCACAGCTGTTCGACTTCTCTCACTGACAAAGACGGATTCTTCTCTGTTAGTGCATTAAACACATGCAACACAATTATTTTTTCGTCGCTATGTAAAGGTTTTCCCTTGCGATGCTTCAGCGAAAACCTGGCGGTAGACTCTGCCATTATACATAAAATAAGTACACGGGCAATAAACGATCAATAAAATAATTTAGCTCTCGCACTCGGCACAACACACCTTGGAACGGCGATATATGACTAATCCAGTTCAAAACAAGGTCAGTGATAAGTAATATAAACAAATATGTCACCACTACCACTAAATCACGTGCTATCGAGCCATGTGCTTGAGAGCAAAGGAACCTCCTCTTTACTTCGTTTAAGAATTAACATGCATTTCAAATAAATCAACTCTGTTGCGTAATATATTTCATTAAAACAGTTACGAAAATATAAATTTGACAATTCTCTTTCAACATATAAAGATACATCACCATGTTAAATAACGAACTAATTTTTACCGCACAACAGTCTTCACCACAACAGCAACCAATTGGAGGTGATAAGGTCACGTGACCGTTAAGAGATACATGGCAAGCTTATGTGAAACAAGGATTAGAGACAGAATGGTTAAATTGTTTCACCTAGGTATTAGCTTAGAATGCGATGTTCATTTGCATTTTGAGCGCGGACTTCCAAGAACGAAGTAGGTATATTTTGTAGAGCGAAATAGTGACGAAAACAAAGGAAAGCTGCACCATGGTTTTGTTTAAAACACGATCGTTTGAAAGGGGGGAGGGAAGAAAAGGTAATAAAGCTATGTTGTCAAAACCACAATTTCTGTACTAGCCGAAATTGAAATATCGTATTTCTGAGGAATTCATTCCGTTCATTGTTGACTAACCGTAAACATGAGAACAGGAAATTAGATTCTGCCGTACACAAAGCGCAGTTTCGTGCTGCAGGTGTAAACAAAACAATATCGGCCTTAACTCCTTCACTTTTTCATCGTCGTGTACCAGATTATCTCCGCCAAGTAAAAACCTCTAAATGAAGCAGCTTTAGGAAAATAAAACAAAACAGCGTGAGGCGAGCAAAAATTAATTCACGCTGACAGCGTTAAGATGGTCCTCAAACCGGATTACTGAAGACTACAGCAACCTCATCAAGTTCTCTCTCCTTAAAACATTATATGACATGAAAGTAAAACTAAGAGAGGAAGATAACTTTATTTATGCAATCTCTAAATAGCTGCATCGCTTGCAGACAGGTAAATACGAGACTTGACGTTCAACCTTTGCTTGGGTTTATAAGCAGGATGTCGAGTTCAATTAAAATGTGCTATTAAATTTGTGATGAAAGGGTCCTCGGTACGAAATTATTAATTTAAACATAATGACATAATTAACTTTCATTGTTCTACCTGCCAAACTTTACAAAGAAAATACTTTTGCAAAAATGAAATGTGACTTAAATACCAAATACAGCACGAGATGAAACTTTGTGAAGTTAAAACCTGTCATGCCCGAGTTCAGTTACCTGGATAAGGTTTTTCTCCGCGGTTTTCGCTTATCCTGAATGACGAATGTCGGGAAACTAAGCTCAATGAACCGTGGACTCATTTAAGCATCATTTCACCAATTTCATTCATTCGTGGTCACTGTTATGCTCCTCTTTCCCTCCAGCTCGGTGTGTTGGGGTGGTCGGCTTTACGGCGACACAGAAGGGTTGAGCAGTAGTTCTTTCGGCTACATAGTAATATATATATATATATATATATATATAGTAATATTTATTGAGGTACTAAGCTTTTACAATTTTTGGACTGCCCTCTGTTTTGGCCCAGGCCACTGCTATACAGAACAGTCCATTAAGTATATTTACAGACGTGTTACAATATGTATTATTACAGAATAGTCACTTATTATTCCTTCTCTCTTTTTACAGTCCATACCCACTTGTTTTTAACCTTACTTAAAAACTGACCTATGTTTTTATAATTTTTACTTAAAACCTTGATTAAGCTGATTCTCCTATTCATTTTTGATATTTGACATTCTTTCCTCCACATCTCTGTTTCCTTACAATCAAACAATATATGTTCTATATCCTCTTTATCCCCACACAATGGGCACTCGTCTTGCGGGTATCCATTTCTTTGACCTCTTAATCTCCATATCCCTGCTCTTATCCATGTTAACCCCTTTCTTTCTTCACTGTTAGTGCTATCTATATACCTCTCCCTCCCCCAACTATTTTTCAATGGATTCGGCTACATAAGCTCCCAAAAAATAAGAAGATGAAGAAGAAAACTTTCTCTGTGCCATTTAATTAAAACCATTAAATCACAACCATATTTATATTTTCTCTTTAATTTACATACTCCAAAATTAAATCATATCGGACGATGAATGAAGTGGGTAAAATAATGCTTAAATGAGCCCAGGGTTCATAGATCTGAGAGTTACTCGACGTTCAGCTTTCAGGATAAGGGAAAAACCCGGTAAAAACTTAACCAGATAACTCACGATGACCGAGATTCGAAATCGGGGCCTCTTAGATGAGAGGCAGACACGCTACCACCTACGCTAAAGATGGATTAACCATGTTTTAAGTGTGTGTGTGTGTGTGTGTGTGTGTGTGTGTGTGTGTGTGTGTGTGTGTGTGTGTGTGTGTGTGTGTGTGTGAACATTTCGGCATTCTTAAAGGGTGCGAAATCTCAGATTACCCATTACGTAGAATATCTGTCAAACATTTTTACTTTCTGTAAAGGACTCAAACGATTTGATTAAAATGCCAGTTTAAGATATTTTCATGACGAATGAAATGTGCATCTTTAATTTTCTAGGAATAGGCGCCGACATCCTCTATTCTGGATGGCTCTTGCATAACTTTTAAACCTTAAGATATATTGTGACGACCTGATCTTAGTTTGTGAATATTAAGGAACACGTGGTCAGGTCGAACACGGGAGCAAACACTCTGGGCAGAACTACATGCTTTAGCGAGAGGTTGGGATTTTTCTATAAAGGTTTCATTCGTAAAAAGGTAGGGTAACGCTAATTAAAAGTGGAGTTCACTTCATAAGAATATTTATTACAACAAGCAAATTACAAAGCCAGCCATAACGGCCGTTTACCTGTCCAGAAGTGGAGTCGTCTACACATGTTGCTCCATCAGCTGGCAGTTTTAGAGAGAGCGTCTATCACTTAAAGATTATTCATCTAGTCATAAAGGAGGGGAGGGAGTGACGTCACACCTACTACTTGAGTCACCAGAGTGTAATTAATACAGTCATTTGTGACAATATACTGCAAAAAAACCATATCTTTAAACCACATATCTAATTTTTGTTAATTTTTTTAGTTAACCATTTCCGAGATGTTCATTGTATAAATTTAAATATTCTACTGCTTATATTTATACCATAGAGGAAGTCGTTATGCTTTTTCCCCCAAATTAAACAAATAGAATGGAATTTCAAAACCGTTACATAGCGATCAGTTCTTAAAGATTTGATTATTGATTTAAACGTGCAGTATTATCCTATTCCCATTGTACCTAAAGGCAAGCAAGTAGTAAAATCATTTCTATATACGCCTATTTCGATTAAAATGTAGTAGTTATAAATGCTTAGTCTAAGAATAGTGTGTAAAAATGTGATTAGAGAGAACCATATGAGTGCAACACATCTGATTTTTACCCTGAATCTCGTTGCTGTCGTGTTCATTTATCGAATCACCCCTACAATGGATTGTCATAAGGGCACTACGAACCTAATATATCACACTAATTTAAATTCTGTTTACACAATAAGTACAGATTGAATGCTAACCTAACTTGGTTTGGTTATATTTATAAAAATAATAGGTTAATACTGGGTTAAAGTTGTGCAAAAGTGATATAACTGATAACCGTGCTTTTTGAGTCACGTGTTGCAACTGATAAATAATATTTTTTAAAATCATATAGGTAAAACATAATTTTATACTGTGATCAAAATATGTTCCCAATGGTTTTTACCCTTAAAGAATAAACCATAGTTGGGTTTGTATAAGATAATTTTTATAAATAGCTTTTATTTTCACAGTTGTTTAAAAATGTGGACAAAAATCCTTTCAAAGCTTATCTGCGGAGAGTACAATAATTTCTTGGCATACCTTTAATATATTTAAATGGTCGTAAAAGCTTGTAGGGTTTCACCATACAAAATTTGTCATGAAGATTGCAGAAAGAACTTTATTAAATTTATTCAAGGAAATCAGAAGTACCTCTCGAAGTTGAAGTATCCTGGCTGGCAAACTACCTCTTAAGAGCTACCTGTCTTCTCTGTGCCATTGCTTGGAATATTTCGCAAACATGAGATTAAAGTGAACGTTCTAAAATAGAGTTGACAATGCTCACTGCGTGTCAAAAACATATTTCAGTTCTTCAGGGGTTTTCGAAACAAAGAACTTCACCGTGTAAATACAGTTGAGCTATATTTGGACACTTTCCATTTACGAACGAAATAAATTATCCAATTATTGAGGGGGCAGTACAAGTCACAATCAGCTAACTTCGTGGAATGTCTGAGTCAAAAATATGATTATTTATGAAGTGTTTTATAGTATCCTCGGAGCCCCTAGGAGATTCCGAAACGCCGGTGGAGCAAATGAGGTACTTGATTCGAGTTGATGACGAAGTTTCCCAGTGTACATTTCTGATGCGGTCCCCAATTTCTAGGTCTGAGATGGATCTGCTGGCAGCTGCTGTAGCTGTGAACTATGGAATCTTCTGAGTATTCGTAGAGTGAATGTGAGGACAGACAAAACCAGTTGAATTGGCTGATGATGAGCAATTTGAAGCAAGTTGGTAACGGTATGAGGATGTAGGATGACTGTGTTAGAATCCCAGCACTATAAATTATAACTGTGAAAATATCATATTTGTCAACTTCTGAAATATCAATAATTTCCTGTTTAAATAATTAGGTGGTCTCATCAGCAAAGTCGGTTTTTTTATTCTCATGTTTTGGAAAATGTACTGGGTTTCTTTTGTTTGGCAACGCTATTTACAGAATGCCATGGCTAGTATAGCGAACATTTCCAGCATGTATCAGTCTTCTGTTGTTAATAAACAATCACAAAAATGGAGATAACAAAGTTTGGACCTAGAGTCCTTCTAAAACACTAATGGCGCTGTCGCAGCTCGAAGAATATGTCAAGTGGAAGGAGAAGGTGTCAGTGGGCGTGTGGCACAACAACGATTCCAACGTTTCAACAATGGAGACGAGAACACCAAAGATTTGCCGCGTTCTGGAAGACTTTAAGTTGAAATATTGAGGATACACTCCAAGATTTGCGAGAAAATTAGCAAAAAAGTACCCTAATGTTTCAGAAGAACTTGGTGCATCAAAAGATACAATACATCGCCACATTAAGACACTTGGAAAATTATATAGAAGTTGTAGATCTGTACCTCATGAACTGACACCTCAACAGGCTCAACGTAGAGCGGATATCTGCCGTCAGCTAATCTGTAATCCCATGGATGATAGATGTTTCAGGGAAAATCTCAATTGTGATGGAAATTCGGTAAATTACCGAAACCCTGCTGCCTCGAAGCAGTGACTTGATTCCCACCTAATTGCCAAGCTCATCGTTAATATAATCAGTTCGGTTCCAAAGTAATGTTGTGTCTCTGGTGGAATTTTGAAGGTGTCATTTAGTGGAAGTTTCTTCCAAACGGCGGGCGATTGATGCAAATCTTTATTCTCAACAACCGAAACGAGATCATGAAATTTTGAGACAGAGATACCCAGCATTATTTAACCACATAGAGTTATACTGAAACAGGACAATACAACACCCATACTGCACGAACCGTGGGAAAAAAATTCAGAAATTGGAAGCAATCGAATTGCTACCACATCCAGTATACAGCCCTGATCTCGCACCACCAGATTATCATATTTTTCGACCCATGGCCCATTTTGTACATGGAAGAAATTATGACAACATTGAAGCAGTCCAAGGTGTCACCGTATTCTACGTATCAAAAACCAGAGGTGAGGTAATAAACTTCCCTGAACGATGGCTCAACATCATAGAATCTAATGGTCTATATTTTGAAAGTTAGTTAATTACTTGACAAAACACATTTCGAATAATTGTTTTTCTTTAAAAAAAAGCGACACTTCTTATGAGACAGTATTTATATTTTGCCACAGTAATGGCAGTGATAAGCGTAACTTGCTATTCGCTGAAATACTAATCAGAGAATTAATTCTCTTCCGGCGACGTAAATTACGAGGTACGCCCAGAAAGTAAGTTCTGTTTGGTAATAAAATTAAATTTGTACAGATACAGAACAATTATTTATTGCACAAAAATCTACAACTCTTGAACTACTTTTCCACATAGCTGCCGAAATTTTGCAGGCATTTGTCATAGCGAGACACAAGTTTTTGTATACCTTCTTCATAGAAGTTTGCCGCCTGTGTCTTCAACCAGTTGGAAACATTTCTTTCAGCTCTTCGTCATTGTTAAGTGTTGGCCGCCAAGGAAGGATCTGAGATGCAAAAACAAATGAAAGTCGCTAGGAGCGAGGTCAGGGCTGTACGGGAGTGGGGTGGTCAAACACATCCCACCCAAATCCCTGTAGGATGTTTTTCGTCGCATTTGCAGTGTGTGATCGAGCGTTTTCATGAAAAAACACAACACCTTTTGACATCGAAAATTTGCCGATAAATTTCAAATGATTTCACTTTCCTAGCATTCAGTAAACGAATCACAGGTCTGATTTCACAAGCGGCGGGATTTTCAATCAACACCGACATTGTAAACAATCACAACAAAGCGTACGTGGCTGATAGCGATCTCTTCTCCTTCATACAGAGCGTCTACCGCGCATGGGCTGAACTGCGATCGCAGCGCTGCAACGGAGATACATTGAAACAGAACTTACTTTCTGGACGCCCGTTGTAAATAACCTGATTGCGGGATATTTAATTTAATTTATGCGCTATGAACCACCGATAATAATTGATCGCTACAAAGCTCTTCTAAAATTTCTAGAAATGCTCGCTCTTATAGCAGAAGTCCAGCCTCCACCATCGCTACCTCACAGAAGTTCGTACATTAGGCTGCCAAATTTCAAGTTTCTTATTCGTATCGGTAACACAAATTTTACTCTGTATTTCCCTCTGTTCCCTTAATAATTTTCAAAACTTAGTCTACGTGTGTTCTTTCACGCACTGAAATATCTGAGCATAACTGACATCCAACAATCCAGATTTGCACACTGGATGTCAGTTTGATCTAGTTAAATCTAGATCTAAATAACATCTGGTAAAATGTGAATGTGAAATGCCAACATGCCGTTTCAAAAGATCGAAAAGGCTGTTATAAAAATTTTACGTAAAACATTTGAAGAATTCCCTAGATGAAAACGTGTACACTGTAAATCTCCTTGTTACGAAAACATCATTGACTAGGAATCTTGCTGTTTTTCTTTTGATAACACCGTAGTAAAAATGCTTGCTGGATCCTCGTGGAGGCAGAAAAATGTACTATATAACATTTAACACGTGTGAACACCGGGCGGGATGGCTCAGGCGGTTTCGTCTGTTGAAGGCATTCGGGAGGCCCGGATTCGATTCCCGTGGCTGACCTATATGACCCAGGGGCTTTTTAGAGGGTTTTCCAGGGTTACTGGGCGAATGCTGGGTAGGTTAATTACATCCCCCGAATTTCCTGTCCCTCCATTTCATATCATCTCTGATCTGGTGGTCTCTTTCAAGGTAGAAGTGTCGGCGGGTGTCTCGGCGGTGCATGGCAGGATGATATGCTCTGAGGAAAACTACTTCCTCCTCCGGTAGGTCGGTTGCCGGCCTCAGCTCCTCTCCTGGGACCACTTCGGGACCACCAGCCAGGGACCATTAGGGCTCGACTGCTGGGCTAGTTGCCGTCTCACTGCAAGGGAGCGGGTTCGTCGTTCTGGCGTGTCGGGGAGGTCTCTATCCAGGTATACTGTAGGGACCCTGCTCTCTGTACTGTCGTGGCTCCTTGGGTCGGCCCTCTGTATCCTTCGCCTCCCAACACGTGTGAGCACTCCATCAAAAGAATTACATTAGTTTATCTTGTTGTCGTGCAATTTTTAGCTTGACTGATAGGGTAAGAATTTTATCTAGTGTTGCTGAGATAAACTTTCAAATCTCGAATTGTTTCTTTTCTTTAGGCCTTTGAAGCGGATAGTTACAAATCGCCTTATTCTTCTTCCATTGCTGTCTGCGTATCTTATGCAAGTCATCGAATGTCAACTAATATTATTCTTCCTTCTACCAATCGAGTTAGTTTCATGACAACGCAGGCCGCGCCATGTTTGAGTGGCTAGACTGCTTGGCTATCATCAAGGCGGCCCGGGCTTGCTCCCAGGCGACCGCACTGAGATTTGCGATGGACAACACGGCGCTAAAGCGGGTTTTCTCCGGGTTCTCCGGTTTCATCCTACATCTCATTCCACCGATGCTGCATCTTCATTATATGTATCAGTGTCACCGCCTGCAGTGCCGTATGTGGTAAAAGAGGGCGTTAAACTCTACACATTTCATTGCCATGATAACACTTGAGGCTTGCATCTAGGAGATTCGGGACCAATTCCCGTTGACCATGGACTTCTCTTTTCGGCAAAGGAGTGCTGGGGTGGTTTCTTCCCACCATGACCTGCTTTCCTTAATACATTTGCTTCTCATGCTTCAGATTTCGCGGCGTGAGGCAGTGGCTAAAAGACGCAAGGAAAAAGTGTTCGCAGTGAACACCAGAGTGCAGACTGGTTGCATGAACAGAACCTCGCCCTCTTTATGCAGCTTCGTACTGAGATTGTTAGGGAATTCTGTGTACCTCTGCTGTAACCTGTAGCTCCTTCACTTCATCATTTCCTACTGAGGGTGTTAGCCACAATAGATATGTGTAGAACGCAATGTGCGAGGTGTCCCCCTTTGTTGTATAAAATATCATATTTTCCATGGACATGTACTTTCAGTATCTAAAATACAGAGTGGCCTAAAAGTCACTACACATTACTATTGCTACCCATAATTTTATTTTCCCCTGAATTACAAATTACATCTTACCGGAATGTGACACTCATCTGACAATTTATTAGTTATTAATGTATACAGGAGAGCACGCGGTTAAATAATCAGTCCGCTTTTGTTTTGTTTTTGCGGTGTAACATGTTTATTTCGAGATTTGTTTTGTTTGGATACGATCGGTGTCCATGCCGTTATGTTGTCGAAAGAAGAAAGAATTTTTTGTCTTAAAAAGTGGTACGAGGATGGTTGTGAGTTGATAATTGAATGTAATGAGCACTACAATACTATTTCACCAACACAGAAAGCTGACTACAATTTACGGAAACGTTTTGAGGCAAACGGATCACTGACGGACTGCCCTAGGTTACGTAGGCCAGGACACAAAACTAAACGTGGTACAAGCTATTGTACAAAGTCCCAAAGGGTCTATTCGCAGGCTTTCTGTGGAACAAAATGTTTCCCGAACATTTGTCCAGAGAATTTCACATAACGCTAAATTTAAACAGTACATACTGCGTCTCATACACGGCATACTAGAAGACGAACTGATCGTAGGCTTCAGTTTTGTGAGTCAGTTCTGAATGAGCTTCAACACGGTCACATTGATTTCTGCCGTAAAATAATATGGAGTGATAAGTAACATTTAAATTATCTAGTCACGTCAAGACAATTTTGTACGTACTGATACACAGAAAATCATCACATCACTCTTGAAAAACCTAGCCAATCTGGTGTCACAGTGTAGGGTGCCACATCATGTCATGGTGCCCTGCAGCCTTGGTATTTTCATGTTGCAGTAACAGCTGAAAAGTACTTAGAAAGGTTTGTCGTTCTAGGGCTACAAATGCACTACAACAATTTCAACTCATTTTACTTTAAGCATGATGGTGCTTCAGTACATTACGCTATAGCTGAGCCAAACTACGATGCTGAGGTGTTTGGTGGAAGAGTTACTGGACCAGGTAGGACAATAAATAAATAAATAAATAAATAAAATCTGAATATTCTACCCCGGCACCTAGACAACTATACCGGGGCATATATCCAAATTTTCTCTTTATTTGTCCAAAAAATCATTACAATTGTTATAATTATACAATCTCTCAGAATACTAATCTACAAAAATAAAATGAAATAAAATAACAGAAATAAACAAAAAAAGAAAACAAATATAAAAATTACAAAATCCTAATTTTCTAAATCTACATCTAAATCTACTAATGCTGGTATTTAGCAAAAAGAAATAACTGGAGGCCCAGCTATTTCTACTCAATTTAACAAAACAAAAATCAAAAATTTTAAGTCACTGGTAACCAGTAACTTACTAACTGGAAACATCCAGCTATCTTTTTCTATATATTCCTGATACCAGCACACAATGTTTTACAAATAAGTTTGTTTTAATAATCCTAAATACAATTTCAAATAATTCATTTTAGCAATTACAATAACTCTGCATACATTACTATTAGCATATCTAAACATTAACACTCTGAAAATAATGTATAATATATCTCTTTTATATACTACTTCATCAAAGTTATATTTTAAAATCTCTATTTCCCTCCCTATTATCTTTTGAATACCTTTTGAGATACATATAGAACTTTTATTATTTATGTACTGAATTCTGATTACATCTCTTTTGACTGTCTTGATTTCTATGCTTCTTAATTTTCCTTTTGACCTCCCTCCTATTACATATACCACCCACAATTACCATATCCAAATTATAAACATTTTTTCCCTTTATTTCATCAATAATTAGATCTTTCCAATTACAGTTAATTTTTAATAGCTCTATTTACCTTCATTTAAATTAAATTTTTACCACTGCTTTATTCCCAAAGAAAACCTCTCTTGAAATACTAAAATCTCAAACAACAGAAATGCCACCCAGATCAGCAGCTTCAATGGATGCTTCATTTTGCGGATTGATTAAAGATAATGGTCCATGCTAGAAATCCAGTCACAACATAGGAATTGAAAACAAGAACTGATAATGCTTTTCACAATACTGATTCCAAACCACAACTGTGTGAACACGTATGCTCAAGTGTCCCGGATCTTCAGAGATGTGTCAATGCAGAGGGAAGACAATTTGTAAAAATGGCCTGTAAATAACACCTAAAAGTATACTGCTAGTGTCTTTTGGGCCACTCTGTGAATTTATTTTACAAATTACACTGGGCAAAAATGAAAATGTTTCGTGCTTAAAAATAGTGAATTTACGTGTATTTCCATCTGCTGAATTCAAAAATCACCATAAAATAATAGATTAGCTCTTGTTTTGAACATAAAGTGGCATTTCATTTTTTAGAGTGAAGATTTTAAATTTGGGGGAATTTGTTGGGAGTTAGCATACCTGCCAATTAAGTGATGCAAAAGTTAAGGAAGGCATTTTTGTCGGACCACAAATAAGAGAACTTGTAAAGGACCATGCATTTGACCAAATTTTGGTGGGGAATGAAAATGAAGCTTAGGAAGGCTTCAAGGGTGTTGTTCATGGACTTTTAGGCAACAAAAGAGATGACAACTACAAGCATTTGTTGACAGTGCTCCTGCAAAAATACCGTAACCTTGGATGCAACATGTCCCTTAAGATCCATTTTCTCCACTCCCACCTAGACTTTTTCCCTCCTAGTTGTGGAGCTGTTAGTGATGAACATGGGGAGAGATTCTATCAGGACATTGCTGTTATGGAACAAAGATATCAGGGTCGTTGGAATGAAGTAATACTTGCGCATTACTGTTGGTCTTTGTATAGGGATTCTGCGGAACTTCATCACAAGAGGCAAGCTAAAATACGACGAAGTCAATAGGCCACCACATGATTCTCTTCAGACACGACTATCTGCGAAGTATTTTTCCAGCAATTTAGAACTCTTAGCATGTAACTACCAGTTTAAAAAATCAAATGCATTTTCACTGTTGTTAGCATGTAAGTAATTAAAATGTACCCTTTTCTCTCAATCCGTTAATATGTAATACTTCCACCTTGTGTATATCATAGAAACTGGAGCTAATAAATTTTTTTCATTGTCATATTTGTTTTTCTCAACCCAAAATTAGTAGGAACTGCCTCATGAAGTGCTCGAAACATTCAAAAATTATTTTTATTGCTC
The DNA here is from genome assembly GCA_030765055.1 of Mantis religiosa. Taxonomy (NCBI): domain Eukaryota; kingdom Metazoa; phylum Arthropoda; class Insecta; order Mantodea; family Mantidae; genus Mantis; species Mantis religiosa. Next base: position 385,249,959 of record CM060950.1, read on the forward strand.
AGTGTTATTGTAGAAAAATATCCAGAGCTCAATAATAACAATAACAATAATAATAATAATAATAATAATAATAATAATAATAATAATAATAATAATAATAATAATAATAATAATAATAATAATAATAATAATAATAATAACAACAATAACAATAATAATAATAATAATAATAATAATAATAATAATAATAATAATAATAATAATAATAATAATAATAATAATAATAATAATAATAATAATAATAATAATAATAATAATAATAATAATAATAATAATAATAATAATAATAATAATAATAATAATAATAATAATAATAATAATAATAATAATAATAATAATAATAATAATAATAATAATAATAATAATAATAAATACATGCCTATTCATTTTCTTTGCGTAAAAATTGAAATTAATAGATTTGAACTAAGGGAAATTCATATTTTTAAAAATCTCATGTTACACTCACATTAGTCATTACTCAAGAAACTGTTTATATAAAAACTTATTCCTATGTCTGCTTAGACAAACATATGCAGAAATGATTTTATTACATGTATCCTTGTAGTTCTAAGGGCACTCAGAAATACAGTAAGTTTAAACGGAACTCTGCCTTTTACGAACAGATCGCTAAGAAATGGCTTTGAAATTCTTTCATCTTTTCATCACGAGAAAAAAGAAGATTGTGATTATGAAGTTGGGGAAGTATTAAGTGTTTGACAGTTCAAATGTGTAATGCACATATCTGAAATACAACATATTTTATTAAATAATGGTAATGAGCCATTTTTGAAAGAGTAAAAAGGAGGAAGAATTTGCATGTAAAGTTAAGTTTAGGGTAGGTGATTTTCTTGACGGTTTCGTAACCTCGAACGTAGATAATAAATGAGGTAGAGGTATTAAACACACATACTATCAGGCATTATTTTTAACACGAATTTGTAACATTAAGTGGGCCAACAAAGGTGTATTTTCGCTGAAATCTGTATGTCTATTATATGGTGGAATGCAAACCTTCCGACACTTGCTATAATACAACAGAGTGAAAACGAATTCCAACTCAACATAATTGAAGTGATAAACATTCACACAACAAAATGTTGAACAACCCAATAGAGAAAAATAAAAAATACACAAAATATATTTTACCTCTACCTTGTCTCCACTAACTTGTAATATTTGTGTAGATGAAAACGTTACAAAAATAAATTAGTAACATTCCATTTTATTTCAAGATGGAGACCATTTTCCGTTCACCTTAAAGTCTGTTGACGTTCGGGTTAAAACTGTTAATTCAGGAAACATTTTTTCAGTAAACGTGAACGACTTGATAGAATTAATAAATAAATATAATAAATACATTTTGTTTATATTGACAGGGAAGTACAGAACAGAAACGCGTAATGGAAAACAATATATAAACATGTAGTTGAATTTTAGCTTTTAGGGTGTCACTTGGCATATGATTAAGCATTAAAATTAAGAAAAACAGCATGAGACGATGCTTTAAAAACACTTAATGAATGACTATTCCATAATATACGCAAATAAAATTTGGTCATTGCTATAAAATTAGTTTCTAAAATAAATATATAAAACTTCACTTTGTATCTTTTCTTGCTTTATTTCTTAGAGTAAGAGCTTAAAATCAGCCTAACGTTTTTATTTTCTTTTTTTTTCCGAATTCGAGACTCTTCAATGTGAAGCAGATACATATCTGCTTTGATTCGCTATTATGCCATCGAAAATGATTTTTTTTTGTTTTTTTGTTTTTTTGTTTTGCTTCGTGCTCATAACCTAAGAATATGAATACAAAATCATAACTATTAAAATTCTAGCAATCAAAACATTTGTAGAGAGAATAATTTTCCGGGCTAATGAGCCGTGGTCTGCTGGAGTTGGAAGATTCAGACGTTTCGTTCACGTCTGCGGTGAATCTCATCAGTGGTGGCGTGGTCTCAGTCTTCTGGGTGAAGGTTGAGTCAGAATTGACAGACGTGTACAACACGTCTGGATCTTCCAGCTCCAGCACACCACGGCTCCTGAGCCCAGAAAATTCTTCTATCTACAAATTAGACTCCGGCCGTGGAAGCTTACGACTATTCAAATCAAAATATTTTATTTTAACTCCGTCCTGCACATAAAAAAAGGGTTTCAAATAGATATATATGAACAACGTAAAACTGATCTACGAAAGGACTTTAGGTATGTGGTTCTTCACTATCCGTATTATGCGCTTTCACGTGTTACCGGTTTCTATAAGTTCGATTGGTCTCCTTTTACTTCGTTTTCCTGTCAGTTATATTAAGGTATTATATTAGGTATTCTGTCATTCACTATTCCGTTTAAATAAACCATCCAATTTGAAGGGAACTTAAATTTAATATTAGCAGTTTGTATTTGTTTCTCATGTACCAGGTAGCGTGGACTTGAATATACAGCCCCAGATAATAGAAAATGGAAATTTTAATTGAAACCAACTAAAGATAAACTAAAAATGCCGTTTATTCTTCAAAGCTTATGTGCAGTCACATGACTTTCTCTACTGTTGGACAAACTATTTTTACAAATACTTATTCGTCTAATCGAAAAAAAGAAATATATTTGCAGAAATTATTGCTATTTTCTCGTAGGTGCGTAGGTGAAGATACAGGCTTTAAATGATGATCAAATCTTTGAAAGCTGGTCGCTAAGCAATGACTTTGAAATTCCATTCTGTATGCATGGCCAAGATATAAAAGAAAAATGAATAAAGGAAAAATGAATTAAGACTTTCCCATTTCAGAAAAGTGTGTATTAGGAAATTCCGAAAAGTAACAAATATATTCGATGTGGTTCACTGCAATTATAATAAAAAATGCAGCAGACATCAATGTATCAAGGGGGACATCCCCGGGAGGAAGGATGAAGCGGTAGGAGACAGAGGGTGGCCATTCAAGGAGTTAGGACAGTGCAGAGGGCAGGGTCCATTCTATTGATCCGTTGGAAACTCCCCGGCAGGCCAGTACAATCCGCATATACCCACTGTGGCCCTGAAACGGCCCGGAGATGGTCCTACTGGAGGAGGAAGTGTTTACCAAGAGCATATCATCCTGCCATGCAACACCGAGACTCCCACCGACGCTTTCTACCCTGAGACCACCAGATGACAGATAATATGAAATGATAATGGAGATGAAATGGAGGGACAGAAATTTCGGGGGGATGTAATTAACCTATTCAGCATTCCCCTGGTGACTCGGAAAACCCAACGAAAAAACTCATGAGTCAGGTAGGTCGGCCACTGCAATCGAGTTCGGACCTCCCGAATGCGGGCCACAGACGAAGCCGCCTGAGCCATTCCGTTCGGTTAAAGATATGTAGATACTTCAATCTAATTCGTTTGAGCCATTTTTGAGAAAATGCAAATTTTGAAAAAAAAAAAAATCTATATAAAAATTGGTCTGTGGTGGGGAGACATTTTTTGAAAATCTTTGTGTCCATCATTTGGAAGCTGAATTTAGATTCCAGGTTTGCTATTTAACCTATTTTCATCAAAGTTCTAAGGCTTTCACGGCCGGTGTCAATACTAGATACAGGAAACTTCGACCTCGCCGCCACTGAAGATGTCTGCCGCAGTCGCAGACGAAACGTTTGGGAAGAAGGAACCCAATAGACCACGGCCCACAAGCCCGGTAAATATTGTATCTAACCTATTTTCGTTTGAGTTATGTCGTTCGCACATACATACAGGAACCTTTTTCTAAAAATGCTTTTTCTTTTCGATTCAGGGAGCCCCAAATCGGAAATTTTGGATGGAATGCAATACTTCCCCTCCTTACTATAGGTCGTACAGAAAGCAAAAAAATAACTAGCATTTGCGAGCAGCTTGTTTGGCATTGATGCCTCGATAAAACGCAAAAAGCAGGTGTTATATGGTTTTTGTTGTTGATATGACACTCCATTTGATTGACCAGAAAGGAACAAGTATAAATGCATTCAAGAAACAAACCATTGTTTTGTACAGCACAGCGTTCGAATAAACACAATGATAAAACAGTTTATTTTCCACACAAAACTATAACTTAAAAATGCGACAGAAAAGCAATTCAACCATTTTGGTTGACATATTATTTTTTGGGTGAACCGTGTGCTGCAGATATTAGAGTAGCAGATGCTGACTACAATTATGACCCAGCAAAGCGGCATGTTAGTAGCAGAGCGCGGTTGTCGTGGCAAATTACACGTGGCTGTGGTAACCGTTTCACGGTGAAATTACTCTGCAGCTGGATAAGACAAACAACACAAGTACAGGCCTGCAATATAATCCTTGGCGAAATCCAACAAGACAAGTAAATAAGGACACAACTTATGTTGCTTTAAACCTTACTTGCCATATCCGATTTCCTACTAGCATATTACAGTAAAACCTCTTTAAAACGGAACGCGATCGTTCTGGTATTTATTTTCCGTCTTACAGAGGGTTATGTTAGAATACAATGAAATTACGAAGTAGTGGCACAGTAAATAAGTAAAGGAATAATATAGAAATGAAGTTTAAATAATAAGTTGATGTGCATTACGTACTATATTTTCAACTTACATAAAATAATTGTAGTATATCACCTAGTTTCTCTGTTTTCAATTTCCCCTTGCCAATCTGCAACTGTCTGCTTACAGTGCGGACGATGGTTCTGTGCCGGTGGAGACCGTGTGCGCAGTCGTTTAGAATGCAGTTGCTGAGCCTACAATCCCGGTCATGCGCAGTACATTGAAATGGCCAGTATCGTGGAGAGGTTTGACCGGGTAACTTCTAATGCTTAGGTGCCGTCACGTTAAGATTTTAAAGTTTTAGTAATTGTGATTCTTAATCGCACTGGTGATTAGCGTTTTGTCTGTGTGTATGTGTTTGTGCTTTCATATATTTTCTTATTTAGATTAAAATGCCTCCCATTCAAAGCAAACTTGGTGGCAAAAACACTTCACAGCTAAACCGCGAAGTTATTAATAATGTCAGTCTGTTCTGAAACGGGAAGCAGTTTCTGACAATATGCTAATAAAATACAAGGGAGGGTGAGTGCAGCAACAAAAGTATCTCATAGAAAATTTCGTAAAATAATTGAAGTAGGGAAGAAATGTGAGGTACATGTGACCTCCTTTAAACATTTGGAAAGTAAATCTTGTACCAGAAACAATCACTCTCATTGATGACTTTGATGTGTGTGTAATTCACCAAACAATTTATAATTTGTATATTCAGGAGAAAACTGTACCCACTGTCAACATTTGGGACTCCTGAAACATCAAGATTCCATTAACTTTAAAGGGGGAAGCACTAGTTTAAAGACTACTTATGTGGCATAGGTTTCAAGTGGAAGAAAACAAGGAACAACAGGTTCTTGTTATAGGAAAGGTATGAGAAATTGGCGTGTGTCATTTTTACGTGCCACAAAAAGGCTTGGAGACGAAGGAAGGTCGGTTATCTATGAAAATCAAACATATCTTCATACGATAATCGGCTAACTCACTTCCATGTGCTACAAGCCACAAAATCATCACCCCAGATTTTTATTTTCCCGTAAATTAAAACACTCATGAAAGCAAAGAAGTAAAACAGTAAAGATTTGTTGTTTCCCAGTGGCTAAGAAGAGGAAGTGCTCATATATCTTAAGGTATGCATTTTAGTAAAGACGAGTCTGTGAAATATGGCCTTGCTCCATTGTCTTCCATCTTCTAGCGCTAGCAGAAGAAGCAAGTAACGTTTAGGCATGGACTTTCTCCAGTGCGCGAAGAAAGTAGGTCACCGGCACAGATCTATCGTCGCTACTGTACCTATCAACATCATTTGCTTCACCACACAGCATTATGGCGAAATTTGAAACTCTCGAGCCATCCATTGGAAGCTTTAAAATGGTCTTTGTCTAAATTTCTTGCTGTCTCTAAAGAGTGAGTCTGAAGCAATGGTCCAGAAATGGGAATTACTTTAGTGCGAGCACTAACAAACCACTCGAACACAGCACGAATTAGCTCGTCATACTCTGTAGATTTTGTGATGCGTTTCACATGGCCTCCTGTTCCTTTTAATCACACGTTTTTAATTTTTATTTTTTCAAAATACCATAAATCTCTGTTTTCTCCACCTTAAACAACACAGTTTAATCTTGTATCTTGTACCTGTACCTTTGTTGTTTTCGTGTTCTTCAATAGCCTTTACTTCCAATGATGTATTATATTTAGAAATCATTTTAGAGAATTTGTGTACTTACATAGAAACCATGTTTTTAAAAATCACCAAAATTTACAGTTTTTTTCACTCGTACTTCATCACTTGTAACAACGAAACTGAGAATGACTACACTGCAAAACAGTTGCACGCTTATCGTGTGTGTTGGAAGAGAGTTGAGAGAGCCAATGGTTAGATTTCTCTTTTCCTCGAAGGATTACAGTTTATAAATTTATGGTTCATAGAACTTCGGTACATGTACAGTCACCTTTAAAATTATTTCACATTTTAAAATACGGAAATGGTAGACCATTACCCTTAAAGTAATCCACTTTAATCAAGTTATTTACGCAAACGGTTCCCAAAATACATTTCCGTTTCTGCGTTAGGCAGTTTTCCGAATAAGAGTATAGTTGTACATGGGAAACAGCTTCGTTCCGAAATTTACTTTACGTTTTTTCTCCACCTTTCTGGATAATAAGATGTCCGTTTTAAGTAGTTTTTACTGTATTTAATTAACTAAGTCGTGAATAATTGCCATTCAATGAAAATCTGAAACCCCAGAATTTGATTGGTCAAGAGCCAATTTTTAAAACCTCAGGGGTGTTTAGTTTACATTTACCCTCCTTTATTAGTGGACCTCATGTCCGGAAAATTCAAGATATAAACATTTTTAATATCTACATGCCATTTTAATCAGAATCCTTAAGAGCCACTTATAAAAGCTCAAAGTGTGTCCATGAAAAGCATACGGAAAAGATTTTGAAAATATTCTGTAACACAAACTACTCTTTCAATGGAACATGTTTCGAAAATTTTGATTTTCAGAAAAACCTTTGATTAGATTACCATACGTTGAAGAATCTTCATGACAACCGAAATCATTATCTTGAATTTTCAGGAAATCTCAGAAGATCCATTCATTCTGGACTACTTTTGGACACTAAGTAAACTGTAAAATATGGACAAATTGTAGATCTTATTAAATCACACAATTTATGTCAAATACATTTCTGTGGTGTTAACCGCCTCCAAAATGTCTGTTTTATTATTTTTAATGTTCAAATAGGCTTTCCTTAAATAAAACGTAATTCGATTTCTTCCCTTCCGACTTCTGGCCATGCAAGTACTACAAAATTTCAAACTCACCCATAGCGACCACCTCATAAATATCAGAACGGATTGTTCAGTTGGCCAGGGCTGGTCTGCCGATCCCAAGGACCCGGGTTCAAACGGTTCAAATTGATAGTAATGTATATAGAAAATAAGCTCATGAAAGCACACTTGGAGAACTTAAGAGGAAGTTAGTGAACGTGCCACCTCCGCTAATAAGTTACTGTATTTCTGTGCATTTTCATCCATTTCCCGCATGCACTTTACCTCCATAATATTCTTCTTTAATTTTAAGGAATTCCTGTCGCTCTAGCCTTTAAAGTCGGCCTGGTGCGAGAAAAAGAGAAGTGGATGATGGAATGAAGGCGAAATGAATGATAGGAAAGATGATTATGGAACAATTGGTGGAATGATGGGGGGAAACCAGATATCCTGGAGAAAACCCGCCCCAACGCCGTGTTGTTCACAAATCTCGCATGCAGTCGCCTACTATCGAACCCGGGCCGCCCTGGTCGGAGTCGAGCGTTCTAACCACTGGGTCATCTCCATATTAGATCTTTACATTTCCTGAGCGGGTAAACGCTTGAGATCCATATTCGAGAGGTTCCAGGTTCGAACCTCAGTGACTGACCTTTTTTTTTTTTTTTTTTTTTTTTTTTTTTCCTCGGACTTCCTTGGTGACTAGGCATGGAATGGCACTTTAATTTCCACACTTCCATTTCGTTTCACTTTCATTTCTATTCGATTTTTTCAGGATCAGAAATGTCATTCTATGCGCGGACTGTATAATCCTGCTGCTCAAAAGGTTACCCTGGCTTTATCTTTGTTAATAGAAACCTCTCAGGTTTCTGATTATTCTTGAAAGAGAGAGGAACTGACGCGCCTCCCGGTATTGTGCAACGCACCAGTGAACGCATCACTTCAGCCAATGGAATGCGCAGAAATCAGAAATGACAAATGTTATGTCCACGTAGAGTAATCAGTGCGTTATCTGAGGTTTCTAATAACAAAGATAAAGCCAGGTTAACCTTTTTAGCAGCACGATTATAACTTCTGTTACTGGCGTAGGGGTGGCGTTGCACTCGTCTGTACTGTTGGGGGAGGCGGGGATTCGGAACTCTTTCGGCACGAAGCCTTCTGGCGCCCAAATGATGTAACTGTAGGTCGCTCCCATCCAGGAGCTTGACAAGCAATTGTCCGTTGTGAAAGCCCTCCGTTTCTAGTCCAGTCTTTACATTCTGTTTGTAGTGCTCTATGCTTTTCCTTCCCCCACACAATTCACATGCTCCTTTACTCTCTTAAGTACGTTCACCCCGTCCTCATTCATGTTAATTCTACAAGACGTAGATAGAAGATTAAGGCTCTTGTAAGAACAGTATGTAGAAAAGAGAGTGGGGAAAGTCATATGGGTTCCTTAACGCCTGTGTCAATATGGTCATCGACCAGTTGAATGTTCAAGTACAGAAAAGGTTTAAAACCCAAGAGCTTTATAAATCATAAGACATTTCCTTGCCGCTGCATGTAAGATATTTTTGTGCAGTAACTTTGCTCTCAATAGAAAATGCTCTTGCTTTCTTTCTTGCCTTCCCCCCTCCCCCCGCCCCAGACCATTCTCGAGGTATTAGCTGCCTTTCTGCTCCTTTTTTCAAAGCTCATTGATCCATCAAGCTCCATCTGCCATAGAACGAGAGAACGACCTCCTTTTTACTGCATATAATTAATGCTCGCAGCCTTTGATCACAACGGGTGCAGCCAATCGAGAGTTATTAAGGGGAAAGCAAACGCAAGTCGGAACATTAATAAAACAACAAGTTCTGGACAGAGCTCATGCATCATGTGGCTTATTGCAGTATTTAATCCTCTTAGTTTATTTCACCCTCCAGGCATTAAGTACAGGACGTTTGTATCCCACCCAAAAATTACATAAGGATATCTCACTACAAATGTACCTTTAGACTACCACTGAATTAAAAACAAAGTATTTTTTAGAAAAGGTCCAAATATGTTTTAGTATGTCCGCAGCGTAACTGAAACATTTTATCCAACACTTACTTGTCAAGTTGTACTTTTAATAACAGAAGTGAACTACTAAAATAACAATATTAAGAATGGATAAAATTTCACTTTAACCACTGTATGAATAAAGTAGAATAACTAGACGTACATTTCAAGTATGATATGTATTGCAGCTTTAAAATTTAGTAATGAAAAGTAAATCTGTAAGTACGGCTAAAACTTCTGTTTATCCAGTAATAAACAAATACTTCCCTGTATGATAGGTAGCAAACCCTAGTCTAGAAAACCAACTTTCCGGCTGGGAGTGTCGAGATGCTGACCACATCTCCTCGTATCGGTTGGATGATCGCCTACCTCTACCTTGGTACGTGGGCGTGAGGCCGGCAGTCTGGTTGGCAGGCCTTGGCCCAGTAGGGGCTGTTGCGCCATGGGTTCCTATATGTTCAAATTCTACTGGAAATACATTCGTCAATATAGCTTTCTGAAATGAAAACAATCATGTTTTATCCGTAATTTTAAGCATTTATATTATAGGATATGACAATAGGATTTGACTAAGGGGATTCCGCACGTCGGCCAGAGTGATCTATTGTACCTATGCCCAAAGTGGGACATTCCCGAGAGGAACGATGAGGAGTGACGAGAGAGATCTGCCAACCTAAAGTCACGAAAGTGCTCCGTAGGGGAGGGGATCCGTCCCCTTCAGCTGCCAAAGTGCGGGCGCTGCGGACCCTTAGCACTCGTGGTACCTCTGACGTTACTAGAGGAACCTCGGGCCGAACAGCCGAGCCCCTCCTTCGGGAGTTGTTCGGATTGGGATGGCTTCGAGGGGGCAGTGTGTTCCCGATACCCGTGGGAATCGGGTACGTCTTCGGACGGGGTTGAGGGAAGCCATTAAGTCTCCCGGGTACTAGCCTGCTTAGCTAGTAGAAGGTGTGATAGATCATCAGGCGGCCCCACCGAGGTCATATCGGTAGTCTTCACCTTGAGTGTTGACGCGCGTAGGTAAGTGGCGTATCCACTTCCGTCCCGTCTTGTGTCCCTAGGACCAGATGGGGGGGCTTGTTAGGAAACTAGGTCTTGCCCTAATGGAAAGCCCCACGGAGGATGCCGAGCGCCCTTTGGGACAGCTCGGATACTCCCTGGTTTAAAGAGGCCCGGGTCTTGTTCCTACGGGGACAAGGCTAATGGGAGTAGACCCTCTGCACTCAGAGAGTCACGAAAGTGAAAAGGGCAGGGTCCCTATTATTTACCAGCTGGAAACTCCCCAGCAGGCCAGTACAAAGGATATCCCGCCCACCGTAGCCCTGAAACGGCACACTAGGCCGGCCCGGAGACCGTCCTACCGGAGGGCGAATATATTTACTAGGAGCATATCATCCTGTCATGCAGCGCCGAGACAACCGCCGCCCTGAAAGAAACTATCAGATGAGAAGTGATGTGAAATGGAGGGACATGAAATTCGGGGGATGTAATTAACCTACCCAACATTCGCCTGGCGACCGGGAAATATTCCCGAAAGAACCAATCGATCAGTTAGGCCGGCCGCGAGAATCGAGTGCGGGCCACAGACGAAACTGCCTGAGCCATCCCTCTCGGTTTGACATTAATAACTCTACACACTTTATTATTTTTAATTAGTATAAATCAAGTGCCGTAAGTTATTTAAACTATATCGACAATTAAAGCAATTAACCAGAAACGACTAGCCAACATAGACTCTCATATGACGCATCAGCCAACGGAGTTTGTGACACACATCCAGGCAGCCTTAGTCTAAATAGCCCTATATCCCAGAAAATACGTAAATAGTTTTCCTATTTTATTATAGCTTAATTGAGGGCGCCGGGGTAGCGCGGTGGTTTCGTTCGCGGCTCCCGTTCTAAGGGTCCCGAGTTCGATTCCCGGCTCTGGGGTTGGCGATTTTAAGTCGGCCCTATCCACGCCTTCACCTCTGTCTAGCACACGTGAAGTATCCCCTATGCCCAACGTGGTTCGGAGTCCACGGTAAAAACTGTAGGTCCTCTCACCTCACCGCCATCTTCCCTATCACCCTATCATCGGAGGTAATGGACACCGCCCTCTGGGTGCCTCCACCTGAGAAATGGGTCCGGTCATCACTTGGTGGGGTGAGGTTACCCCGAAGGCCAAGGTTGCCATGTGGGGAGTGTTAGTAACTAACTAACTTATAGCTTAATTGAAAAGTTAGTAAGCCGTTTCAATGATTAGGGTAAGTGTTGGATAAAACATTGTATAGTACTAGTGAATCAGCACTCACACTCACAGAATTCACACGCTCACACGTAACTAATACTAGAAGCAAACAAAAACAAGTATACGTTTCACATCTTCCAATCTTCCAATCTTCCCCCCCCCCCCCCAGCCCAAACTGATCTTAACGAGGAAATTTTTAGCTTTCTCAAAAATGTCTCGAACAAATACTAAACGTTTCAGATGTTTTCATGGCAAATGTAATGTATGTCTTGAATTTTCTGTGAGCAGCCTCTAAAGCTAACAGATAGACAAAGCTTTACTGGACATAAAATGTGCATCTCCCTAATGCAAGCAAACCATTAGCTAAATATTTCTTGGATTTTCAAATACTCATGTCTCTCATACGTCTCCTGGCCATACAAAGAGAACTGAATTTCAAGTTACATAGTAACCACCTATTAAAAGATCAGTCGTTCAGGACTGCTGTATTTCTTTCCGTATTACTATTGAACATATAGGAAATAAATAATTAAACCATTTCTACAAACGTATATTTGAATTAACATGAATTAGAAAAATAAGCTTTTCCGCGAAAAGTTCAAGAATGTGTAGCGGAAGTAATGTAAATGTAAGACTCCAGAGCTTTTTAGTTACTCTGTAATCTTCGCAAAAGTTAAAGGCATATGGAGGCGGGCCGTACTGCAGATTGCACCGCCTAGCAGCGCTGCCGAATGAGGTACACGCATCTCGGGCGCTTGAGCTAAGAACATTATATTAATTAATTACGCTCGGAAAAATGTTTGAAAAATGAAAGATGCCAATCTTAAAATAAGAAAGAATATTATTTTCTGATCATGACTGCACAAAATTCCTGTCTCTACGATACTTAGAACACGAGCGATGCACGTTTTATCTTTCACATGTTATGGTTAAAAGTTACGGATGAATATTTGAATATTACAGATACCAATCTTATAATATAAAGGAATGTTACTTTCTGATCAAAAGCGTACAAAATTCCTGTCTCTACGATACTTAGAACACAAGCGATGCACGTTTTAGCTTCACATATTATAGTTAAATGTTACGGATAAATGTGAATATTACATATGCCAGTCTTAAAACAAGTCTTCTTCTGATCATGACCGTACAAAAATCCTGTTTATTAGATACTTATACCTGTATACGCAGGTGCAAGTACTATGCTTGGCAACAGCGCTCCGCTTGAGCATTGGCCAGCTTCTATATGCCTTTAAGTTTTGCCAGCGGTATAGTTACTGTACGTTAAAGAAGTATTAAATTAACCCGTGACTCTACAGTCCATATCGAACCAGGGACTACCAACCCGAATGCCGGCCTCACGCCCATATACGCAAAGTAGAGGTGCGCAATTATCCAGTAGATACGGGGAGATGTGGTCAGCATCTGGACATCCCAGCCGGAAAGCTGGCTTTCTTTACCAGGGTCGCTTACCTATTGTAGCTCCTCAATTTCCTCAGGATGTTGAGTGGGCACTGGACCTATACCCGGGATTTAAAATCCGCACCCCCAGAGCTGGAATCGAACCCAGGCTGTATTTCGTGGCAGGGAACCAGGGCATGATGTTAGCCCACTACGCCACAGCACAGGACAGAAGAAGCATTACTAATCATAAACATACAGTTTTAACAAAAATAATATATATATATATATATATATATATATATATATATATATATATATATATATATATATATATATATATATATATAGAAGGAGGGCCTGGTGTAGCGCAGTGGTTTCGTTCGCGGCTCCCGTGGAAAGGGTCCCGAGTTCGATTCAGGGCTCTGGAGAGTTGATTTTAAGTAGGCCCTATCCACGCCTTCACCTCTGTCTAGCGGTGAAGTGTCCCCTATCCCCACGGTATAAGCTGTATGTTCTCTGATCTCACCGTCATCTTCACTACCGCCCTCTGAGTGCCTCCATCTGAGAAATGGGTCCGGTCATCACGTGGTGGGGCGAGGTTACCCCGAAGGCCAAGTTTGCCATGAGGGGCATGTTGGTCATCAACCATATATACATATATATATATATATATATATATATATATATATATATATATAAGACTGAAAGCTTGTATCTGAAATAGCAGCATACTAACAATCAAATTTGATGCCTTGCTTTCGCGCAACTTTGCCACTCAGTCTTCTAAAAACACGCATTTAATTGAAAATCGTTAAGAGTAAACTTCTAGAAAATCCAAACGTTTGAAATATTTCCATATAAAGAATGTGTCGCATGCTAGGAAGATGCTGGACTTATGTGTCCCAGGCCTTTAATTAAAAGTATCTCTTTGAGAGTCAAGGGGTCCCAAAATATGTATTTCTAGTGAGGCCTCCTTAATGAATTTTTGGATAAAGTACAAGACTTGCCGAACACACTATTTCCAATTTTTATTGTTAAAAAGGGTCCTATTGTGTTTGCAGTAAAATAAATCTAGTCTTTTATATGCAATATTGCGTTTTAGCCTATGTGAAAAGCAGAAAACAGTAACTATATCGAATTAATGTTCTTAGGATAAAAAAGAATATTAAGACAATGCGTATCTCATAAATATAACCAGAGTAATTGATTGTGTTAAGTAAACATGGTTTATCATTACACAAAAAGTAATTGTTAAAATGCACCATAGAAATAATATATGAATATATATATATATATATATATATATATATATATATATATATATATATATATATATATATATATATATATACCGAAAGACCCAAAATCATCTTAACCGACTGCACGTTGTTTTGGCTGTCCGTGACCACGGCGCTCGTTGCCGTCTGCCTCTAACAAAGAAAGGCGCCCATGAAACCATATAACTTTTGAAAACTACTTTTAAAGACTTTACTTACCCATGTTATTAAAGGAGATATTAAAACTGTCCAGCATCGTTGTCCATACATATTGGCATCTCTTTAGGAAACTATCCATCACCAGCTGTAGTTCACTTTGAGAAATGCCGGCAATTTCCTGACTGATATTTTGGTTTAATTCTTACAGGGTATGCGGGTTTGTCTTGTAAACTTCATGCTTTAAGTTACCACACAGATAGAAATCGCAGCAGGTTACGTCGGGGTAGCAGGAGGGCTGCAGATCTCTTTTTGAATAGTTCTCTCCTAAAACATATTTTCAATTGTTCCCATTGAAAGATTGGCTCTATGAGCTGCTGCAGAGTCTTCATGAAAAAACACAAAATCAGGTTCCCTGGTTGATAAGTCTCTAAAAAGTTGGAGGAGGTGCAGCAGCTTCCCACGACACCGCACCGTCCAAGTCACAGTCACAGGGAAAACATCACCAAAACCCGTGAGAGGCGGAGTCCCCGAAGGCTCTGTTCTATCTCCCACCTTATTCAGTGTCTTTATGGCAGACATCTCCACAGAGCCACGACTCGAAATGGTACAGTATGCTGACGACATGCTTCTGTTCTGCTAAGACTTCTGCAAAGCTGCCAATCCCTTACGACTCCGCCTCACACAACATTGGTGCAGGCATTGGCGGTTGTGCGTTAACCCGGACAAGACACGCCACACTTTTCACAAAGCGCCGCTCCCCCACAGATTGACCCAGCTTCAGCTTCCGAGGTCGAAGGATAGAGTAGACTCTGACCAATACCTGGGAGTCAAACTGAACAGAGGTAGAGGTATAAGATTCCGCCACCACATCAGGAACCTCTCGGCAAAAGTGCAGGGAGCAATTGCTTCTCTGCATCCAATGCTAGGGTCGGGTTCGATGCCAGGTGGCCTGAAGTTACACCTCTTCCGAGCGCTGGTAATTGCATTAATGCTGTATGCCTGCGAGATCTGGGGCATGGCCGCAGACAGCCGGCTGGCATGGCTTCAACGTGCAAGGAATAGAGGACTTCGGTCCATCTACTTTGTGGGTCGATCTTTTCCTACCAGGTTGCTTCACGAAGCCACGATTCTTCTTCCATACGTGGAGGATGAAATTAGGCGTCTGGCATCATCAAAATGTTATGCTGCCTTACCAAATCATAAAAGTGCCCTTGTTAGAAGATTAGATTATGACCCCACTAGACGCCGATTTAGGCTGTTCCGGGTGACCCGTATGGCTTGCGGGCACCCGAGATAACCAAGGAGCTAATCCTTACAGCAGCTAAAGCTGAGCTCCACATAATTCTTCTCAGCCGTTTGGCATCGAAATTGTTCATCCAAAATCAAATTTAAAAAAGAACACTAGAGTGCATAAGGCTTTGCATACATTCCTACAACCCTATGTACATAAAATTTATTACATCGAAACAAATTCTTCCTAAAAACCTACAACCCATCCGACAATATCCTTAAAAAACACATACCTGAGGTAACACCCCTCAAGGGTGGACACGCAACGAAAACCTTCTGATTTTATGCAGCCAGATAGCACCTCCGTCGGTCGGTTGGGGGAGGAGGGGGGGACAAAACTGAATTCACGTATGTACCGGCGTCAACGCTTTACTCGAAAAAAAGGACCTACAACTCTTTCCCCGCTAATGGATATATATTAATATATTCTACTACAGTGAACACATATGTTCTCTGCAGTAGCTGTGGTTGGTATTACTTGTGGCTGGCCAGTCAACCGGTCCTGAACTCGATGTCAAATGTCCGAGTTTCGGACTCGCTGCCTACCACATGATTAAATGAGACATGAAGTCCAACAGTGAAAACGAACTGAAAGACATTTAGATCTGGTCGTCTCAGCTTCCTTCAACAACACTGCGGAGTAAACAACATTAATGTCGGTAATAATAATAATAATAATAATAATAATAATAATAATAATAATAATAATAATAATAATAATAATAATAATAATAATAATAATAATAATATAGCAGTAATAACGATAATATAAGTCTAATAACAGTAATTATATTAATAAAAATGTCATGTCTAAATTTCAATGGCTGCTCTGCCAATTTCCCGCAAATAATCAGAAAGAGTTTTCTTTTCTCACTTTACGTTAGTTAGGGAGTACTCACATAAGTGAAACTCGAATATTTTTGAAGCTGATTATGTACTGAATTTCACATTCCAGTTCCTGTGCATCACCAAAGCATAAAAATAAACTGACTGTCGACTTGAAAAAAGCAAATATCGGAAAATTCAAACCAATAACAAGCCATCGTTCCACTAATTAATTGCCTGTAGCCTGATTGCCGAAATTATACCGTTAATAAATCCCAACATCTAACAAAGTCTAACATTCCTCAGCGCATGACTTCAACTGATGCTCATTACAAATGGGCCGATTTCTATGAGCTAAAATGGAAAGTATGCAAGTATTGTTAACCTAAAATACTTTAAATATGACCTAAAGATACAAAAATGTGACAATAAGTTAATGAATTTATTAATCATGTTATATTGACATTAAACTGTAATAAACAATTAATTGTTTATGCATAAACATTTTAAGGTACTTAATTCAGCACCTTGTGGAATCTATAAACTTAAAAAGCCCCAAGTAGCATAATTATCGTAACTTAAGAAAAGAATAATTAAAATAAATAAAATACTTATTCATACCTGGGGGTTAACTTTCATCAGCAGCAAGGTTACATTAAATGACAAAGTAAATTTTTAGCTTGTCAAATTCTGTCTCATCTACGAGGGTCGGCTGTTAAGTCCCTGCCTCACAATAAATAATTAAAAAAAAAACATTTAAGTTTTATTTCCCAACATAATATCCCGAAAGGCTAATACATTTGTCATATCTGCGTTCTAATTTAATTAAACAATCTCTGTAGTCTGCTTTATCATAGTCCTCAAAATAGCTGTTTATCATCAATGAACTCGTTGCTCTGAAATCTTCGTCTTCCAAGAAATTTCGAAGGTTTGGGAACAGGTGGTAGTCACTGGGTGCTAGATCTGGCGAATATGGTAGATGTTCAAGCAATATGAACTTTAAGTCGTATATTTTTCCACTGCAATGACTGAACGACGGGCCGGAACATCGTCGTGAAGAAACAAGACATTTGTCTTTGCCAAAAGAGGGCCTTTTCTTTTCACCTCATCACTCAAACGTTGCGGTAAGCTTGCGTAGTAGTCACCAGTGATACTCTTACCCTTCAACAGGTAATCAATAAAAATAATTCTCTGTACATGCGAGAAAACACTCACCATAAATTTATTAGCTGACAAAATGTACTTTGCCTTTTTTGAGTTGGTGAAACCTGGTACAATGCACTGTATTGACTAATTTACTTTCTGGAATGTAGTGATGTAGCCAAGTTTCATTCAGGGTAATAAGACATCCCAACAGTACAATACACTGCTTTGATTGATTCACTTTCTGGAATGTAGTGATGTAGCCAAGTTTCATTCAGGGTAATAAGACATCCCAACAGTACAATACACTGCTTTGATTGATTTACTTTCTGGAATGTAGTGATGTAGCCAAGTTTCATTCAGGGTAATAAGACATCCCAACAGTACAATACACTGCTTTGATTGATTTACTTTCTGGAATGTAGTGATGTAGCCAAGTTTCATTCAGGGTAATAAGACATCCCAACAGTACAATGCACTGCTTTGATTGATTCACTTTCTGGAATGTAGTGATGTAGCCAAGTTTCATTCAGGGTAATAAGACATCCCAACAGTACAATACACTGCTTTGATTGATTCACTTTCTGGAATGTAGTGATGTAGCCAAGTTTCATTCAGGGTAATAAGACATCCCAACAGTACAATGCACTGCTTTGATTGATTCACTTTCTGGAATGTAGTGATGTAGCCAAGTTTCATTCAGGGTAATAAGACATCCCAACAGTACAATGCACTGCTTTGATTGATTCACTTTCTGGAATGTAGTGATGTAGCCAAGTTTCATTCAGGGTAATAAGACATCCCAACAGTACAATCCACTGCTTTGATTGATTCACTTTCTGGAATGTAGTGATGTAGCCAAGTTTCATTCAGGGTAATAAGACATCCCAACAGTACAATACACTGCTTTGATTGATTTACTTTCTGGAATGTAGTGATGTAGCCAAGTTTCATTCAGGGTAATAAGACATCCCAACAGTACAATACACTGCTTTGATTGATTTACTTTCTGGAATGTAGTGATGTAGCCAAGTTTCATTCAGGGTAATAAGACATCCCAACAGTACAATGCACTGCTTTGATTGATTTACTTTCTGGAATGTAGTGATGTAGCCAAGTTTCATCCAGGGTAATAAGACATCCCAACAGTACAATACACTGCTTTGATTGATTTACTTTCTGGAATGTAGTGATGTAGCCAAGTTTCATTCAGGGTAATAAGACATCCCAACAGTACAATACACTGCTTTGATTGATTTACTTTCTGGAATGTAGTGATGTAGCCAAGTTTCATTCAGGGTAATAAGACATCCCAACAGTACAATACACTGCTTTGATTGATTTACTTTCTGGAATGTAGTGATGTAGCCAAGTTTCATTCAGGGTAATAAGACTTCCCAACAGTACAATACACTGTTTTGATTGATTTACTTTCTGGAATGTAGTGATGTAGCCAAGTTTCATTCAGGGTAATAAGACATCCCAACAGTACAATACACTGCTTTGATTGATTTACTTTCTGGAATGTAGTGATGTAGCCAAGTTTCATTCAGGGTAATAAGACATCCCAACAGTACAATACACTGCTTTGATTGATTTACTTTCTGGAATGTAGTGATGTAGCCAAGTTTCATCCAGGGTAATAAGACATCCCAACAGTACAATACACTGCTTTGATTGATTTACTTTCTGGAATGTAGTGATGTAGCCAAGTTTCATTCAGGGTAATAAGACATCCCAACAGTACAATACACTGTTTTGATTGATTTACTTTTTGGAATGTAGTGATGTAGCCAAGTTTCATTCAGGGTAATAAGACATCCCAACAGTACAATACACTGCTTTGATTGATTTACTTTCTGGAATGTAGTGATGTAGCCAAGTTTCATTCAGGGTAATAAGACATCCCAACAGTACAATACACTGTTTTGATTGATTTACTTTCTGGAATGTAGTGATGTAGCCAAGTTTCATTCAGGGTAATAAGACATCCCAACAGTACAATACACTGCTTTGATTGATTTACTTTCTGGAATGTAGTGATGTAGCCAAGTTTCATCCAGGGTAAGAAGACATCCCAACAGTACAATACACTGTTCTGATTGATTTACTTTTTGGAATGTAGTGATGTAGACAAGTTTCATCCAGGGTAATAAGACATCCCAACAGTACAATGCACTGTTTTGTTTGATTTACTTTCTGGAATGTAGTGATGTAGCCAAGTTTCATCCAGGGTAATAAGACATCCCAACAGTACAATACACTGCTTTGATTGATTTACTTTCTGGAATGTAGTGATGTAGCCAAGTTTCATTCAGGGTAATAAGACATCCCAACAGTACAATACACTGCTTTGATTGATTTACTTTCTGGAATGTAGTGATGTAGCCAAGTTTCATTCAGGGTAATAAGACATCCCAACAGTACAATACACTGCTTTGATTGATTTACTTTCTGGAATGTAGTGATGTAGCCAAGTTTCATTCAGGGTAATAAGACATCCCAACAGTACAATACACTGCTTTGATTGATTTACTTTCTGGAATGTAGTGATGTAGCCAAGTTTCATTCAGGGTAATAAGACATCCCAACAGTACAATACACTGTTTTGATTGATTTACTTTCTGGAATGTAGTGATGTAGCCAAGTTTCATCCAGGGTAATATGACATCCCAACAGTACAATACACTGCTTTGATTGATTTACTTTCTGGAATGTAGTGATGTAGCCAAGTTTCATTCAGGGTAATAAGACATCCCAACAGTACAATACACTGCTTTGATTGATTTACTTTCTGGAATGTAGTGATATAGCCAAGTTTCATCCAGGGTAATAAGACATCCCAACAGTACAATACACTGCTTTGATTGATTTACTTTCTGGAATGTAGTGATGTAGCCAAGTTTCATCCAGGGTAAGAAGACATCCCAACAGTACAATACACTGCTTTGATTGATTTACTTTCTGGAATGTAGTGATATAGCCAAGTTTCATCCAGGGTAATAAGACATCCCAACAGTACAATACACTGCTTTGATTGATTTACTTTCTGGAATGTAGTGATGTAGCCAAGTTTCATCCAGGGTAAGAAGACATCCCAACAGTACAATACATTGTTCTGATTGATTTACTTTTTGGAATGTAGTGATGTAGACAAGTTTCATCCAGGGTAATAAGACATCCCAACAGTACAATGCACTGTTTTGTTTGATTTACTTTCTGGAATGTAGTGATGTAGCCCAGTTTCATCCAGGGTAATAAGACATCCCAACAGTACAATGCAGTTTTGTTTGATTTACTTTCTGGAATGTAGTGATGTAGCCAAGATTCATCCAGGGTAAGAAGACATCCCAACAGTACAATGCACTGTTTTGTTTGATTTACTTTCTGGAATGTAGTGATGTAGCCCAGTTTCATCCAGGGTAATAAGACATCCCAACAGTACAATGCAGTTTTGTTTGATTTACTTTCTGGAATGTAGTGATGTAGCCCAGTTTCATCCAGGGTAATAAGACATCCCAACAGTACAATGCAGTTTTGTTTGATTTACTTTCTGGAATGTAGTGATGTAGCCCAGTTTCATCCAGGGTAATAAGACATCCCAACAGTACAATACACTCTTTTGTTTGATTTACTTTCTGGAATGTAGTGATGTAGCCAAGTTTCATCCATGGTAATAAGACATCTCAATTTACGGTAGAGCTCCAAATTCTTGACAGAAACATTTTTGTTTTCCAACTTTTGATCATGTGTCAACATAGGCGGCACCCATCTTGCATAAACCTTGTGAAACTCAAAACAGTACTTAAAATATTACCTGCTCGTTCTTTTGATATGTTTACATCCTCTGCTAACTCAAACAACTTTTCCATGTACTAAAAGATGAATTTTGTTAATGAACTCTAGAGTAGTGATTTCCACAGGGCGTAACAGGGCTAGGCTCATCACTAGATCTCGCACGTCTCATTGTAAACTTTGCAACCCACCTCATATCATTCATATAAAGGGGTGGAGACTTTCAAAGTACTGTCAACTTCCTCCTTGATTTCTTAAGGGGTTAAGGCTTTCAAATAGGAGTATTTAATCACTGCTCGTTTTTCTAAATTCTCTAATTGCGTGAAACCTCTACACCTTTATTGTTTAAAATACAGTAATTCAAAAACTAAACAACTATTGACCTGAATTTATGGATAAAAGCTAGTGCAGGGTTAAACTATAGCATATTATGCGCCAAACTGGCCACGCGGCTCCTATCTCTATGTAAAGCCCGGTACTTATCAGCCGACCCTCGTCTTCTCAGACAGAATGTTCTTATTACTGGGGGAACTACATTCCACATCACAGGAGCTTATAGGAGCATATTTAAAGTAAGTTAATTCATCTGGTGAAAATACCGGCTCAGAATCTTCAAACCCTGTTTCAAGCCCACAAAGACCGTCACTGATCATGGAAAGGGTAGTATAACCTGAATTAGACACCAACAATATTTGCAGCTTTGCAGTAATTTATTCAGCCACTTAGCTTCTGTTCGCTTTAAATAACTTTGAAATTCTTCCGCAGCTTTTAATGCATCAGTAAGTGAAATTCCTACAGTTTCTAGGCGGGTAATCGAACCTGATATTCGACCGGAACTTCGAATTTAAATATGCCAAATTTGCTGAGAAGGTTGGTGAAGAAAGTGCATCTTGCACAACCTTAAGTTATGACGAATCAGAAGTATCAAAATCTTGAGCTACCTAGAATCATAATTGGTTTATTTCTAATTGGCTGCGAACTACATCATAACAATCTCCTAAATATGGCAAAGATATGACTTTATCACGGAAATAATCATAAATATGACCAAAGATCTGAAAAAGTGAGAATAGGGCTTTTAAGACAGAATAAACGGCATGTCATTGGAATCCGCCCTGCACTTATTACAAAACCTATTGATTTAAAAGAAAGAACTATCTATCTGACCATAATTTGATTATAAAACTAAAGCTCACCGGCAAAGAATTGCAACTTACGCTTTCTAGACGCCACCAGTTCTGCGGTTGATTTGTTGTGGCAGGTCAGCAGGCCGTGAAGGCGATGTCACATATCCGCTCTTCGCATTCGCTGCGGGTCTGATGATCAAAATGAGACATCAAGGTCACTCGCGCACTCGAAGAGCCACACATTCAGAACTGAGCACAGCTTCCGTCTAGGACTTTCGATAACGTTACTGAAGGTAAATATCTAATAACAAATACACCAAACCCACTAATAATAAAAATATGCATTTCTCTACTCATTCTTCAAAAATTATTTTTACCAAGCATTTAACTTGTATATACCTGGCCACCTACATGTGAATACAGTAGATTGTAAACAATATATTTTATGGGCCTCGTCACTATCTGATGTGCCTATTATCACTTAAATTCCTTATCCATGGCAATAATATAAAATTAAAATGTCTAAATACTGGAATATTTAAGCCAATATCAACGAATATCGCATTCTTTATTAAGCAAATGTTTTGAGCATAAACTATACGTTAAGATGAGTTTTAGATATTGTGTGCAGTAAGAATTTGATTATATCTTGGATTGGATTACGGTACGAAAGGGATTCGCCACTGCGACGTCTTGATCTACTGTACCTACGCCACAAACGGACTCCCGGGATAAAGCATGAGGGGAGAGGAGACAGAGAACGGCCCTCCCAAGGACTCACAAGTGTTGAGGGTAGGGTCTATATTATTTACCAGATGGAAACTCCGCGACCCGGAGACCGGAAACCATCCTAACGTAGAATACAGCATCCTGTCATGCAGCGCCGAGACACCGACCGACACTTCCCCTGAAAGAGACCACCAGAAGAGAGATGTCAAATGATAATAGAGATGAAATGGAAGTCCGTGAAATTCAAATGTAATTAACCCACCCAGTATTCGCTGGGCGACTAGAGAAAACCCCAAAATAACCCATGGGTCAGGGAGTCCGACAGGGGAACCGAACCCGGAATACCAAATGCGGGCCACAGAAGAAATCAACCCAGCCATCCCACTCGGAGTGTCTGTCCCTTAAGGCCAACCAGGATAAATAGGATTTCCGAGAATATTAACAGAAAATTAAAATGTATATTTAATTTGTCACCAGAACATTTTAATTAAGTAGTATATAAATTAGCCGCTTTTGATAGAATCAATATTTTCCAAAATTATTCCTCAAATAGGAATATATAATAATAATAATAATAATAATAATAATAATAATAATAATAATAATAATAATAATAAATAATAATAATAATAATAATAATAATAATAATAATAATAATAATAATAATAATAATAATAATAATAATAATAATAATAATAATAATAATAATAATAATAATAATAATAATAATAATAATAATAATAATAATAATAATAATAATAATAATAATAATAATAATAATAATAATAATAATAATAATAATAATAATAATAATAATAATAATAATAATAATAATAATAATAATAATAATAATAATAATAATAATAATAATAATAATAATAATAATAATAATAATAATAATAATAATAATAACCCATGGCGCGACAGCCCTTAGAGGGCCAAGGCCTACTAACCCGACTGCCGGCCTCACGCCCACTTACGCACGGCAGAGGTGGACGATCATCCAACCGATACGGGGAAAAGATGTGGTCAGCATCTCAGCATCCCCCAGCCGGAATGTTGGTTTTCGTGACCAGGGCCGCTCACCTAGCGTAAGCTCCTCACTTTCCTCACGATGCTGAGTGGGCACCGGTCCTATACCCGGGACCTAAAATCCCCACCACATGGTTGGGATCGAACCCGGGCCGCTTTCCGTGACGAGGGACCAAGGCATGTTGCCTTAGCCCGCTACGCCACGGCGCAGGACAATAGGAATATATGGGTGGAAAAATTATCTTGACAGGTTCGTGACCCATTGTTTAGAGATTCTGTACTTCAATAACGAGTCTCTAATTAAGACTTTTCGTTTCAGAGTTGTGCCTTTTTAAAAACACAGTACATAATACATTCATTTTAACAGAGAATCCCTTTATTTATACCAAAATAGCATTATAAAAACTGTAAACCTTATCAGCAGCTTAGAATTTCTGGATGCGAGCATTTCTGTGGTTGCTATAAGTTCTAGCCAAACAGTTCCTGAAGACGAATTGGCATGTTCGCCCCAAATATCCAAGGTTCGCTCAATTATTCAAATGACAAATTAAAACCAACCTTGAACGCTCACCACAATTTCTTGACTTCAAGTGAATAATGATACTAGCAATAATGATGATCATTACCTAAATATTAGTGCAACTTGCCTGCTGTGATTACCAATGTCCAATTATTCACTCGGCATGAAAGACAACTAATTTTCTCAGACGCGCCTTGAAGTTATTTTACAAGCCGTGAATCAACAAAATGGGAATTCCTGTTCTGAAGCACGTCGTGTTAAGCAAATTACTCCCGAAAATATCCGCTGAGTCAGCCATAGTTAAAGTTGTCTTCGAGAGCAATGTCGCACAGTAGCCGTGCGGTTAGGCTGCTTGACCCTCACCAACACGAATCGGGTTCCATCCCAGGCAACCCCATGTGAGATTTGAGGTGGCCGACACGGCGCAGGGGCGGGTTTACACCGGAATCTCCTGCTTCCTCCCCCACCATTTTATAGATTTTCATTTATTTCTCCCTCATTCTGTAAGAAATTTCTCTCACTCTTACAGTGCCCATCTCAGATCACCCATCCTCGGATCCCTGCCTCATCCAGAGTTACTGCTTCTCAATCCGACGCCTAATGACAAACACAAATCCCCTAGCACCGCGATGGTGGTAACACTAGGGAAGTTAAAGAGAACAGGCATTGAGAACCAAAGGTGAGGAAGAAAACAATCTATCGAACACGATGGACGATTAATGGCATAATATGGAAAATGTAAAATATAGGCATACCTCAGTGTTGGTTCTAGAGTGACTACAGCTATAATTAAACTAATTACAATATAAATAGTAATATGGATAATAATTTAATATAACCAATGGCAATGATCAGCTGCTGTGG
Source organism: Mantis religiosa (assembly GCA_030765055.1). NCBI lineage: Eukaryota > Metazoa > Arthropoda > Insecta > Mantodea > Mantidae > Mantis > Mantis religiosa. The sequence goes on from CM060950.1 coordinate 385,275,666, forward strand.
CTCTCAATGAGCCATTCCTTACTGTACATAAAACTGCTTCAAGTTCTTATACGTGAATCGTAAAAATGGGACAACCTGGTTTACTTCTGTCCTGTACGATACCACGCAAAGTATTTTTACTCACAAAAAATATCCCGTTTCTTCCATTCTGTTCGCTAAACGGCAATTAAAACAAATCGGGTACAAAAATATGAAAATATTGGAAAATACGAACTCGTAAAAAGTAATATCATAGAAATTATTCGCCACATAAATGTAATATGGGCTCCGTGGACACTCCCAGAATATTAATAAACCATTGTTGCGACGATGCGCGGCCAGGGCGCAAAAAGGGACAGATAGTGACACACGGAGATCAAAGGCTGGCCAAAACAGATAAAGATAGACGTATAAAAGAAAGCCGAGGTTAACTGAGTGGGTCAGTCGAAACGGAACTTGAAAATCGAGCCCGTGCAGCGGTGTTTTGAAATTTAACTCTTTGGTAGTGGTCAACGAGCTTGAGGATTGTATTTGTGAATGTTACGTAAGTCTGATAGAGAATGGGCTGACCAAAGTGTGCTTCTACGGAAATAGATAGCATTTTGGAATTTCTAAAACTGAAATATCAATTCCACGAACACACAGTCACAATTAGTGTCAGGAAGTAGAACATACGACAATGGACGCTGCATTGGCAAAAATTCAATAAGAGCTGAAAGAAATGACAACAGCAAACAACCTCACCGCCAAGATGAAAACAATGAAGGCCAAATTAACAACGAACACGGAAGTCGCCAATTAACATGGCCGCAAAGACGGAAAAGGCTAATAGCAACTTGGCCGCGAGGATCACAGCGAAGATAGCCGAATTGACCACGGAAATGAAAGCGGCGAACGATAGCCTGGAAACCGAAATGCAGGCTGCAAACGAATTTCCGCCGCCAAATTTGAGGAGCAGTTGTCCGGCTTGCAGGACGTCACGGAGTTGGGCGAGCGCGTCGAACACGTGGCGAGCCGCGCTAATGACCTAGAGGGAAAGGCCGACAGCAACACCAAGTTCCTGAACGCCATGGTGGAGCACATCGTCGGCAGGAGGTTGAAGGATTTAAAAGCCGACGCGCCGGGAAGTGACACATATGCGCGCATCAAACCACCAAAGTACAACGGCGCGTCCACGTTCAAAGTCTTCCGCCGCCAATTCGACACAGTGGCCAAGCACAAGTGGTCACCAGGAGAAGGGACCAAACAGTTATTAGCCAGCCTCCAGGGACGGGCCTCTGAGGTCCTAAACGCAGTCCAGACAGCGAGGGCGCCCAAGGACATCTCGGAAGCCCTGGGAAACCAGTTCGCAAACCACTACTTAGCCCAAGCCTACCGCAAAGAGCTGAAACCTACGTAGCTGCCGCCAGGGGAGACGCTACTGGACTTCGCCCTGCCAATTGAACTGTAAGCCAGCAAAGCCTTAGTTGACCTCCCATCCCATTTCGTAGTCGAGAGGCTGTCTACACATTCGTTGTCGGGGTACGAGACACCAGATACGTCAGTGCCTAATGCTCGGCGAGTACAAAACCACCCACGAGGCACTAACGGATGCATTGACGACGGAGGCCAAACGGGGGACCAAAGACCAGCTGGGGGATGCCGGCGAACACCTAGTGGCGTGTGTAGCTGATGGGGCCAGGCCTGAACCCCTGGAGAATGCCCACACAAGGTAGAGCAGCTGGAGAAAGGAATAAGGCCGACTTGTCGAGGAGCCCGTCGGCGCCGTCACCACCATACCCCGAGTGACAAGCCTCATCGAGGACGGTTGGGTGACAGGGAAGCCGTGCCGCGTGCTGGTGGACAACCGGGAAGTAGTGACCATAATCAGATCTGACGTGGCCAAGGGTTTGCCGTCGAGAAAACCGAGAAAACCATACCAGCTTGTGACGGCATTGGGCAACACCTTGCCTCAGGAGAAATAGGCCCTGCTGCAGTTGACATTCGGAGGGAGTGCCGTACGTCAGTGGGTATCCGTCGCGAAGGTGGTTGAGGTGATACTGGGATTGGATGACCTCAGGAGCGGTCGACATCGGCAGATGTCCCCGCGAGAAGCGAGGTGGTGGTGACGGCGCGACTGTAAGGTCAGCGGACGAAGAACATGATCTGGACGAGAAGACTCCTGTGCACGGACTCTGTAACAAGGACTTTGTTGCCGCGCCTAAAGAAGGTGCCAGTGAGGCTGCTCAACCTGACAGACACTGATCACGACGTCCAGGCCGGCACGGAGTTGGGGACCTGCGAGCCCGTGGTCAGCGTGACAGAAATCGACAAGACACAGGAACCGGTGCGGAAGCATAACCTGGGGCTCCGGCTTGAAGGCTTACTGCAGAGGGTGGCTGACCACCTGACCGCAGAAGGCTGGAGAAAGTTCGATATCTGCTGAGACGATACCAGCGCGTCTTGACTCATGTTGACAGTGACTAACCACGCACGGACCGAGGACTCCACCTCATCGACCTCGCAGACGCCCGGATTATTCGACGACCTAGACGCCTTCAGCTGGAAAAACAAACGGCGATACGGGACATGCTGGGGGACATGAGAGTGATTGTAGAGGGGTTCCCCTGTAGTACTGGTGACGAGAAAAAGCGCTGAACGCTGTCACCAGTAAGGACTGCTTCCCCTTACCCCGGATGGACCACAATCGACATGCGTGCTGGTGTGCACTGGTTCTAGACGCTGGACCTAAAGTCGGGGTACTGGCAGGTGACTCCAGATCCGAGACAAGAAAAAGACCACATTCTCGACCAACCAAGGGCTTTGGCAGTTCAGTTATGCCCTTTGGTCTCTGCAACGTACCAGCTACCTTCCAACGCCTCATGCAGTCGGTAATGAGAGGATTCACTCATGACGCCCTCCTGATATGCTTGGACATCATTGTCGGCATGGCATTCCAGGACCACCTCGACAAACTTAGAAAGGTACTACAGAGAATTCCGGCGACCAACTTTAAGCTAAATGCTAAGTGCCAGCTCTTCCAAAAAGAAGTGAACTACTTGGGCCACCGTCTCAAATACCAGAGTGGCCATATACCCGGAGAAGACCGGCCATGAGATTGGCCTCGGCCGAAGAATAGAAGAGAATTGTGCAGTTTCCTGGGGCTGTGCAGTTATTACCGCCGATTCACAAAAGCGTTCTCCAACATCGCCAAGCCGTTCAACCGCCGTACAGAAGCCTCGTGTTCACAGAGACGCCGAGAACAGCAACCAAGTATGTGGAGATCCTCGTGGACTATCTTGAAATGTATGAGATAGCTCGTCACAACGTCCAGATGGGAAGGCACCGCATGAAGACACATTACGACTGGCAATCAAACAGCCAAAAGTTCCAGCAAGGTCACCTGGTCTGGTAGTATCACCCTACTCGGACCAGAAGAAGCTGCCCGAATCTTCAACCACAGCAAGGACCACTCCGGGTCGTAGAGGATTAACGACGTGGTCTACCGCATCCAGAAAGTGCCCAGAGGAAAAATATTGGTTGAACACCTAGATTGCCTGGCCCACTACTACAAACGATGGTGCTGTTCGGCACGACCAGCCTTGGTGAGGCAGCACTATCGAAAACCCATTCTTGAGAGGATGCCCGGCTAGCGGGCACAAAGGGACAGATTGTACAGCGCGTAGATAAGCGGCTAGCCGAAACAGATAAAGATAGATAACCAAAGGTTCATCGTTCACAAACGTCTGGAACCATCAATGGACGTATAAAAGGAAGCCGAGGAGGGTTAGTCGAAATGGAACTTAATAGTGCAGCACGTGCAGCGATGATTTGATGATGAACTCTTGTTTGTGGTCGACGACCTTGAGGATCGTGTTTGTGTATGTTACGTAATTCTACTACTGTGTTTCTAAGATTTAACCACTGATTAATACCAGATTCTCAATTCCGTGGTAAAAATTGAAGACGCGTTGGGCGCTCCTTCTGAACCTTTCGATGCCAGCTAAGTAAAAACACGTCGTCGGTAATGCAGTATGCTTCTATTTCGCCTCTACCCTCCCTTCTCTGCCGTGTTCAGCTACCAACATCTTTCGAAGCCCAATCTCGTGCAGCAATGAATAATTTACGGCACAATTCATTTATCACATACTAGCATAATACGCGCTAAATGTGCCGAGTACATCTGCGTAAATTATTCATCACTATGTGAGATGAGACTTCGAAAGAAATTGACCAATTAAACCCGGAAAAATGTCTCAGAAGCCACTTCTAAGCATAATTTTTCCTGTTGCCACTAAGCATTATAGCCTTTATATTCGTGTAATAAATGAATAAGTAGGTCTTTAAGAAACAATTGCAACTTTCACAGAGTAAGATAACTCAAGATGCTGTCGAGGTTAAACATAACACCTGTACTTCCTTTCCCTGAAGTGTGAATTCCTAAGCTTGTTACTGTGATAATTACAAGAACAACTGGGACTGAATCAATGCATTCTACAGGTACTGGAAAACAGAAAAATTCCCTGGAAGGAAAGTGGCAAACAGAAGAAAGAAAAAACTAAAAACAATATTCAACATAGGTATATATACATTGTAAGTGAAGATACAAACTGTGTACAAAAATAGAACTATCTCATGAAGTAGGAAACAAGGAAGCTCTGTTAATAGCTTATATTTACTAAGAATTTGAAAAGCTCTATAGTACATACATCATTTTCAGCACAAGTTTACAAAAGAATATTCAAAGAAAAGCCTGAAATTTGTGATTGATTCATATTAGTAAAACCTCACAAATTAGTACACAAGGCAAAGACATACATTGAATAAGACACTATTTGTTACACTTCTGATCACTTTGGTTGGATTAGCGTTCACAAATGCAGTATAAAAGATTATGATTTGAATGAAACATACAGTTCAATGAATCTAAGACATTAAGTATATAAAAACTGTATCATTCATTTAAAATTGTCCTAAGCTTAACATTGTCTTTGAAAAACAGGAATATTACAGCCCTGAATATGTAAATCCATGTATAAGCACAGTAATAAATGCTGAAAAAAGAAAATCAGCAGTTTTAAAAATAAATTTTAATGCAAAGTGCATCATCCAACAGGACAAAATTTCATATAATTATATGACTTGATACCGAAATTAAAGCATTGAAGTAAGTAAAGTATCATGATGGATTTCGAAGGAATGTTGATTCTTTGTTACAACACGTGCAAGGGCAGTTGAGTCGAATAGCAGTTGGGGGGAATAGTTGTTTTAACAAAAGAAACTTAAGAAACAGTGTCCTTAGCAGAGTTCTAAAGGTTAGCACTCGACTTTGAATAGGAGTGAGTGTGTGGTGTTTTAGGACCCATCGACAACAAGCTCATTTGGGCCCGAAGTCAACACTAAAACCTAAAAGCTACCAAACATTTAGCTAAAAAGGTAAAATAAATTAAAACAGTCAACGATTAAAAGTACATAAAAACTCATCCCAATACTAATAGTTAAAAGCTCTAAAATTAATAAATATAAAATCAAAGTCAGACTTGTTTGTTGAACTTTGAATAGGATATTCTTCGGACCCTTCATAATGGCATGAAAAAATAGTCACAAAGGGAATATTTGGTTCAATAAAGGGCATCGAGAAAATGAAAGTCACACACACCCACGCGCAGTGTGGACATTCAGTTGGTGGCTTGGAGACGATTACGGTAGTCCTCTTCTGCTTTCTTGGTCACAGCAGACCGGAAGTGATGAGAGAAGATATTTGTCGGTTCATATGTACATGAAGAACGAATTAAGTTTTAACGAGTAATAAGCATTTCACATACAGTAACTTTAAACCGTGATATTGGTAACCCTTGGTCGGCAACTTCACATTTGATGTTCTGATAAAAAGAAACAGTCATTAAACCAGTTTGAAACGGGCATTCCAAAGCCATCAAAACTATCCTTCTCATCCATACTCACGCATACCCTAGGAGAAACCCCATTGCTCCACCCTAAGCTAACCATAGTATTGTATCAAACTGTAGCGGAAAGTGGAACTGTGCGCCACCCATTATAAATTGTATCAAACTGGCGCGCCAACGCGGGACTCGATACCAGAAGGTTTGACACGAGAAGCAGATTCAACCCGAGAAGGAAGTTCAACCCGAGAATGAGGTTCAACAGGAGCAGGAGCTTAGACACAAGAAGGTTCGACAGCAAGGAGCTCTGCAACAGTCCCACTGGAAAGAAGAAAGGAGGCCGGCATCATCAGCGACATCAGGAGACAGTAAAGAAATCAAAGGTACAGAGTGTTATATTATCTACTAGACTATTGTGAATGTATTTAAAGAGTGAAAAGGGAAAAAATGTACTAAGTAAAAATCTGTAGAAAACATGGAAGTTCAGGTGGTTTATAGTAATAAAAGTAGGCAGAAAGTAGTCGAAGTAGCAGTGTGGTAGAACTGTACCAAATAATGTAAAAATGAGAAGAATTGTGTTAGAGGAAATCAGAAAATGTTCGCAAGATTAAGTAAAATGATGGTATGCATCAAGGTTTAAGAAAAGAGAATGAAAGTAGTCCACAACGATCAGGTACTTGTTGCTTCGCTCAGACACTGGGAATGGGTCCATCTATGTCGACGACGATCCTTTCCGATGGCGCTCCGACATTGTACTGCTGCATGCGACCCCGGCGCCTAGTATGGGGGCCGCGACATGCCGCGCACACATGACATTGACGGCACCATTTCTCAGCGTCTGCTCGGAGCCTCAGCCGGTAGTAACGCTGTCGGTGTTTGTCGACCGTTTGGTTGCTCCCTGGTATCCTCCAGAAGAACCGGTGTGCACTTCCTCCAAGACTTTCGGGACCCTATTTCGGGGAAGTACCAACTGCTCCCTCTGCGTCTCCCCATCAGGTATTTCCCATACCCAGGACAGCACGCCCTCTCTTGTCTCCAATGACTCCCAATGACCCAGCACGACTTGTAGGTGGCACTCCTCGGTGCGATGTCCTCCAAGGTTGGTCTTGTCACAGCCTCCACTTCTCTGAAGAGTGGCTCCAGGTTTGCGTCAGCCGGCTGCTCCCTTCTCAGGCCTGCGCTATCCCAGCCATGCCGTTGCTACCCGGACTGCTGCGGCACGCCCCTTCTCTTCCACTCTTGTGCATTTCTCTGGGCAGGGCCTTCCAGACATGGCGTCTGCGTGATCGTGGCTCTTCCCTCTACGATGATCAGAGGTGAAGTGGTACTCCTGCAGCCTCTGGACCCAACGTACTGTCTGGCCTTCCAGGTTCTAAAAGCTCAATAGCCAGGTTAGGACGGAATGGTCAGTCCTCAGGTGGAATGGCTGAACGTACAGGTACCTGCGGATGTGCTCCAAGGTCCTTACTACCAGCAGTAATTCTCGCCTCGTGAAGCAATTCTTCCCTACCTTGGATAGCGTCTTGCTGTAGTAGGCTATCACCCGCTCGTGGCCGTCCTGAACTTGCGATAGGCGTCCAATGTAATAGTCGCTGGCGACGGTGTCATTAATGAAAGCGCCGCCTGGTTGTGGAAATCCCAAAATAGGAGCACTGCATAGTGTCTTCTTCAGGTGATGGAAAGCGTGCTCAGCGTCCTCTGTCCACACATAGGGTAGCTGTTCCTCCGAAAGGCGGGTAAGGGGATTGGGGTTGTTGGAGAACCCCTTTATGAAAAGGCGGAAATAACTGCACAGCGCCAGGAAACTGCGCGATTCTAGCATATCGTTTGGCCTAGGCCCATCTCCTATGGCCTGAGTCTTCTCCGGGTCTGTGGCCAGTACGGGTGGTGAAACTATGTGGTCCAAGTAGCTCACTTTCTTGAGGATGGGGCCGCTCCGTGGTTTAGTGGTTAGACCGCTTCGCTCTCACCAAGGCGGCCCGGGTTCGATCTCAGGCGACCGCAAAGTGAGTGTGGTGAACAACACGGCGCTGGGGCGGGTTTTCTCCGGCATCTCCGGTTTCCCCCGCCATCTCATTCCACCGGTGCTGCATCTTCATCCCATATATCATCAGTGTCATCGCCTGCAGTGCCGTATGTTGTAAAAGAGGGTGTTAAACACTAGACGTATCAGTTCTTGAGGATGCGCTGGCACTCCTTTGCGTTCAGCTTCAAGTTGGATGCCTGCAGACTCTAAAACACCCTGCTCAGGTTGTCCAGATGGCCTTCGAACGTCTTGCCGACGATGATGTCGTCCAAGTCATATGCATGCGTCATATGCTAATCCTCTCATTACTGACTCCATGAGTCGTTACAACGTAGCTGGCGCGTTGCAGAGGCCAAAGGGCCTAACAGTGAACTACCAAAGCCCTTGGCCTGCCGATAATGCAATCTTCTCCTTGTCTCTCGGGTCTAGAGCCACCTGTCAGTAACCTGACTTGAGGTCCAGGGTCGAGACCTATTGTGCACCAGCAGGCGTGTCCAGGGTGTCGTCAATCCGGGGTAAGGGGAAACAGTCCTTCCGGGTGACAGCGTTCAGCATCCTGTAGTGCACGGAGAAGCGTAGCTCGCCGTTCTTCGTCACCAGTAATACGGGGAACACCAAGGGCTGTCAGACTTCAATCACTCCCCTGGATTTCATGTTGCCTGCCAAACCCCGTACCGCCGTTGTTTCGCCAACGGAACGCTTCTAGGTTGCCGAATAGGTCGGGGGTCTCCAGTGTGGATGTGTTGAAGCAATTTATCCGTGCGATCGTAGTCACTGTCTCCTTGGCTGAAGACCCGATGGTTTGTCTCAGTAATTGTCGAAATTTCTCCAGCTGTTCTGCGGTCAGGTGGTCGGCCGCCCTCCCCAATAAGCTTTCCAGCCGGAGCCCAAGGTGTTGCATTGGCACCGGCTCCAGTGTCTTGTTGATAGCTGTCACGATAACCAGGGGCTAGCACGTGCCACGCCCGTTCCGGCCAGGACGTCGTGATCGGATTCTGTAAGGTTGAACAGCCTCACTGGCACTTCTCCGCACGGCAGTAATGTCCTCGCTACACAGAGTCGGTGCACGGCCTTCATCTGGTATAACATGGTCTTCTTCGTCCGCTGACATTCCAATCGCGCCGTAAGCACAACCTCGCTTCTCGTTGGGACCACCACGTTTTCCTTCAAGATGACCCTGCAGATTCCAAGGCGCTCGTCAGGTTGCCGGGGTATCACCCGGTCTCCATTGAGACGCCGGGACTTCCTAACGCCGTCAAAAGTCGCCTCATGGTTCCTGAGGTCATCCATAACCAGTATCACCTCCTCAGCCACCTTCGCGACGAACACCTACATAAGTACGGCACTCCGTCCCAAGGTCAACTACAATAGGGCCTGCTTCTCCACAGGCAAGCTGTCACCCGATGCCGTCACAAACTGGTATAGTCGGTTCAGCTTCCTTGTCGGCAAAACCTACACCACGTCACGTCTGATGATAGTGACGGCCGCCTCAGTGTCTACCAACACACGGCATAGCTTCCCTCTCACCCAACCGTCCGCGATGAGACTGAAAATCCATACGCAGGCTGAAGGGGCGCAGTGTCACTCGAGGGCATGGTGGTGATGGCGCCGACGTGCCCCTGCCCACGCCGCTCCTTACTCGTTTTCTGGCTGCTCTTCCTGGAGTGGGCAGTCTCTCCAGGTGTCCAGGCTGTCCACACCCCCAACACAGACCACTAGGTCTTTTCCGACGTCACTCGGCTGGTCTTCTGTCTCCGGTGTCGCGGACAATCCTCGTTCTCGACGTCGGGATAGCTGTTACCTTGGCCGCCTCCATCCATAATGCTGCCGTTAGTGCCTCGTGGATGTCTATAATCACCGAGCATTCGACGCTGACAAATCTCCGTGTCTCGTACACCGTCAACGAAATTGCATCCCGCTTCCGGGGATACGAACTCTGGTGGCAGGTCGACTAGGGCCATGCTAGTCGGTTTCTCAATTGCAAGGGCGCACTCCTGCAGAGTCTCCCCAGGCTGACGTGACCTTGCCTTCAGCGACTGCGGTACGCTGCGGCTAAGCGGTGGTTCCCAAAACGATTCCGCAGGGCCTCCCAGATTTCCTTGGGCGCCGCCGTTGTCTGTACCGCGTTCAGGACTTCCGCGGCCCGTCCTTGGAAGCTTGCTATTACCTGAGTAGCCCCTTACTCTGGTGACCATTTGTTTTGCTTGGCCACTGCGTCGAACTGGCGGCGCAATGCTTCGACAGTTGTCGCGCCGTCGTATTTCGCGTCGGGCTTCCTGTCCTTGAACCTTCTGCTGACGATGTCCTCTACCATGGCGTTCAGGGACTTTGTGTTGCTATCTGCCTTTCCCTCCAAGTCGTTGACGCGGTTCACCAGATCTTCGACTCGCTCGTCCACTTGACCCATCCGTTTGCCCAGCTCCTTGACGTCATCCTTCACGCCGGCCAGCTGTTACTAAAATTGAGCGGCCAGGGCCTCTTTCGCAGCCTTCATATTAGTGGCCAGGCTGTCGTTTGACTCTTTAATTTCGGTGGTTAATTCAACCTTCATTGTAGCCCTCGTCACGGCCAGGTTGCTTTCAATTTCCGCATTCGCGGCCAGGGTGTCATTCGCCGTCTTCATTTATCCCATTTTCTCAGTGATGTTGCCGTTAGCCGTCTTCATTTGTTTCAGCTCTGGGGCCCGGTTATTTCCCGCTTTCTTTTTCGCAGCGAGGTTGTCATTCGCCGTCTTCATCTCCAGAATATTTTCCAATGCAGCCTCCGTGTCGTCCAGCTTCTGACAACAGTTTGGACTTTGCGGGTTCGTAGATTTAAAAGGCCGAGTTCCACAAATTAAGAATCTGCTTTGTTTCCGTAGATACACTGTTCAATACCCACAATCAACATTACATCACATAACAGAATCTTCCAAGTCGATGATAATAACAAACCCTGACAGCTGATTACATTAGCTCTCGTTACAACACTTATTGCATAACTGACTCATCCCTAGCCATGGCTTCCTTTTATACAAATAATCATGAATTCCAGACTGTTCTGTACAATGACTAGATTTTTCTGGAATCAATACGTCATCTAATCCGAACATTCTAACACCTTCCGGAAACATCTTAGCAAGGCTCATTATTACCATGAAACTTTATCGCCCGAATGTTTTCTTATACGTGCCGAAACTTTTATGCCTGTTGCCGTAGCAATAATAAAAATTAGAAGACCTTGCAGTACACACGACGTGAAGGCGATACATTTTGCTAATGTTCACAAAATACTACTGCAGGATTCAAATAATCGAAATACACCGGACCTTAAGTCAACTGAAACACGTTTAAATAAGATCTAAGCTTCCATGAACAGTGATTCCTCAAATTTCGTGGAAGTAACCATAGAAGAAATACACCGGACCTTAAACGATAACATAAACACTCTAATAGCTCAGCTTTCATCAACAGTGATTCCTCAAACTTCCTCGAAGTGAACATAACAGATATGAGTAAAATTTTGACAGTAAACACGACGTGAAGTTATGACATGTAGCTCGAAGTGTTCAAGGCGCGGTACATGATTTTAATCAGACATGCAACCGACTTTCAACACTACGAGCAACACATTTAAATGCAACTAGAGCTTCCACCTGCGGAGATACCTAAACCTCCTAAAAGTAATATAATAGGTAAGCAATAGCAACACTAACAAAAAATGTCGGCAGTAAGCAGAAAATGATGTGACAAGCACACCCCAAGTGTTCCAGCAGGCATGAATTCACAAAACTAAAACACTCCTGCCAAACTTAAACACTAAGGCCCACACATATAGCTTTAACCATTGCTTCCGTTAAAAGATGTTTCCCACAACATTGTTGAATGGAGATAGCAAATAGTAACCAGTCAAATAATACATTAATAACAAAGAATAATTTGTGGACAGTAAACGAGACGGTAAGCGATTGAACATGACCGCTTCAAATGTGCAAGATGTCCATGAATTATACTAATTAAGCACACATGGCCAACTTGAACATTTCGAGCAGCGTATTTAAATCAAGCGGAAGCTTTGCATTAGAGACGTTTCCTATAACATTGCTGAATGGGAAAAGCAGTTGCAATTACAATATATCAACAGTAATACGGCACATAAACAACATTAACATAAATAATAACTTACGGGCAGTAAACCAGACGGTAAGCGATTGTAATGTGCGCCTCAAATGTCCAAAAAGACCATGAAAGACAGAAATGAAACATCCATGGCGAACGTGAAAACCAGAAGTACCATAGGCTCAGCTTCCCATCAGAAATAACGCTAAGAAGCACATGTTGCCAGTAAACAGGACGTGCACACCATAAGATATGTTGCAGCTAGTGACCAACGACTATTGTACGATTAAAATGACACATACAACCGACTTTTAAACACTAGCAGAAACTCCTTTAAACAAATAGTCAGCTTTCATCAGCGATTCCAAAACGTTCCTGAAAGCAAATAATGCTGATAAGAAATGGAAGTCTATGCCATAAACACGACAGGAAGACGATGCCACCCGTGGCACCAAGTGCCCACGGCCTATTGCATTATTCAACGTAGCATACAAGCTACCGCCACCCTCCATAGCGTACATGGCAGCCTGTCTGCCTCAGGTTTAAGATGTCCCGAGTTCGAATCTCGGTTAGGGTGAATAATCAAAATAAAGTGTTTTCCAGCTCATAGGAGCAACATTTCACCCATTCTATCTTCGTCCAATATGACTTAACGTTGGAGGACGTTAATTACTAAAAACACCTACAGCGACGTTGAACACCAGCTCAGACACGTTTCAATTTAATCTTCGTTACCATCACCGGCGATTGCTAAATTTTCTTAAACTAAAAATTCTGATAAGTGTTCGCATTAAACACAACGTGAAGACGATACATATCATTTAAATCTGCAAAGCCTAGTGCATGATTCAAAATACACATACACTTGAGCTGGAACACCAATAGAAAAACGTTTAAATATAATCTCAGATTCCATCAATCGTGAATCCTCAAATCTCCTGGAAGTAAACATAGACGATAAGAGTATAATAAGATTATGAGAGATTATAAGAATAATAATTACCAAATGTTGGAAGTAAAATAAACTCTACTGCTACAACAATATGGATAAAAATAACAATGTAAGCAGGACGGCAAGGGGATGCGATATATCCGCCCAAAGTGACCAAGCAGACGCGTACGCAGAAAATTATAACACCCATGAAAACGTGAACAGGCTGGTCAGTCCGTGACACAACAGCTTCATACCAGGCCTTTCCCACATTGACTAATGCAAATAACACTTATACTTACATTTACACAAACGAAACAACTGCAATACGACTAATCACACCAATGAAATATAAAGTAAACCTTGAAGAGGAAACACGACAAGTCAATGGAATATGACCACCTAAAGTGGCCAAGCACACCCGAAAGCATAAAATTATAACTTGCATGCAAACTTGAAAACCTCCGGCAGAACATAATTACAACCACAGCCGCCTAACAATATACTCGACGGGAAGACGAAGCGATATGTCCGGCCAAGGTGTGCAAGCAGACATGAATGCTTAAAATAACATTCGTACCAAGCTTACATACACCGGGCAAGTTATATATGTCCGACCACAGCTTTATAACTTACAATTACACAAAGAAACAGCTGTAAGACAAGTAACTATACTAGTGAACTATATAGTAAATCTTAAAACAAAAAAGTCAGCACAAATTAAGACAAAAACAGGCAGCTCAAAGTATCCTTGCAGACGCGAATGCAGGAAATTATAATTAATGTCAATAATATCATGTCATATAATAATAATAATAATAATAATAATAATAATAATAATAATAATAATAATAATAATAATAATAATAATAATAATAATAATAATAATAATAATAATAATAATAATAATAATAATAATAATAATAATAATAATAATAATAATAATAATAATAATAATAATAATAATAATAATAATAATAATAATAATAATAATAATAATAATAATAATAATAATAATAATAATAATAATAATAATAATAATAATAATTGTTACGAGCAATAACATCTCCCTGGTAGCTCACTAATCAAATCAGATACACTTTCAAAATAACTATTTATTACCACAAATTACTGCATTACAAACAGTGATTACAAAACACTTGCTTCTACACACCGTCCATGATGCCTCGCAAGCTTCTATCGGCAGAGCAGCCAACCTACACAAGAAAGTTACAAAAAATATCGATTCTGCTCCTCAGAGCTGCCACCACTGTTCCTGGTGGCCTTAACATGCCACCCACCTAATTTGTGATACAAATTACTAAGAAAACAACATACAGCAGTATTTATACACTTGTGCAGGGAACAATGCAATTTTGCAAATTGGTCTTTTGTAGGACCCTCTTCTTGTCCTCACTTTCACTACACGTACTAGTCCATCCGCTCCAGGATGGGTAGTCTCGATTACACCAGTTGGCCAAATAAGAGGAGGGACACCGTCCTCCTTCAGAAGAACCAGCTGTCCAACCTGTAAAATAGACTGATCATGGAGCCACTTGGAGCGCTGCTGGAGTTGACTGAGGTAATCTGTGGACCATCGCCTCCATATCTGCTCATGATATCGCTGAACCAGTTGCCATCGGGATAGCCTTGAAGATGGTCCTGAAATACAGACTGGTTCGGGAAAGTATATTAATGGTTCACCCACTAGGAAGTGCCCAGGAGTAAGGAACGCATATTCATCTGGAGTGTTAGGTATTGGTGTGATCGCCCTTGAATTTAGGCATGCCTCTATCTGAGTTAACAGAGTTGTCATCTCTTCAAATGTTAACACGGTGTTTCCTACGACTTTCTTGAGATGACCCTTTATTGACTTTATGCCAGCTTCCCATAATCCTCCAAAATTTGGAGCATGTGGAGGGACGAAGTGCCATTTCAAGCCTTCCATTGACATGAATTCTGAGATCGCTGATAAATAATCCTTGCTGCGCAAAAACCGTTCCCTCTCATCTAACTTTCTCTTTGCTCCAGTGAAACATGTTCCATTATCACTATATATATGGCTGCATCGTCCAGGCCTTGACATAAACCTCCTTAATGCAGCAATGAATGCTTCTGTGGTAAGATCACTCACAAGCTCAATATGCACAGCCTTAGTGGTCATACATACAAACAGTGCTATGTAGCACTTCTTTTGTGCCCTACTTCTTGGATGTCCATGCTTCATTTGGAGTGGCCCTCCATAGTCCAGTCCAGTATGTGAAAATGTCTTGCTTGCCGTGACTCTGGCTGCAGGCAGTTGCCCCATGAGTTGGCTGGCAGCAGCTGCCTTACTTTTGAAGCATGTAACACACTTGATGATTAAATTTCTGATTACAGATTTTCCATTTGCAATCCATATGCGTTGTCTGAGCGAAGCTAATACCAGTTGCGTTCCTGCATGCAACAGGCGAACCTGTTCATTTCAAATTATCAATGTGGTCACATGATGCCTTGGTGGCATGATTAGCGGATGCTTCTGTTCAATGGCGCATCTGCATTCTCAAGCCTGCCGCCCACCCTCAGCAAATTATCTCCATCCAGATAGGGGTGCAAAGTTAGAAGATTGCTATGAGAAGATAAGAGCTCAGATTGTTGCAAACTAAATATTTCTGGACCAAATGAGCAACGTTGAACTATGCGAACAATGGCCTTGAAGGATCTATTCAACTCATCAGTTGTCAATGGTCCTAATTGTCTTGAGGTTTTATATCTGGTATTGTTCGCAAACCGGCAAACGCAGGCAATTACGCGTTGGAGTTTGTTCCAACTTGAAAACCGACTGAAGATGGCATCTGTTTCTTCGGTGTTTGAGGTAAAACAATGCTTGACAATTTTTTTCTCTGGAATTTCAGCTTTCTTTCTAGTTACTTTTCAGGATTGTGGCCAAACCAAAGAATCCATGGACAACCAGATTAGCCCCGCCCACCATAGCGTACTTTCTTTCAAGTAATGTGGATCGGTTCCTCTAGAGAACATATCTGCAGGGTTTTCTTCGGAGAGCACATGCTTCCAAGCACCCTGTGATGTTAGTTACTGTATCTCTGCAACTCGATTGACCACGAATGTCTTCCATGATGCAGGATTCCCGTTGATCCGTGCTAGCACAATAGCTAGTACATGCTAGTACTGCTCTTGAACATTAACGTTTAGAGCCCTGTGTACCTTTACCATCAGCTTACTTAACAGAAGAGCGCCACTTGATTCTAATCTAGGTAAAGTCACCTGTTTAACGGAGCTACTCTGGATTTTGATGAAAGAAGACAAACTGTAATGTTCCCGGTGCTGGTGGTACATCTTAAATACACACAGGCAACATAAGCCTTTTGTGATGCGTCACAAAATCCATGTAATTGTATTTGAATAGTCAAGTCTGGAATGACTCTTCGCGGTACGTTTATGGAGTTCAACTCAGGAAGCTGTTCGCATAGTAGCTTCCATTGGACCGTTAGATTCAGGGGCAAAGGTTGGTCCCAATCTAAGCGGTGCTGCCAAATGATCTGAATGAAGCACTTGCATCGAACAATAATAGGTCCTAACAGTCCCATCGGATCATATATCACTGCTACAGTAGATAAAACAGTCTTCTTGGTCCATTTAGGCTGTTCGAGCCTCCTCAGATCTACACCATATTGAAATATGTCCTTATTAGGATGCCAATTCAAACCTAGTATCTTAGCAGAATTATCGTCAAGTGCAAGCCAGTGTGGTTCCTGACCTGCCAACTGAGCTTCGGGAATGCTCCTTAAAAGTCAGAGTTATTTGAACGCCATTTCCGTATAGGAAATCCTCCACTGCTCAACAATAAAGTTAAAGCCTCCTATAGGCAAATTGCTTCTTCAATAGTGTTGGCGCCTGTCAATAAGTCATCAACGTAAAAGTCTTGTCTTATCACTTCAGCTGCTTTCGGAAGTGTCCTCTCAGGGTCAAATCCTATTTGAGCCAGACACCTAATGGCTAAGTATGGTGCAGCGGCAGTACCGTACGTCACCGTAGTTAGACAGTAAATTTCCAACGGTTGGTTGGGGTTTCTGCGCCGAACTATCCTTTGGAGATTTCGATCATCTTCATGAACTTTAATCTGCCTGTACATCTTCTCAATGTCAGCTGTAAGTGCATATCTATGATTGCGAAATCGCAGTAAAATTGAAAACAGCTCATCTTGAATTGTTGGGCCAACCATCATCTCATTTAACAATACCGAAGATGTAGTTTTAGCTGATGCATTGAAAACTACCCTTACTTTTGTCGTAACACTTGTCTCCTTAACTACAGCATGGTGTGGCATGTAATAACAGCATTGACTGTCATTTGTGGAACACACCCTTTCCATATGCCCAAGCTGAAGGTACTCATCCATGAACTTTACATATTCCCTTTTCAGGTCCCTTTGCTTCTCTAACCTTCTCTCGATGTACCTTAAATTTCTCTTGGCCATTTCAAATGAGTCTCCAAGTTCCTCCGAGCGTCCATGCAAGGGCAACCTTACCTTGAACCTGCCAGTTTCATTTCGCGTAAAATGTTCTCGAAAATGTTCTTCACACAAGGTTTCTTCCTTTGAGTACTGCCTATCTGTCAACTCTTCTTGTTCCCAAAATCGTTCCACTTGAGAATGTAGTTGGTCTGTAACAGTCAAAAGTGAAGTTACCGTGTTCTTGGGTACTTGCACTGAATTCTGGGGTATTTGTCCAGAAAGAATCCAGCCCAGCTGTGTTCTGCAACGTAGCATGTCCATCTCTGGACAGCTGTCCTGGTTTCAGGATCTCAAAAACCACAGTAGCGCCTAGAAACACATCAATTTCACTGGGCTCACGCTTTGGATCAGCGTGAGGAAGATCGGTAGGAAGCTGCCAGTCAATATACTGCACTTTAAATGAAGGCAACAGACCTGTGATGCTATCCAGTACAGAACCCAGTACGTATCTGTTGTAATCACTGACTCTAGATGATAAATGCAACTGGCACAAGTGAGATGATTCTGATGCCCTTACATTGCTAATTCCATTGATTGAAACAGAATGCTTGTTCAACTGAAGACCCAATCTGTCTAATAGATTGCGGGATATGAAGTTCATCTGTGATCCACTCTCTGGTAGTGCTCGACATTGATGGACATTACCTTTGCTGTCCCTAATGTCGACTACAGCTGTAGCTAGCAGTACTTCAGCATGCGTGCAGCTCCGTTTTACAAAACAATATGGTGCTGTGGCCCATTAGTTGAGGATGACGCAGTGCTATTAGTATTAGAGTCATGCAACAATGTGTGATGAGACTTATTGCATTCTATGCAGTAACCAGATCTACAGCCATTAACTCTGTGGTCATCTCTCAAACAATTATAACACAATCTACATTCTTTCACTAATGGCATGCGTTCACTTACACTTAAGTTTTTAAACCTAGCACATTTATGCATTAAATGGGAAGACTTGCATAATGGACATGACAAAGTAGTAACAAAGGAGCGCTGTGTTCCCTTTGTATTCAGACTTCGTTTTGCATCATCCTGGCTTGTTGTTACCATTTTGTTGGAAGCCACGATTTCTAGAGTTTGACAATTATGCTCCAACAACTGAATTAAGTCTTTAAGCTTGGGTTGAACATCACCTGCAGTGCGGGTTTCCAACTGCTTTCTCAAGTTGATGCTAATGCGTTCCAAAAGCAATTGGCTGAGTAACATGTCCTGCAGTGGCGTTTCTATCTTGAGTGCTTCTACTGCATTTAAGTTACTGCACAGCTAATTTATTAGCGGCCTCAGTTCCTTAGGGGAGTCGTGTTTAGCACTTGGTAAATTAAGCAACTCCTTAATGTGAATATCCGAAATTAACTTGGGCTTGTGATATCTGCTGCTTATGAGTTCCCAAGCAACTTTGAAATTGTCCTGAGTAACCGGCAGGTTTTCTATCAATTGGTGAGGTTCACCAGATAAGCATGACAGAAGGTAATAATAACGCTGAATATCTGTGAGGCTGGAATTATTAATGATCAGAGCGTCATAAGTATCAAGAAAATGCATAAAATCTGATAAAGCTCCATTGAATTTTGGCAATGAAATGGATGGAAGCTTTAATACACTGTTATTTGTATTGTCGTTGCCCATAGATGGCAGTGATGACTGAGCTCCTGTATTTAGCACCGTCTCAATTTTAGATTCGGTTTCGAAGCACAACTCTTCAAATGTTTCCCTATGTGTATCGTTAGATTCATCGTGGGGATCTGCTACTTCTAACTGGGTCTGTATTTGGTTATACTCCTCAATTTTGCTCAATAAAGCTCGCTGGCGAACGATGATGTCGTTAATGTTGCCCTCTTGAAAGCCGCTGACAAATGAGACTATTCTTGTCCCACAAGACTTTACTGTTGCCCGTTTTTTTTACTAAGGCACGTTTCTGATCACAATCCATTGTGACTGTGGGAATGGAAACGAAAAGGAATAATGAACCAGTCTGTACTTACCGGCTGTCGAAGTCCAAGTCCTTTGGTTGCCGAGAACAACGCTAGAAGTCCTTGGTAGTCGTAAACTGCTTTCGCTCGCCGGGGTATAGTTTCATAGGTTGGCAGTAATTCTGATTGTGTCGTCTGCTTGGCTCTCTTGCGCAAGCGCGAACTGGCCGAGAGGCTACTGCAAAGGGCTACTGTGACGGTATGGCCGGCTGGCTCACTACATGCTTCCAGATTCCAACATGGCTCGGTTAGCGATGCAAACATGCTTGCCACGAATATTTCACACTTCACTGTCACATCCAGCCGGAGGACCAAAAAATGTTACGAGCAATAACATCTCCCTGGTAGCTCACTAATTAGATCAGTTACACTTTCAAAATAACTATTTATTACCACTAATTACTGCATTACAAACTGTGATTACAAAACACTTGCTTCTACACACCGTCCATGATGCCTCGCCAGCTTCTATCGGCAAGCAGCCAACCTACACAAGAAAGTTACAAAAAATATCGATTCTGCTCATCAGAGCTGCCACCACTGCTCCTGGTGGCCTCAACAATAGTAATAATAATAATAATAATAATAATAATAATAATAATAATAATAATAATAATAATAATAATAATAATAATAATAATAATAATAATAATAATAATAATAATAATAATAATAATAATAATAATAATAATAATAATTGGCAAATGTTAGAAGTAAAGAGCACGTGAAGACAATCAGACTCGCTCCATGTGTCAAAGCACCACACCATGACCAATAATACAGAGGCCTGACTTTGAACATAGTGGGAGACATTTAAATCTAACTACACCATTGCTATTTCCTAAAAGATCATGAATGGAAATAATGACAAAAGGTTGATGACAGGAGGAAGCAGGTCGTGACGTCGATGCTTCATGTCGCTCCAGTGTGTAATACGTAAAAATACATGGAACAGAGTTTGAACACTACAGGCAAACACATCTAACCACTTCTTCGAGATTCATGAAATTAGAAGTGCAAATAATGACGAGAAAACGTATAATTGGCGCGCAGTAAAGCTAACTTCGGTAGATGTAGCACGTTACTCCTGGCGTACAAGTTTCCGGAATATGATGCAATAACACATATTACAGAGCTTGCACGCATGCAGAAACACGCTTTAACTAATCCATCATTGGCGATTCCAAAATTTCCCTAAGTAATTAATGCAGATAAGGACACTTTTTTGCAATAAACAGAATATGCAGACAGTATGACAGGTCACTCAAAGTTTTCAGGCCTATTGCATACTACAAATAAGACATACAGCTGACTTAACAATAACAGAAACATGTTAAAATCTCAGCTCAGCTCTCATCATCAGAATCATAAAATTTCCAAAGAAATAATGCTATCAATAAGGAGAAGTTTTGTAGGAAACTGGACCTGAAGAGGATATGACATTTTGCTCAAAGTACCCAAAGCCAGTCGCATTATGCAAATGAGAGAGGCTCCCGAACACTAAAAGAAAAAGGTTCAATTACATAAATACACTAACACTAACAGTACTAATATAATTAGGACAAATTAATATAAACAGTAACTTGGGGGCAGTAAACTTGACGGTAAGAACTTCTATATGTCCGCACCAACTGTGCAAGTACGCAAATACTCCAAACAAAAGATTCATGTACAACTTGCACAATACAGGCAGAATATTTAAATCTTCACAAAGGTTCCGCTCGAGATGGTTCCTACATTTCTGAATGGAATCAGCGCTTACAATTGCATAAGTATATTAACCGCATTAATAGTAAAACAAATAAAAAATATGATGGATAGTCAACTAGAAAAATTCAATGCCATGGCCGGGATTTGAACCACGGATCTCCTGGTTTCCATCCTGTCGCACTTAACCTTTGAGCTACCATGGCCAACGCTCCGTCCTGACATTAAATTCTCCAGTTGACTCATATGTTTCCCCGGCAGGCCACTAGGGGCTCTCGCATCCGAGATACACCGTTTGTGGCGACTTACTATTGTAAGTACTTAAGTCCCAGGCTTCATCATTTAACTCTTATTATTTTAGTTAATTGATGGAAGTTATTCATCTCTCCACACTAGCCGTATATAGGCTAAGATATCTGATGCATAGAGTCAACATGAAAAATTCAATACCATGGCCGGGATTTGAACCACGGATCTCCTGGTTTCCATCCAGTCGCTCTTAACCTTTGAGCTGCCATGGCCAACGCACCGTCCTGACATTAAATTCTCCAGTTGACTCATATATTTCCCCGGTAGACCATTAGGGGCTCTCGCATCTGAGATACACCGTTTGTGGCGACTTACTATTGTAAGTACTAAAGTCCCAGGCTTCATCATTTAACTCTTTATTATTTTAGTTAATTGATGGAAGTTATTCATCTCTCCACACTAGCCCTATATAGGCTAAGATATCTGATGGATAGAGTCAACATGAAAAATTCAATGCCATGGCCGGGATTTGAACAAAAGATCTCCTGGTTTCCGTCCAGTCGCTCTTAACCTTTGAGCTACCATGGCCAACGCACCGTCCTGACATTATATTCTCCAGTTGACTCATATATTTCCCCGGTGCAACACTAGGGGATCTCGCATCCGAGATACACCGTTTGTGGCCACTTACTATTGTAAGTACTTAAGTCCCAGGCTTCATCATTTAACTGTTATTTTATTTAATTGATGGAAGTTATCCATCTCTCCACACTAGCCGTATATAGGCTAAGATATCTGATGGATAGTCAACATGAAAAATTCAATGCCATGGCCGGGATTGGAACCACGGATCTCCTGGTTTCCGTTCAGTCGCTCTTAACCTTTGAGCTACCATGGCCAACGCACGTCCTGACATTAAATTCTCCAGTTGACTCATATATTTCCCCGGTAGACCACTAGGGGATCTCGCATCCGAGATACACCGTTTGTGGCCACTTACTATTGTAAGTACTTAAGTCCCAGGCTTCATCATTTAACTGTTATTTTATTTAATTGATGGAAGTTATCCATCTCTCCACACTAGCCGTATATAGGCTAAGATATCTGATGGATAGAGTCAACATGAAAAATTCAATGCCGTGGCCGGGATTTGAACCACGGATCTCCTGGTTTCCGTCCACTTGCTCTTAACCTTTGATCTACCATAGCCAACGCACCGTCCTGATACTTAATTCTCCAGATGACTCATATATTTCCCCGGTAGACCACTAGGGGCTCTCACATCCGAGATACACCGGAAACCAGGAGATCCGTGGTTCAAATCCCGGCCATGGCATTGAATTTTTCATGTTGACTATATCCATCAGATATCTTAGCCTATATACGGCTAGTGTAGAGAGATGAATAACTTCCGTATATAACTGAAATAAAAAATATTTAAACACATTCCTGGAGGGCAGTAAACTTGACGGTAGGCGATTGGATATGTCCGCCTCTAATGGCCAAGAAGGACTTAACGGGCAAAAATTAATCATTAAAGCCCAACTTGACCATTAGGTGCAGCATATGTTAATCTAGCTACAGTTCTCATCAGCGACGGCTCCTGCAACATTGATGAATGCAAATACAAAATCAATAGGACAAACATGATTAGCTCAAATAAAAAAAACTTAACAAATATAAATAATTAAATTTAGCTCTACTGCTGCAACAATATGGATAAAAATAACAATGACATTAAGAAAAATAATAACATTAAACACAACAATACGCATACTAAAAATTAATGAAGCTGGCTAATAAATTTAGCAACAGTAATTAAAAGTAAATATTTCAGCAGCGCACAGAGCGCGAAGACCACGTTGACCTGTCGCAGCTTCCATCATCGGTGATATCTAAAATTCCTGAAAGTTCATAAATAGATGAGACAAAATAACACTAACAAATAAGCGGGCACTATGGAGGACAAGAAGAAAATCTGACATTTCCATCAATTGTCTAAGCAGCCATAAATCTACACAGCTGCCTAACAATAGACTCGACGGGAAGACGAAGCGATATATCCGCCCAAGGTGTGCAAGCGACACGAACGCTAAAAATAAAATTCGTGCCAAGCTTGCACAAACCGGGCAGCATATTTATGTCAGACCACAGCTTTATGACTTCCTATTACACAAACAAGCAGCTTTAACACAAGTAACAATACTAATGAGCTATATAGAAAATCATAAAACAAAAAACAGTCAGCTCAAAGTGGCCATGCAGATGAGAATGCAGGAAATTATAATTCATGTCAACTTGATCACATCGGGGAGAACATAAAAATACAAGCACAGCTTCCTACCAGAAATGTCCCAAAAAACTGCTGAATGGTAACAGGTAGAACGACACAAACAGCAATAACAAAAGCTATAAATAATAATTATAATAATAACAATAATAACAGTAATAACAACAATAATATTAATAATATCCAAATGTTAGAAGTAAAGAGCACGTGAAGGCAATCAGCCTGTCGCTCCATGTTTCAAAGCCCCACAGCATGACCAATAATAGAGACCTGACTTTGAACATTATGGGAGACACATTTACATCTAGCTACACAATTGGTATATCCTAAAAGAACATGAATGTAAATAGTGACAAAGGGTTGATGTCAGCAAGGAGCAGGTCGTGACTTCGATTTCTCATGTCGCTCGAGTGTGCAACACCTAAAAATACATGGAACAGAGTTTGAACACTACAGGCAAACACATATCTAATCATTGCTTCGAGATTCATGAAATTTGAAGTGTAAATAATGACGAGAAAACGTATAATTGGTGAGCAGTAAAGCCAACGTGCGGTAGATGTAGCATGTTACTCCTAGCGTACAAGTTTCTGGAATATGATGCAATAACACATATTACAGAGCTTGCACGCAAGCAGAAACACGCTTTAACTAATCAAAACGTACATCACTCGCGATTCCAAGAATTCCCTAAGTAATTAATGCAGATAAGTACACTTTTTGGCAACAAACAGAACATGCCGACAGTATGACAGGTCACTCAAAGTGTTCAGGCCTATTGCATACTTCAAATTAAACATACAACTGACATAACACTAGCACAAACATGTTAAAAACACAGCTCAGCTCTAATCATCAGAATCATAAAATTTCCTTAGAAACGATGCTACTAATAAGTACAGGTTTTGCAGGATACTCGACGAGAAGAGGATATAACATCGCTCCAAGTACCCAACGCCTGTAGCATTTTTCAAACGAGAGAGAGGCCCCTGAGCAATAAAAGAAAAACGTTCAATTACATAGATCCACTAACAATAACAGTAGTAATATATATAGGAAAACTTAATATAAACCGTAACTTGGGGGCAGTAAACTTGACGGTAAGAACTTCTATATGTACGCCTCAAATGTGCAAGAAGTACGTAAATGTTCCAAATAAAAGATTCATGTACAACTTGCACAATACAGGCAGAATATTTAAATCTTCACAAAGGCTCCGCATGTGATGGTTCCTACATTTCTGAATGGAATCAGCACTTACAATTGCATAAGTACATTAACCGTATTAATAGTAAAAGAAATAAAGAATATTTAAACACATAACTGGAGGGCAGTAAACTTGACTTTAGGCGATTGGATACGTCCGCCTCTAATGGCCAAGGAGGGTTAATGGTCAAAAATTAATCATTAATTCCCAACTTGACCATTAGGTGCAGCATATGTAAATCTCGCTACAGTTCCCATCAGCGACGGCTCCTGCAACATTGCTGAATGCAAATACAAAATCAATTGGACAAACATGATTAGCTTAAATGAAAAAACTCAAAAATATAAAAAACAATATGGATAAAAATAACAATGATATTAAGAAAACCAATAACATTGAACACAACAATACGGTTAATATAACAAGTTATGAAGTTAGCTAATGCATTTAGGAACAGTAATTAAAAGCAAATATTTCAGCAGTGCACAGAGCGCGAAGACCACGTTGATCTATCGCAACTTCCATCATCGGTGATATCTAACATTCCTGAAAGGGCATAAATATATGAGAAAAAATAACACTAACAAATAAGAGGGCACTATGGAGGGCAAGATGAAAATCTGACAGTTCCATCAATTGTCTAAGCAGCCATAAGTCAACAAAATAGATTCATTCACACTGACACAAGAGACAGGAAATAGACTTTCCTAATACCTGTGGATGTAAATTGTTTCAAATACACAAACAAAATAAACGACATAGTAGCATTACTAAAACAATACGTTGACGGAATACACACAATTGAAAAAATGTGGTGTGCACAAAATTAAAACGCACATAGCAACTAGAAATCATCGGGCAGCACATATAAGTCCCACCACAGCTTCAATATACACATTTGCTACATTGATTAATGGGAAAAATACTTAGAATTCCACAAACAAAATACCCGTATTAAGAGTAATACTATAAATGTAGTAAACTTTAGGCAAGTAGCCACGACGAAAAGACGATTTGGTATGTCCGCCAGAAGTGGTCAAGCAGGCATTAATGCATAAATTAACATTAGTGCCAAGCTTGCACACACCGAGCGGCATATATAAGTCCGACCACAGCTTTATATGTTCCAATTGCACAAACAGAAACATAAGTAACAATAATAATGAACGATATAGTAAATCTTAAGACAAAAAGTCAGCTCAAAGTGTCCATGCAGACGAAAATGCAGAAAATTATAATTCATGTCAACTTGATCACCTCGGGTAGCACATGAAATACTACTACACCTTCCTACCAGACATTTCCCAAAAAGTGCTTAATGGTAACAGAACTACACAAACAGCAAAACAATAAAAGCTATAAATAATAACAATAACAATAATAATCATCATAATTGCCAAATGTGGAGAGTAAAGACCCCCTAAAGACAATCAGAACGTCGCTGTGTCAAAGCACCACAGTATCACTAATAATACAGAGGACTGACCTTGAACATTATGGGAGCCACTTTCAGATCTAACTACACCATCGGCATTTCCTAAAAGATCATGAATGTAAATGACACAAACCTCTTGTCTGCAGGAAGCAGGTCGCAACGCAGATGCTTCATGTCGTTCCAGGTGTACAAAGCCTGAAGATACATAGAACAGAGTTTAAAAACTACGGGCAAAACATATCTTACCAGTTCCGAGATTCGTGAAATTTAAAGTCTAAATAATGATGAGAAAACATAATTGGCGAGCAGTAAAGGTAACAAAGTGGATGTTACATGTTACCCTTAGCGTACAAGTTCCATGACATGACGCCACAACACATGATACGGAGCTTGCACGCAAGCAGACACACGTTTTAACTAATCAAAACATCCATCACTGGCGATTCAAATATTTCCCTAAATAAGTAATGCAGATAAGTACAACTTTTTGGCAAAAAACAGGACATGCAGACAATATGTCAGGACACGCCAATGGTTCAGGCCTATCGCATACTTCAAATGAGACATACCACTGACTTAACACTAGCAGAAACATGTTAGAATCTCTGCTCAGCTCTCACCATCAGAATCCTAAATATTCCTAAGAAATAATGCTAATAATAAGTACAACTTTTGCAGGAAACTCGACTTGAAGAGGATATGACATCGCTCAAAGTACCCAACGCCTGTCGCATTATTCAAATGAGCGAGACACCCCAGAACACTAAAAGGAAAACGTGCAATTACATAAATACACAAATTCTAACAACAGTAGTAATATAACTGGAACAAATTAATATAACCAGTAACTTGGGGGCAGTAAACTAGACGGTCAATACTTCCACCTGTCCGCCTCAAATGTGCCCGAAGTACGTAAATGTTCCAAATAAAAGATTCATGGACAAAAGCACAATACAGGCAGAATATTTAACTCTAGACCATGCTTCCCCATGAGATGGTTCCTACATTTCTGAATGGAATCAGGACTTACAATTGCATAAGTATACTGACCGTATTAATAGTAATAAAAATAAAGAATAATTAAACACAGAACTGGAGGGCAGTAAACCTGACGGTAGGCGATTGGATATGTCCGCCTCTAATGGACAAGGAGGGAACTATGATAAAAACTAAACATAAATGCCCAACTCGCCCATTAGGTGCAGCATATGTAAATCTAGCTTCAGTTCCTATCAGCGACGGCTCCTGCAACATTGCTGAATGCAAATACAAAATCAAACAATAACATTAAACACAACAATACGGATAATAGAAATTTATAAAGTAATCTAATGAATTTAGCAACAGTAATTAAAAGCAAACATTTCAGCAGCGCACAGAGCGCGTAGACGACGTTCTCCTGTCGCAGCTTCCATCACCGGTGATATCTAACATTCCTGTAAGTGCATAAATAGATGTGAAAAAATAACACTAAGAAATAAGCGGGCACTATGGAGGAAAGAAGATAATCTGACAGTTCCATCAATTGTCTAAGCAGCCCTAAATCAACACAGCCGCCTAACAATAGACTCGACGGCGAGACGAACCCATATATCCGCCCAAACTGTGCAAGCAGACACGAATGCTTAAAATAAAATTCGTGCCAAGCTTGCACAAACCGGGCAGCATATATATGTCCGACCACAGCTTAATAACTTCCAATTACATAAACAAACAGCTTTTACACAAGTAACAATACTAATGAACTATATAGTAAATCATAAAACAAAAAACAGCCAGTTCATAGTGTCCAGGCAGAGGCGAATGCAGGAAATTATAATTAATGACAACTTGATCACCTCGGGTAGAACATAAAAAAACTACCACAGCTTCCTACCAGACATTTCCCGAAAAAATTGTTGAATGTTAACAGGAAGAACGACACAAACAGCAATAACAACAAAAGCTATGAATAATAATAATAATAATAATAATAATAATAATAATAATAATAATAATAATAATAATAATAATAATAATAATAATAATAATAATAATAATAATAATAATAATAATAATAATAATAATAATAATAATACTGAAGAAGAAGAAGAAGAAGAAGAAGAAGAAGAAGAAGAAGAAGAAGAAGAAGAAGAAGAAGAAGAAGAAGAAGAAGAAGAAGAAGAAAAAGAAGAATTGCGAAATGTTGGAAGTAAAGAGCACGTGAACACAATCAGCACGTCGCTATTTGTCAAAGTAGCACAGTATGACTAATAATACAGTGGCCTGACCTAGAACACTGGGAGACACATTCATATCTAACTGCACCATTGGTATTTCCTAAAAGATCATAAATGGAAATAATGAGAAACGGTTGATGACAGCAGGAAGCAGGTCGTGGCGTCGATGCTTCATGTCGCTCGAGGTGCAATACCTAAAAATGCATGGAACAGAGTTTGAAAACTACAGGCAAACAGATTTCTAATCAAAGCTTCGAAATTCATGAAATTTGAAGTGTAAATAATGACCAGAAAATGTATAATTGGCGAGCAGTAAAGCTAACGTGCGGTAGATGTAGCATGTTACTCCTAGCGTACAAGTTCTGGAATATGATGCAATAACACATGCTACAGAGCTTGCACCCAAGCAGAAACACGCTTTAACTAATCCATCACTGGCGATTCAAGTATTTCCCTGAATAAATAAGGCAGATAAGTACAAATTTTTGACAATAAACAGGACATGCAGACAATACTTCAAATGAGACATACAACAGACTTAACACTAGCAGAGATATGTTTAAGTCTCTGCTCGGCTATTACCATCAGAATCCCAAAATTTTCTTTAAAATAATGCTAATAATAAGTACAACTTTTGCAGGAAACTCGACGTGAAGAGGATATGACATATCGCTCAAAGTACACAACGCCTGTCGCATTTTTCAAATGAGGGAGGCCCCAGAACACTAAAAGAAAAACGTTCAATTACATAAATACCTTAACACTAACAGTAGTAATATAATTAGAACAAATTAATATAAACAGTAACTTGGGTGTAGTAAACTTGACGGTAAGAACTTCCATATGTCCAAATCAAATGTGCAAGTACGTAAATGTTCCAAATAAAAGTCATGTACAACTTGCAAAATACAGGCAGAATATTTAAATCTAGACAAAGCTTCCCCATGAGATGGTTCCCTCATTTCTGAATGGAATCAGCACTTACAATTTCCTAAGTATATTAACCGTATTAATCGTAAAAGAAATAAAGAATATTTAAACACAAACTGGAGGGCAGCAAACTTGACGGTAGGCGATTGGATATGTCCGCCTCTAATGGCCAAGGAGGGCGTTATGATACAAATTAAACATAAATGCCCAACTTGACTATTAGGTGCAGCATATGTAAATCTAGCTACAGTTCCCATCAGCGACGGCTCCTGCAACATTGCTGAATGCAAATGCAAAATCAATTGTACAAACATGATTAGCTTAAATGAAAGAAATTAAAAAATATAAATAATTATATTTAGCTCTACCGCTACAACAATATGGATAAAAATAACAATGACATTAAGAAAAACAATAACATTAACACAACAAAACGTTTAATATAACAAGTTATGAGGTTAGCTAATGAATTTAGGAACAGTAATTAAAAGCAAATATTTCAGCAGCGCAGAGAGCGCGAAGACCAGGTTGATCTATCGCAGCTTCCATCATCGCTGATATCAAACATTCCTGAAAGGGCATAAACATATGAGAAAAAATAACACTAACAAATAAGAGGGCACTATGGAGGGCAAGATGAAAATCTGACATCTCCATCAATTGTCTAAGCAGCCATAAATCAACAAAATAGATTCATTCACACTGACACAAGAGACAGGACATAGAAATCCAACTGGAGCTCCCAGACTTTCCTACTACCTGAGGATGCAAAATTGTTTCAAATACACAAACAAAATAAACGACATAGTAGCATTACTAAAACAATAAGTTGACGGGCTAAACACAATTGAAAGAAGATGTGGTGTGCACAAAATTAAAACGCTCATGGCAACTTGAACTCATCGAGCAGCATATATAAGTCCCACCAGAGCTTCAATATACACATTTGCTACATTGATTAATGGGAAAAACTTTGAATTACACAAACAAAATACCCGTATTAAGAGTAATCCTAACAAACAATGTAGTAAACTTTAGGCAAGTAGCCACGACGGTAAGACGATTTGATATGTCCGCCAGAAGTGGTCAAGCAGGCATTAATGCATAAAATAACATTAGTGTCAAGCTTGCACACATCGGGGAGCATATATAAGTCCGACCACAGCTTAATAACTTCCAATTGCACAAACTAACATAAGTAACAATACTAATGAACGATATAGTAAATCTCAAGACAAAAAGTCAGCCCAAAGTGTCCAGGCAGACGAAAATGCAGAAAATTATAATTCATGTCAACTTGATCACCTCGGGTAGCACATAAAATACTACCACAGCTTCCTAACAGACATTTCCCAAAAACTGCTTAAAGTTAACAGTTAGAACTACACAAATAGCAAAAACAATAAAAGCTATAAATAATAACAATAACAATAATAATCATCATAAATGCCAAATGTTGAGAGTAAAGACCCCTGAAGACAATCAGCACGTCGCTCTGTCAAAGCACCACAGCATCACTAATAATACAGAGGCCTCACCTTGAACATTATGGGAGACACTTTCAGATCTAACTACACCATCGGCATTTCCTAGAAGATCATGAATGTAAATGACAAAAACCTCTTGTCAGCAGGAAGCACGTCGGGACGCAGATGCTTCATGTCGTTCCAGGTGTGCAATGCCTGATAATACATAGAACAGAGTTTAAAAACTACGGGCAAAACATATCTTACCACAGTTTCGAGATTCGTGAAATTTGAGGTCTAAATAATGATGAGAAAACATAATTGGCGAGCAGAAAAGGTATCAAAGTAGATGTTACATGTTACTCCTAGCGTACAAGTTCCATTACATGATGCAACAACACATTATACGGAGCTTGCACGCAAGCAGAAACACGTTTTAACTAATCAAAACATCCATCTCTGGCGATTCAAATATTTCCCTAAATAAATAATGCAGATAAGTACAACTTTTTAGCAATAAACAGGACATGCATACAATATGACAGGACACGCCAATGGTTCAGGCCTATCGCATACTTCAAACGAGACATACCACTGACTTACCACTAGCAGAAACATTTTAAAATCTCTGCTCAGCTCTCACCATCTGAATCCTAAAAATTCCTAAGAAATAATGCTAATAATAAGTAGGGCTTTTGCAGGAAACTCGGCTTGAAGAGGATATGACATATCGCTCAAAGTACCCAACGCCTGTCGCATTATTCAAATGAGAGAGACGCCCCAGAACACTAAAAGGAAAACGTGCATTTACATAAATACACTAATTCTAACAAAAGTAGTAATAAAACTAGAACATATTAATATAAACAGTAACTTGGGGGCAGTAAACTTGACGGTAAATACTTCCACATGTCCGCCTCAAATGTGCCAGGAGTACGTAAATGTTGTAAATAAAAGATTCATGGAAAACAGCACAATACAGGCAGAATATTTAACTCTAGACAACGCTTCCCCATGAGATGGTTCCTACATTTCTGAATGGAATCAGCACTTACAACTGCATAAGTATATTAACCTATTAATAGTAATAAAATACAGAATAATTAATCACAGAACTGGAGGGCAGTAAACTTGACGGTAGGCGATTGGATATGTCCGCCTCTAATGGACCAGGAAGGATATATGATAAAAATTAAACATAAATGCCCAACTTGTCCATTAGGTGCAGCATATGTAAATCTAGCTACAGTTCCCATCAGCGACGGCTCCTGCAACATTGCTGAATGCAAATACAAAATCAATTGAACAAACATGATTAGCTAAACTAAAAAAACTCAACAAATATATATAATTAAATTTAGCTCTACTGCTACAACAATATGGATAAACATAACAATGACATTAAGAAAAACAATAACATTAAACACAACAATACGGATAATAAAAATTTATAAAATTAGCTAATGAATTTAGCAACAGTAATTAAAAGCAAATATTTCAGCAGCGCACAGAGCGCGTAGACGACGTTGACCTGTCGCAGCTTCCATCATCGGTGATATCTAACATTCCTGAAAGTGCATAAATAGATGAGAAAAATAACACTAAGAAATAAGCGGGCACTATGGAGCGAAAGAAGAAAATCTGGCAGTTCCATCAATTGTCTTAGCAGCCCTGAATCAACACAGCCAAATAATAGCCTCGACGGCAAGACGAAGCGATATATCCGCCCAAAGTGTGCAAGCAGACACGAATGCTAAAAACATAATTCGTTCCAAGCTTTCACAAACCGGGCAGCATATATATGCCCGACCACAGCTTACTAACTTCCAATTACATAAACGAACAGCTTTAACACAAGTAACAATACCAATGAACTATATAGTAAATCTTAAAACAAAAAACAGTCAGCTCATGGTGTCCAGGCAGAGGCGAATGCAGGAAATTATAATTCATGACAGCTTGATCACCTCGGGTAGAACATAAAAATACTACCACAGTTTCCTACCAGACATTTCCCGAAAAAATTGTTGAATGTTAACAGGAAGAACGACACAAACAGCAATAACAAAAAATAGAAATAGTAATTATAATAAGAAAAACAAAAACAACAACAATACTACTACAACTAATAATAATAATAATAATAATAATGATAATGATAAGGATAATGATGATAATAATAATAATAATAATAATAATAATAATAATAATAATAATAATAATAATAATAATAATAATAATAATAATAATAATAATAATAATAATAATAATAATAATAATAATAATAATAATCATAATCATAATCATAATCATAATCATAATCATAATCATAATCATAATAATAATAATAATAATAATAATAATAATAATAATAATAATAATAATAATAATAATAATAATAATAATAATAATAATAATAATAATAATATTAATAATAATAATAATAATAATAATAATAATAATAATAATAATAATAATAATAATAATAATATTAATAATAATAATAATAATAATAATAATAATAATAATAATAATAATAATAATAATAATAATAATAACAATAATAATAATAATAACTGACAAATGAAACAAGTAAAAAGCACGTGAAGACCATTGGCACGTCGCTCCACGTGTCAAAGCAGCACAGCATGACCAATAATACAGAGGCCTGATTTGAACATAGTGGGAGACACATTTAAATCTAACTGCACCATTGGTATTTCCTAAAAGATCATGAATAGAAATAATGAGAAAAGGTTGGTGACAGCAGGAAGCAGGTCGTGACGTCGATGCCTCATATCGCTCGAGGTGCAATACCTAAAATACATGGAACAGAGTTTGAACACCACAGGCAAACAGTAATCTAATCAAAGCTTCGAAATTCATGAAATTTGAAGTGTAAATAATGACCAGAAAACGTATAATTGGCGAGCAGTAAAGCTAACGTGCGGTAGATGTAGCATGTTACTCCTAGAGTGCAAGTTCTGAAATATGATGCAATAACACATGTTACAGAGCTTGCACCCAAGCAGAAACACGCTTTAACTAATCCATCACTGGCGATTCAAATATTTCCCTAAATAAATAAGGCAGATAAGTACAAATTTTTGGCAATAAACAGGGCATGCAGACAATACTTCAAATGAGACATACAACGGACTTAACACTAGCAGAAGTATGTTAAAGTCTGCTCGGCTATCACCATCAGAATCCCAAAATTTTCTTAAAAATAATGCTAATAATAAGTACAACTTTTGCAAGAAACTCGACGTGAAGAGGATATGACATATCGCTCAAAGTACCCAACGCCTGTCGCATTATTCAAATGAGGGAGGCCCCAGAACACTAAAATAAAAACGTTCAATTACATAAATACCTTAACACTAACAGTAGTAATATAACTAGAACAAATTAAAGTAAACAGTAACTTGGGGGCAGTAAACTTGACGGTAAGAACTTCCATATGTCCAACTCAAATGTGCAAGTACGTAAATGTTCCAAATAAAAGTCATGTACAACTTGCAAAATACAGGCAGAATATTTAAATCTAGACAAAGCTTCCCCATGAGATGGTTCCCTCATTTCTGAATGGAATCAGCACTTACAATTTCATAACTATATTAACCGTATTAATAGTAAAAGAAATAAAGAATATTTAAACACATAACTGGAGGGCAGCAAACTTGACGGTAGGCGATTGGATATGTCCGCCTCTAATGGCCAAGGAGCATTTTATGACACAAATTAAACATAAATGCGCAACTTGACCATTAGGTGCAGCATATGTAAATCCAGCTACAGTTCCCATCAGCGACGGCTCCTGCAACATTGCTGAATGCAAATACAAAATCAATTGAACAAACATGATTAGCTAAACTAAAAAAACTCAACAAATATATAATTAAATTTAGCTCTACTGCTACAACAATATGGATAAACATAACAATGACATTAAGAAAAACAATAACATTAATGGACAACTAGCACAATACAGGCAGAATATTTAACTCTAGACAACGCTTCCCCATGAGATGGTTCCTACATTTCTGAATGGAATCAGCACTTACAATTGCATAAGTATATTAACCGTATTAATAGTAATAAAAATAAAGAATAATTAAACACAGAACTGGAGGGCAGTAAACTTGACGGTAGGCGATTGGATATGTCCGCCTCTAATGGACAAGGAAGGATATATGATAAAAATTAAACATAAATGCCCAACTTGTCCATTAGGTGCAGCATATGCAAATCTAGCTACAGTTCCCATCAGCGACGGCTCCTGCAACATTGCTGAATGCAAATACAAAATCAATTGAACAAACATGATTAGCTAAACTAAAAAACTCAACAAATATATATAATTAAATTTAGCTCTACTGCTACAACAATATGGATAAACATAACAATGACATTAAGAAAAACAATAACATTAAACACAACAATACGGATAATAAAAATTTATAAAATTAGCTAATGAATTTAGCAACATTAATTAAAAGCAAATATTTCAGCAGCGCATAGAGCGCGTAGACGACGTTGACCTGTCGCAGCTTCCATCATCGGTGATGTCTAACATTCCTGAAAGTGCATAAATAGATGAGAAAAATAACACTAAGAAATAAGCGGGCACTATGGAGCGAAAGAAGAAAATCTGGCAGTTCCATCAATTGTCTTAGCAGCCCTGAATCAACACAGCCAAATAACAATAGCCTCGACGGCAAGACCAAGCAATATATCCGCCCAAAGTGTGCAAGCAGACACGCATGCTTAAAACAAAATTCGTGCAAAGCTTTCACAAACCGGGCAGCATATATATGCCCGACCACAGCTTACTAACTTCCAATTACATAAACGAACAGCTTTAACACAAGTAACAGTACCAATGAACTATATAGTAAATCTTAAAACAAAAAACAGTCAGCTCATAGTGTCCAGGCAGAGGCGAATGCAGGAAATTATAATTCATGACAGCTTGATCACCTCGGGTAGAACATAAAAATACTACCACAGTTTCCTACCAGACATTTCCCGAAAAAATTGTTGAATGTTAACCGGAAGAACGACACAAACAGCAATAACAAAAAATAATAATAATAATAACTGACAAATGGAACAAGTAAAAAGCACGTGAAGACCATCAGCACGTCGCCCCACGTGTCAAAGCACCACAGCATGACCAATAATACAGAGGCCTGATTTGAACATAGTTGGAGACACATTTAAATCTAACTGCACTATTGGTATTTCCTAAAAGATCATGAATAGAAATAATGAGAAAAGGTTGATGACAGCAGGAAGCAGGTCGTGACGTCGATGCCTCTTATCGCCCGAGGTGCAATACCTAAAATACATGGAACAGAGTTTGAACACCACAGGCAAACAGTTATCTAATCAAAGCTTCGAAATTCATGAAATTTGAAGTGTAAATAATGACCAGAAAACGTATAATTGGCGAGCAGTAAAGCTAACGTGCGGTAGATGTAGCATGTTACTCCTAGAGTGCAAGTTCTGAAATATGATGCAATAACACATGTTACAGAGCTTGCACCCAAGCAGAAACACGCTTTAACTAATCCATCACTGGCGATTCAAATATTTCCCTAAATAAATAAGGCAGATAAGTACAAATTTTTGGCAATTAACAGGGCATGCAGACAATACTTCAAATGAGACATACAACGGACTTAACACTAGCAGAAATATGTTAAAGTCTGCTCGGCTATCACCATCAGAATCCCAAAATTTTCTTAAAAATAATGCTAATAATAAGTACAACTTTTGCAGGAAACTCGACGTGAAGAGGATACGACATATCGCTCAAAGTACCCAACGCCTGTCGCATTATTCAAATGAGGGAGGCCCCAGAACACTAAAAGAAAAACGTTTAATTACATAAATACCTTAACACTAACAGTAGTAATATAATTAGAACAAATTAAAGTAAACAGTAACTTGGGGGCAGTAAACTTGACGGTAAGAACTTCCATATGTCCAACTCAAATGTGCAAGTACGTAAATGTTCCAAATAAAAGTCATGTACAACTTGCAAAATACAGGCAGAATCTTTAAATCTAGACAAAGCTTCCCCATGAGATGGTTCACTCATTTCTGAATGGAATCAGCACTTACAATTTCATAAGTATATTAACCGTATTAATAGTAAAAGAAATAAAGAATATTTAAACACATAACTGGAGGGCAGCAAACTTGACGGTAGGCGATTGGATATGTCCGCCTCTAATGGCCAAGGAGCGCTTCATGACACAAATTAAACATAAATGCGCAACTTGACCATTAGGTGCAGCATATGTAAATCTAGCTACAGTTCCCATCAGCGACGGCTCCTGCAACATTGCTGAATGCAAATACAAAATCAATTGAACAAACATGATTAGCTAAACTAAAAAAACTCAACCAACATATATAATTAAATTTAGCTCTACTGCTACAACAATATGGATAAACATAACAATGACATTAAGCAAAACAATAACATTAATGGACAACTAGCACAATACAGGCAGAATATTTAACTCTAGACAACGCTTCCCCATGAGATGGTTCCTACATTTCTGAATGGAATCAGCACTTACAATTGCATAAGTATATTAACCGTATTAATAGTAATAAAAATAAAGAATAATTAAACACAGAACTGGAGGGCAGTAAACTTGACGGTAGGCGATTGGATATGTCCGCCTCTAATGGACAAGGAAGGATATATGATAAAAATTAAACATAAATGCCCAACTTGTCCATTAGGTGCAGCATATGTAAATCTAGCTACAGTTCCCATCAGCGACGGCTCCTGCAACATTGCTGAATGCAAATACAAAATCAGTTGAACAAACATGATTAGCTAAACTAAAAAAACTCAACAAATATATATAATTAAATTTAGCTCTACTGCTACAACAATATGGATAAACATAACAATGGCATTAAGAAAAACAATAACATTAAACACAACAATACGGATAATAAAAATTTATAAAATTAGCTAATGAATTTAGCAACAGTAATTAAAAGCAAATATTTCAGCAGCGCACAGAGCGCATAGACGACGTTGACCTGTCGCAGCTTCCATCATAGGTGATATCTAACATTCCTGAAAGTGCATAAATAGATGAGAAAAATAACACTAAGAAATAAGCCGGCACTATGGAGCGAAAGAAGAAAATCTGACAGTTCCATCAATTGTCTTAGCAGCCCTAAATCAACGCAGCCAAATAACAATAGCCTCGACGGCAAGACGAAGCGATATATCCGCCCAAAGTGTGCAAGCAGACACGAATGCTTAAAACAAAATTCGTGCCAAGCTTTCACAAACCGGGCAGCATATATATGCCCGACCACAGCTTACTAACTTCCAATTACATAAACGAACAGCTTTAACACAAGTAACAATACCAATGAACTATATAGTAAATCTTAAAACAAAAAACAGTCAGCTCATAGTGTCCAGGCAGAGGCGAATGCAGGAAATTATAATTCATGACAGCTTGATCACCTCGGGTAGAACATAAAAATACTACCAGTTTCCTACCAGACATTTCCCGAAAAATTGTTGAATGTTAACAGGAAGAACGACACAAACAGCAATAACAAAAAATAGAAATAGTAATTATAATAAGAACAACAAAAACAACAACAATACTACTACTAATCATAATAATAATAATAATAATAATAATAATAATAATAATAATAATAATAATAATAATAATAATAATAATAATAATAATAATAATAATAATAATAATAATAATAATAATAATAATAATAATAATAATAGTAATAATAATAGTAATAATAATAGTAATAATAATAGTAATAATAATAGTAATAATAATAATAATAATAATAATAATAATAATAATAATAATAGTAATAATAATAATAATAATAATAATAATAATAATAATAATAATAATAATAATAATAATAATAATAATAAGAATAATAATAAGAATAATAATAATAATAATAATAATAATAATAATTATAATAATAATAATAATAATAATAATAATAATAATAATAATAATAATAATAATAATAATAATAATAATAATAATAATAATAATAATAATAATAATAATAATAATAATAATAATAATAATAATAATAATAATAATAATAATAATAATAATAATAATAATAATAATAATAATAATAATAACTGACAAATGGAACAAGTAAAAAGCACGTGAAGACCATCAGCACGTCGCTCCACGTGTCAAAGCACCACAGCATGACCAATAATACAGAGGCCTGATTTGAACATAGTGGGAGACACATTTAAATCTAACTGCACTATTGGTATTTCCTAAAAGATCATGAATAGAAATAATGAGAAAAGGTTGATGACAGCAGGAAGCAGGTCGTGACGTCGATGCCTCATATCGCTCGAGGTGCAATACCTAAAATACATGGAACAGAGTTTGAACACCACAGGCAAACAGTTATCTAATCAAAGCTTCCAAATTCATGAAATTTGAAGTGTAAATAATGACCAGAAAACGTATAATTGGCGAGCAGTAAAGCTAACGTGCGGTAGATGTAGCATGTTACTCCTAGAGTGCAAGTTCTGAAATATGATGCAATAACACATGTTACAGAGCTTGCACCTAAGCAGAAACACGCTTTAACTAATCCATCACTGGCGATTCAAATATTTCCCTAAATAAATAAGGCAGATAAGTACAAATTTTTGGCAATAAACAGGACATGCAGACAATACTTCAAATGAGACATACAACGGACTTAACAGTAGCAGAAATATGTTAAATTCTGCTCGGCTATCACCATCAGAATCCCAAAATTTTCTTAAAAATAATGCTAATAAGTACAACTTTTGCAGGAAACTCGACGTGAAGAGGATATGACATATCGCTCAAAGTACCCAACGCCTGTCGCATTATTCAAATGAGGGAGACCCCAGAACACTAAAAGAAAAACGTTCAATTACATAAATACCTTAACACTAACAGTAGTAATATAATTAGAACAAATTAAAGTAAACAGTAACTTGGGGGCAGTAAACTTGACGGTAAGAAGTTCCATATGTCCAACTCAAATGTGCAAGTACGTAAATGTTCCAAATAAAAGTCATGGACAGCTTGCAAAATACAGGCAGAATGTTTAAATCTAGACAAAGCTTCCCCATGAGATGGTTCCCTCATTTCTGAATGGAATCAGCACTTACAATTTCATAACTATATTAACCGTATTAATAGTAAAAGAAATAAAGAATATTTAAACACATAACTGGAGGGCAGCAAACTTGACGGTAGGCGATTGGATATGTCCGCCTCTAATGGCCAAGGAGCATTTTATGACACAAATTAAACATAAATGCGCAACTTGACCATTAGGTGCAGCATATGTAAATCCAGCTACAGTTCCCATCAGCGACGGCTCCTGCAACATTGCTGAATGCAAATACAAAATCAATTGAACAAACATGATTAGCTAAACTAAAAAAACTCAACAAATATATAATTAAATTTAGCTCTACTGCTACAACAATATGGATAAACATAACAATGACATTAAGAAAAACAATAACATTAATGGACAACTAGCACAATACAGGCAGAATATTTAACTCTAGACAACGCTTCCCCATGAGATGGTTCCTACATTTCTGAATGGAATCAGCAGTTACAATTGCATAAGTATATTAACCGTATTAATAGTAATAAAAATAAAGAATAATTAAACACAGAACTGGAGGGCAGTAAACTTGACGGTAGGCGATTGGATATGTCCGCCTCTAATGGACAAGGAAGGAAATATGATAAAAATTAAACATAAATGCCCAACTTGTCCATTAGGTGCAGCATATGTAAATCTAGCTACAGTTCCCATCAGCGACGGCTCCTGCAACATTGCTGAATGCAAATACAAAATCAATTGAACAAACATGATTAGCTAAACTAAAAAACTCAACAAATATATATAATTAAATTTAGCTCTACTGCTACAACAATATGGATAAACATAACAATGACATTAAGAAAAACAATAACATTAAACACAACAATACGGATAATAAAAATTTATAAAATTAGCTAATGAATTTAGCAACATTAATTAAAAGCAAATATTTCAGCAGCGCACAGAGCGCGTAGACGACGTTGACCTGTCGCAGCTTCCATCATCGGTGATGTCTAACATTCCTGAAAGTGCATAAATAGATGAGAAAAATAACACTAAGAAATAAGCGGGCACTATGGAGCGAAAGAAGAAAATCTGGCAGTTCCATCAATTGTCTTAGCAGCCCTGAATCAACACAGCCAAATAACAATAGCCTCGACGGCAAGACCAAGCAATATATCCGCCCAAAGTGTGCAAGCAGACACGCATGCTTAAAACAAAATTCGTGCAAAGCTTTCACAAACCGGGCAGCATATATATGCCCGACCACAGCTTACTAACTTCCAATTACATAAACGAACAGCTTTAACACAAGTAACAATACCAATGAACTATATAGTAAATCTTAAAACAAAAAACAGTCAGCTCATAGTGTCCAGGCAGAGGCGAATGCAGGAAATTATAATTCATGACAGCTTGATCACCTCGGGTAGAACATAAAAATACTACCACAGTTTCCTACCAGACATTTCCCGAAAAAATTGTTGAATGTTAACCGGAAGAACGACACAAACAGCAATAACAAAAAATAATAATAATAATAATAATAATAATAATAATAATAATAATAATAATAATAATAATAATAATAATAATAATAATAATAATAATAATAATAATAACTGACAAATGGAACAAGTAAAAAGCACGTGAAGACCATCAGCACGTCGCCCCACGTGTCAAAGCACCACAGCATGACCAATAATACAGAGGCCTGATTTGAACATAGTGGGAGCCACATTTAAATCTAACTGCACTATTGGTATTTCCTAAAAGATCATGAATAGAAATAATGAGAAAAGGTTGATGACAGCAGGAAGCAGGTCGTGACGTCGATGCCTCTTATCGCTCGAGGTGCAATACCTAAAATACATGGAACAGAGTTTGAACACCACAGGCAAACAGTTATCTAATCAAAGCTTCGAAATTCATGAAATTTGAAGTGTAAATAATGACCAGAAAACGTATAATTGGCGAGCAGTAAAGCTAACGTGCGGTAGATGTAGCATGTTACTCCTAGAGTGCAAGTTCTGAAATATGATGCAATAACACATGTTACAGAGCTTGCACCCAAGCAGAAACACGCTTTAACTAATCCATCACTGGCGATTCAAATATTTCCCTAAATAAATAAGGCAGATAAGTACAAATTTTTGGCAATTAACAGGGCATGCAGACAATACTTCAAATGAGACATACAACGGACTTAACACTAGCAGAAATATGTTAAAGTCTGCTCGGCTATCACCATCAGAATCCCAAAATTTTCTTAAAAATAATGCTAATAATAAGTACAACTTTTGCAGGAAACTCGACGTGAAGAGGATATGACATATCGCTCAAAGTACCCAACGCCTGTCGCATTATTCAAATGAGGGAGGCCCCAGAACACTAAAAGAAAAACGTTCAATTACATAAATACCTTAACACTAACAGTAGTAATATAATTAGAACAAATTAAAGTAAACAGTAACTTGGGGGCAGTAAACTTGACGGTAAGAACTTCCATATGTCCAACTCAAATGTGCAAGTACGTAAATGTTCCAAATAAAAGTCATGTACAACTTGCAAAATACAGGCAGAATCTTTAAATCTAGACAAAGCTTCCCCATGAGATGGTTCACTCATTTCTGAATGGAATCAGCACTTACAATTTCATAAGTATATTAACCGTATTAATAGTAAAAGAAATAAAGAATATTTAAACACATAACTGGAGGGCAGCAAACTTGACGGTAGGCGATTGGATATGTCCGCCTCTAATGGCCAAGGAGCATTTTATGACACAAATTAAACATAAATGCGCAACTTGACCATTAGGTGCAGCATATGTAAATCCAGCTACAGTTCCCATCAGCGACGGCTCCTGCAACATTGCTGAATGCAAATACAAAATCAATTGAACAAACATGATTAGCTAAACTAAAAAAACTCAACAAATATATAATTAAATTTAGCTCTACTGCTACAACAATATGGATAAACATAACAATGACATTAAGAAAAACAATAACATTAATGGACAACTAGCACAATACAGGCAGAATATTTAACTCTAGACAACGCTTCCCCATGAGATGATTCCTACATTTCTGAATGGAATCAGCAGTTACAATTGCATAAGTATATTAACCGTATTAATAGTAATAAAAATAAAGAATAATTAAACACAGAACTGGAGGGCAGTAAACTTGACGGTAGGCGATTGGATATGTCCGCCTCTAATGGACAAGGAAGGAAATATGATAAAAATTAAACATAAATGCCCAACTTGTCCATTAGGTGCAGCATATGTAAATCTAGCTACAGTTCCCATCAGCGACGGCTCCTGCAACATTGCTGAATGCAAATACAAAATCAATTGAACAAACATGATTAGCTAAACTAAAAAACTTAACAAATATATATAATTAAATTTAGCTCTACTGCTACAACAATATGGATAAACATAACAATGACATTAAGAAAAACAATAACATTAAACACAACAATACGGATAATAAAAATTTATAAAATTAGCTAATGAATTTAGCAACATTAATTAAAAGCAAATATTTCAGCAGCGCACAGAGCGCGTAGACGACGTTGACCTGTCGCAGCTTCCATCATCGGTG
Source organism: Mantis religiosa (assembly GCA_030765055.1). Classification (NCBI taxonomy): domain Eukaryota; kingdom Metazoa; phylum Arthropoda; class Insecta; order Mantodea; family Mantidae; genus Mantis; species Mantis religiosa. The sequence continues at coordinate 385,319,346 of CM060950.1, forward strand.
ATGTCTAACATTCCTGAAAGTGCATAAATAGATGAGAAAAATAACACTAAGAAATAAGCGGGCACTATGGAGCGAAAGAAGAAAATCTGGCAGTTCCATCAATTGTCTTAGCAGCCCTGAATCAACACAGCCAAATAACAATAGCCTCGACGGCAAGACCAAGCAATATATCCGCCCAAAGTGTGCAAGCAGACACGCATGCTTAAAACAAAATTCGTGCAAAGCTTTCACAAACCGGGCAGCATATATATGCCCGACCACAGCTTACTAACTTCCAATTACATAAACGAACAGCTTTAACACAAGTAACAATACCAATGAACTATATAGTAAATCTTAAAACAAAAAACAGTCAGCTCATAGTGTCCAGGCAGAGGCGAATGCAGGAAATTATAATTCATGACAGCTTGATCACCTCGGGTAGAACATAAAAATACTACCACAGTTTCCTACCAGACATTTCCCGAAAAAATTGTTGAATGTTAACCGGAAGAACGACACAAACAGCAATAACAAAAAATAATAATAATAATAATAACTGACAAATGGAACAAGTAAAAAGCACGTGAAGACCATCAGCACGTCGCCCCACGTGTCAAAGCACCACAGCATGACCAATAATACAGAGGCCTGATTTGAACATAGTGGGAGACACATTTAAATCTAACTGCACTATTGGTATTTCCTAAAAGATCATGAATAGAAATAATGAGAAAAGGTTGATGACAGCAGGAAGCAGGTCGTGACGTCGATGCCTCTTATCGCTCGAGGTGCAATACCTAAAATACATGGAACAGAGTTTGAACACCACAGGCAAACAGTTATCTAATCAAAGCTTCGAAATTCATGAAATTTGAAGTGTAAATAATGACCAGAAAACGTATAATTGGCGAGCAGTAAAGCTAACGTGCGGTAGATGTAGCATGTTACTCCTAGAGTGCAAGTTCTGAAATATGATGCAATAACACATGTTACAGAGCTTGCACCCAAGCAGAAACACGCTTTAACTAATCCATCACTGGCGATTCAAATATTTCCCTAAATAAATAAGGCAGATAAGTACAAATTTTTGGCAATTAACAGGGCATGCAGACAATACTTCAAATGAGACATACAACGGACTTAACACTAGCAGAAATATGTTAAAGTCTGCTCGGCTATCACCATCAGAATCCCAAAATTTTCTTAAAAATAATGCTAATAATAAGTACAACTTTTGCAGGAAACTCGACGTGAAGAGGATATGACATATCGCTCAAAGTACCCAACGCCTGTCGCATTATTCAAATGAGGGAGGCCCCAGAACACTAAAAGAAAAACGTTCAATTACATAAATACCTTAACACTAACAGTAGTAATATAATTAGAACAAATTAAAGTAAACAGTAACTTGGGGGCAGTAAACTTGACGGTAAGAACTTCCATATGTCCAACTCAAATGTGCAAGTACGTAAATGTTCCAAATAAAAGTCATGTACAACTTGCAAAATACAGGCAGAATCTTTAAATCTAGACAAAGCTTCCCCATGAGATGGTTCACTCATTTCTGAATGGAATCAGCACTTACAATTTCATAAGTATATTAACCGTATTAATAGTAAAAGAAATAAAGAATATTTAAACACATAACTGGAGGGCAGCAAACTTGACGGTAGGCGATTGGATATGTCCGCCTCTAATGGCCAAGGAGCGCTTCATGACACAAATTAAACATAAATGCGCAACTTGACCATTAGGTGCAGCATATGTAAATCTAGCTACAGTTCCCATCAGCGACGGCTCCTGCAACATTGCTGAATGCAAATACAAAATCAATTGAACAAACATGATTAGCTAAACTAAAAAAAACTCAACCAACATATATAATTAAATTTAGCTCTACTGCTACAACAATATGGATAAACATAACAATGACATTAAGAAAAACAATAACATTAATGGACAACTAGCACAATACAGGCAGAATATTTAACTCTAGACAACGCTTCCCCATGAGATGGTTCCTACATTTCTGAATGGAATCAGCACTTACAATTGCATAAGTATATTAACCGTATTAATAGTAATAAAAATAAAGAATAATTAAACACAGAACTGGAGGGCAGTAAACTTGACGGTAGGCGATTGGATATGTCCGCCTCTAATGGACAAGGAAGGATATATGATAAAAATTAAACATAAATGCCCAACTTGTCCATTAGGTGCAGCATATGTAAATCTAGCTACAGTTCCCATCAGCGACGGCTCCTGCAACATTGCTGAATGCAAATACAAAATCAATTGAACAAACATGATTAGCTAAACTAAAAAAACTCAACAAATATATATAATTAAATTTAGCTCTACTGCTACAACAATATGGATAAACATAACAATGACATTAAGAAAAACAATAACATTAAACACAACAATACGGATAATAAAAATTTATAAAATTAGCTAATGAATTTAGCAACAGTAATTAAAAGCAAATATTTCAGCAGCGCACAGAGCGCGTAGACGACGTTGACCTGTCGCAGCTTCCATCATCGGTGATATCTAACATTCCTGAAAGTGCATAAATAGATGAGAAAAATAACACTAAGTAATAAGCGGGCACTATGGAGCGAAAGAAGAAAATCTGACAGTTCCATCAATTGTCTTAGCAGCCCTAAATCAACACAGCCAAATAACAATAGCCTCGACGGCAAGACGAAGCGATATATCCGCCCAAAGTGTGCAAGCAGACACGAATGATTAAAACAAAATTCGTGCCAAGCTTTCACAAACCGGGCAGCATATATATGCCCGACCACAGCTTACTAACTTCCAATTACATAAACGAACAGCTTTAACACAAGTAACAATACCAATGAACGATATAGTAAATCTTAAAACAAAAAACAGTCAGCTCATAGTGTCCAGGCAGAGGCGAATGCAGGAAATTATAATTCATGACAGCTTGATCACCTCGGGTAGAACATAAAAATACTACCACAGTTTCCTACCAGACATTTCCCGAAAAAATTGTTGAATGTTAACAGGAAGAACGACACAAACAGCAATAACAAAAAATAGAAATAGTAATTATAATAAGAACAACAAAAACAACAACAACAATACTACTACTAATCATAATAATAATAATAATAATAATAATAATAATAATAATAATAATAATAATAATAATAATAATAATAATAATAATAATAATAATAATAATAATAATAATAATAATAATAATAATAGTAATAATAATGATAATGATAATGATAATGATAATGATAACGATAACAATAGCGATAACGATAACGATAACGAAAACGATAACGATAACGATAACGATAACGATAACGATAACCATAATAATAATAATAATAATAATAATAATAATAATAATAATAATAATAATAATAATAATAATAATAATAATAATAATAATAATAATAATAATAATAATAATAATAATAATAATAATAATAATAATAATAATAATAATAATAACTGACAAATGGAACAAGTAAAAAGCACGTGAAGACCATCAGCACGTCGCTCCACGTGTCAAAGCACCACAGCATGACCAATAATACAGAGGCCTGATTTGAACATAGTGGGAGACACATTTAAATCTAACTGCACTATTGGTATTTCCTAAAAGATCATGAATAGAAATAATGAGAAAAGGTTGATGACAGCAGGAAGCAGGTCGTGACGTCGATGCCTCATATCGCTCGAGGTGCAATACCTAAAATACATGGAACAGAGTTTGAACACCACAGGCAAACAGTTATCTAATCAAAGCTTCCAAATTCATGAAATTTGAAGTGTAAATAATGACCAGAAAACGTATAATTGGCGAGCAGTAAAGCTAACGTGCGGTAGATGTAGCATGTTACTCCTAGAGTGCAAGTTCTGAAATATGATGCAATAACACATGTTACAGAGCTTGCACCTAAGCAGAAACACGCTTTAACTAATCCATCACTGGCGATTCAAATATTTCCCTAAATAAATAAGGCAGATAAGTACAAATTTTTGGCAATAAACAGGACATGCAGACAATACTTCAAATGAGACATACAACGGACTTAACAGTAGCAGAAATATGTTAAATTCTGCTCGGCTATCACCATCAGAATCCCAAAATTTTCTTAAAAATAATGCTAATAAGTACAACTTTTGCAGGAAACTCGACGTGAAGAGGATATGACATATCGCTCAAAGTACCCAACGCCTGTCGCATTATTCAAATGAGGGAGACCCCAGAACACTAAAAGAAAAACGTTCAATTACATAAATACCTTAACACTAACAGTAGTAATATAATTAGAACAAATTAAAGTAAACAGTAACTTGGGGGCAGTAAACTTGACGGTAAGAAGTTCCATATGTCCAACTCAAATGTGCAAGTACGTAAATGTTCCAAATAAAAGTCATGGACAGCTTGCAAAATACAGGCAGAATGTTTAAATCTAGACAAAGCTTCCCCATGAGATGGTTCCCTCATTTCTGAATGGAATCAGCACTTACAATTTCATAACTATATTAACCGTATTAATAGTAAAAGAAATAAAGAATATTTAAACACATAACTGGAGGGCAGCAAACTTGACGGTAGGCGATTGGATATGTCCGCCTCTAATGGCCAAGGAGCATTTTATGACACAAATTAAACATAAATGCGCAACTTGACCATTAGGTGCAGCATATGTAAATCCAGCTACAGTTCCCATCAGCGACGGCTCCTGCAACATTGCTGAATGCAAATACAAAATCAATTGAACAAACATGATTAGCTAAACTAAAAAAACTCAACAAATATATAATTAAATTTAGCTCTACTGCTACAACAATATGGATAAACATAACAATGACATTAAGAAAAACAATAACATTAATGGACAACTAGCACAATACAGGCAGAATATTTAACTCTAGACAACGCTTCCCCATGAGATGGTTCCTACATTTCTGAATGGAATCAGCAGTTACAATTGCATAAGTATATTAACCGTATTAATAGTAATAAAAATAAAGAATAATTAAACACAGAACTGGAGGGCAGTAAACTTGACGGTAGGCGATTGGATATGTCCGCCTCTAATGGACAAGGAAGGAAATATGATAAAAATTAAACATAAATGCCCAACTTGTCCATTAGGTGCAGCATATGTAAATCTAGCTACAGTTCCCATCAGCGACGGCTCCTGCAACATTGCTGAATGCAAATACAAAATCAATTGAACAAACATGATTAGCTAAACTAAAAAACTCAACAAATATATATAATTAAATTTAGCTCTACTGCTACAACAATATGGATAAACATAACAATGACATTAAGAAAAACAATAACATTAAACACAACAATACGGATAATAAAAATTTATAAAATTAGCTAATGAATTTAGCAACATTAATTAAAAGCAAATATTTCAGCAGCGCACAGAGCGCGTAGACGACGTTGACCTGTCGCAGCTTCCATCATCGGTGATGTCTAACATTCCTGAAAGTGCATAAATAGATGAGAAAAATAACACTAAGAAATAAGCGGGCACTATGGAGCGAAAGAAGAAAATCTGGCAGTTCCATCAATTGTCTTAGCAGCCCTGAATCAACACAGCCAAATAACAATAGCCTCGACGGCAAGACCAAGCAATATATCCGCCCAAAGTGTGCAAGCAGACACGCATGCTTAAAACAAAATTCGTGCAAAGCTTTCACAAACCGGGCAGCATATATATGCCCGACCACAGCTTACTAACTTCCAATTACATAAACGAACAGCTTTAACACAAGTAACAATACCAATGAACTATATAGTAAATCTTAAAACAAAAAACAGTCAGCTCATAGTGTCCAGGCAGAGGCGAATGCAGGAAATTATAATTCATGACAGCTTGATCACCTCGGGTAGAACATAAAAATACTACCACAGTTTCCTACCAGACATTTCCCGAAAAAATTGTTGAATGTTAACCGGAAGAACGACACAAACAGCAATAACAAATAATAATAATAATAATAATAATAATAATAACTGACAAATGGAACAAGTAAAAAGCACGTGAAGACCATCAGCACGTCGCCCCACGTGTCAAAGCACCACAGCATGACCAATAATACAGAGGCCTGATTTGAACATAGTGGGAGACACATTTAAATCTAACTGCACTATTGGTATTTCCTAAAAGATCATGAATAGAAATAATGAGAAAAGGTTGATGACAGCAGGAAGCAGGTCGTGACGTCGATGCCTCTTATCGCTCGAGGTGCAATACCTAAAATACATGGAACAGAGTTTGAACACCACAGGCAAACAGTTATCTAATCAAAGCTTCCAAATTCATGAAATTTGAAGTGTAAATAATGACCAGAAAACGTATAATTGGCGAGCAGTAAAGCTAACGTGCGGTAGATGTAGCATGTTACTCCTAGAGTGCAAGTTCTGAAATATGATGCAATAACACATGTTACAGAGCTTGCACCCAAGCAGAAACACGCTTTAACTAATCCATCACTGGCGATTCAAATATTTCCCTAAATAAATAAGGCAGATAAGTACAAATTTTTGGCAATTAACAGGGCATGCAGACAATACTTCAAATGAGACATACAACGGACTTAACACTAGCAGAAATATGTTAAAGTCTGCTCGGCTATCACCATCAGAATCCCAAAATTTTCTTAAAAATAATGCTAATAATAAGTACAACTTTTGCAGGAAACTCGACGTGAAGAGGATATGACATATCGCTCAAAGTACCCAACGCCTGTCGCATTATTCAAATGAGGGAGGCCCCAGAACACTAAAAGAAAAACGTTCAATTACATAAATACCTTAACACTAACAGTAGTAATATAATTAGAACAAATTAAAGTAAACAGTAACTTGGGGGCAGTAAACTTGACGGTAAGAACTTCCATATGTCCAACTCAAATGTGCAAGTACGTAAATGTTCCAAATAAAAGTCATGTACAACTTGCAAAATACAGGCAGAATCTTTAAATCTAGACAAAGCTTCCCCATGAGATGGTTCACTCATTTCTGAATGGAATCAGCACTTACAATTTCATAAGTATATTAACCGTATTAATAGTAAAAGAAATAAAGAATATTTAAACACATAACTGGAGGGCAGCAAACTTGACGGTAGGCGATTGGATATGTCCGCCTCTAATGGCCAAGGAGCATTTTATGACACAAATTAAACATAAATGCGCAACTTGACCATTAGGTGCAGCATATGTAAATCCAGCTACAGTTCCCATCAGCGACGGCTCCTGCAACATTGCTGAATGCAAATACAAAATCAATTGAACAAACATGATTAGCTAAACTAAAAAAACTCAACAAATATATAATTAAATTTAGCTCTACTGCTACAACAATATGGATAAACATAACAATGACATTAAGAAAAACAATAACATTAATGGACAACTAGCACAATACAGGCAGAATATTTAACTCTAGACAACGCTTCCCCATGAGATGATTCCTACATTTCTGAATGGAATCAGCAGTTACAATTGCATAAGTATATTAACCGTATTAATAGTAATAAAAATAAAGAATAATTAAACACAGAACTGGAGGGCAGTAAACTTGACGGTAGGCGATTGGATATGTCCGCCTCTAATGGACAAGGAAGGAAATATGATAAAAATTAAACATAAATGCCCAACTTGTCCATTAGGTGCAGCATATGTAAATCTAGCTACAGTTCCCATCAGCGACGGCTCCTGCAACATTGCTGAATGCAAATACAAAATCAATTGAACAAACATGATTAGCTAAACTAAAAAACTCAACAAATATATATAATTAAATTTAGCTCTACTGCTACAACAATATGGATAAACATAACAATGACATTAAGAAAAACAATAACATTAAACACAACAATACGGATAATAAAAATTTATAAAATTAGCTAATGAATTTAGCAACATTAATTAAAAGCAAATATTTCAGCAGCGCACAGAGCGCGTAGACGACGTTGACCTGTCGCAGCTTCCATCATCGGTGATGTCTAACATTCCTGAAAGTGCATAAATAGATGAGAAAAATAACACTAAGAAATAAGCGGGCACTATGGAGCGAAAGAAGAAAATCTGGCAGTTCCATCAATTGTCTTAGCAGCCCTGAATCAACACAGCCAAATAACAATAGCCTCGACGGCAAGACCAAGCAATATATCCGCCCAAAGTGTGCAAGCAGACACGCATGCTTAAAACAAAATTCGTGCAAAGCTTTCACAAACCGGGCAGCATATATATGCCCGACCACAGCTTACTAACTTCCAATTACATAAACGAACAGCTTTAACACAAGTAACAATACCAATGAACTATATAGTAAATCTTAAAACAAAAAACAGTCAGCTCATAGTGTCCAGGCAGAGGCGAATGCAGGAAATTATAATTCATGACAGCTTGATCACCTCGGGTAGAACATAAAAATACTACCACAGTTTCCTACCAGACATTTCCCGAAAAAATTGTTGAATGTTAACCGGAAGAACGACACAAACAGCAATAACAAAAAATAATAATAATAATAACTGACAAATGGAACAAGTAAAAAGCACGTGAAGACCATCAGCACGTCGCCCCACGTGTCAAAGCACCACAGCATGACCAATAATACAGAGGCCTGATTTGAACATAGTGGGAGACACATTTAAATCTAACTGCACTATTGGTATTTCCTAAAAGATCATGAATAGAAATAATGAGAAAAGGTTGATGACAGCAGGAAGCAGGTCGTGGCGTCGATGCCTCTTATCGCTCGAGGTGCAATACCTAAAATACATGGAACAGAGTTTGAACACCACAGGCAAACAGTTATCTAATCAAAGCTTCGAAATTCATGAAATTTGAAGTGTAAATAATGACCAGAAAACGTATAATTGGCGAGCAGTAAAGCTAACGTGCGGTAGATGTAGCATGTTACTCCTAGAGTGCAAGTTCTGAAATATGATGCAATAACACATGTTACAGAGCTTGCACCCAAGCAGAAACACGCTTTAACTAATCCATCACTGGCGATTCAAATATTTCCCTAAATAAATAAGGCAGATAAGTACAAATTTTTGGCAATTAACAGGGCATGCAGACAATACTTCAAATGAGACATACAACGGACTTAACACTAGCAGAAATATGTTAAAGTCTGCTCGGCTATCACCATCAGAATCCCAAAATTTTCTTAAAAATAATGCTAATAATAAGTACAACTTTTGCAGGAAACTCGACGTGAAGAGGATATGACATATCGCTCAAAGTACCCAACGCCTGTCGCATTATTCAAATGAGGGAGGCCCCAGAACACTAAAAGAAAAACGTTCAATTACATAAATACCTTAACACTAACAGTAGTAATATAATTAGAACAAATTAAAGTAAACAGTAACTTGGGGGCAGTAAACTTGACGGTAAGAACTTCCATATGTCCAACTCAAATGTGCAAGTACGTAAATGTTCCAAATAAAAGTCATGTACAACTTGCAAAATACAGGCAGAATCTTTAAATCTAGACAAAGCTTCCCCATGAGATGGTTCACTCATTTCTGAATGGAATCAGCACTTACAATTTCATAAGTATATTAACCGTATTAATAGTAAAAGAAATAAAGAATATTTAAACACATAACTGGAGGGCAGCAAACTTGACGGTAGGCGATTGGATATGTCCGCCTCTAATGGCCAAGGAGCGCTTCATGACACAAATTAAACATAAATGCGCAACTTGACCATTAGGTGCAGCATATGTAAATCTAGCTACAGTTCCCATCAGCGACGGCTCCTGCAACATTGCTGAATGCAAATACAAAATCAATTGAACAAACATGATTAGCTAAACTAAAAAAAACTCAACCAACATATATAATTAAATTTAGCTCTACTGCTACAACAATATGGATAAACATAACAATGACATTAAGAAAAACAATAACATTAATGGACAACTAGCACAATACAGGCAGAATATTTAACTCTAGACAACGCTTCCCCATGAGATGGTTCCTACATTTCTGAATGGAATCAGCACTTACAATTGCATAAGTATATTAACCGTATTAATAGTAATAAAAATAAAGAATAATTAAACACAGAACTGGAGGGCAGTAAACTTGACGGTAGGCGATTGGATATGTCCGCCTCTAATGGACAAGGAAGGATATATGATAAAAATTAAACATAAATGCCCAACTTGTCCATTAGGTGCAGCATATGTAAATCTAGCTACAGTTCCCATCAGCGACGGCTCCTGCAACATTGCTGAATGCAAATACAAAATCAATTGAACAAACATGATTAGCTAAACTAAAAAAACTCAACAAATATATATAATTAAATTTAGCTCTACTGCTACAACAATATGGATAAACATAACAATGACATTAAGAAAAACAATAACATTAAACACAACAATACGGATAATAAAAATTTATAAAATTAGCTAATGAATTTAGCAACAGTAATTAAAAGCAAATATTTCAGCAGCGCACAGAGCGCGTAGACGACGTTGACCTGTCGCAGCTTCCATCATCGGTGATATCTAACATTCCTGAAAGTGCATAAATAGATGAGAAAAATAACACTAAGTAATAAGCGGGCACTATGGAGCGAAAGAAGAAAATCTGACAGTTCCATCAATTGTCTTAGCAGCCCTAAATCAACACAGCCAAATAACAATAGCCTCGACGGCAAGACGAAGCGATATATCCGCCCAAAGTGTGCAAGCAGACACGAATGCTTAAAACAAAATTCGTGCCAAGCTTTCACAAACCGGGCAGCATATATATGCCCGACCACAGCTTACTAACTTCCAATTACATAAACGAACAGCTTTAACACAAGTAACAATACCAATGAACGATATAGTAAATCTTAAAACAAAAAACAGTCAGCTCATAGTGTCCAGGCAGAGGCGAATGCAGGAAATTATAATTCATGACAGCTTGATCACCTCGGGTAGAACATAAAAATACTACCACAGTTTCCTACCAGACATTTCCCGAAAAAATTGTTGAATGTTAACAGGAAGAACGACACAAACAGCAATAACAAAAAATAGAAATAGTAATTATAATAAGAACAACAAAAACAACAACAACAATACTACTACTAATCATAATAATAATAATAATAATAATAATAATAATAATAATAATAATAATAATAATAATAATAATAATAATAATAATAATAATAATAATAATAATAATAATAATAATAATAATAATAATAATAATAATAATAATAATAATAGTAATAATAATGATAATGATAATGATAATGATAATGATAACGATAACAATAGCGATAACGATAACGATAACGAAAACGATAACGAAAACGATAACGATAACGATAACGATAACGATAACCATAATAATAATAATAATAATAATAATAATAATAATAATAATAATAATAATAATAATAATAATAATAATAATAATAATAATAAGAATAATAATAATAATAATAATAAATAATAATAAATAATAATAATAATAATAATAATAATAATAATAATAATAATAATAATAATAATAATAATAATAATAATAATAATAATAATAATAATAATAATAATAATAATAATAATAATAATAATAATAATAATAACTGACAAATGGTACAAGTAAAAAGCACGTGAAGACCATCAGCACGTCGCTCCACGTGTCAAAGCACCACAGCATGACCAATAATACAGAGGCCTGGTTTGAACATAGTGGGAGACACATTTAAATCTAACTGCACCATTGGTATTTCCTAAAAGATCATGAATAGAAATAATGAGAAAAGGTTGATGACAGCAGGAAGCAGGTCGTGACGTCGATGCCTCATATCGCTCGAGGTGCAATACCTAAAATACATGGAACAGAGTTTGAACACCACAGGCAAACAGTTATCTAATCAAAGCTTCGAAATTCATGAAATTTGAAGTGTAAATAATGACCAGAAAACGTATAATTGGCGAGCAGTAACGCTAACGTGCGGTAGTGTAGCATGTTACTCCTAGAGTGCGAGTTCTGGAATATGATGCAATAACACATGTTACAGAGCTTGCACCCAAGCAGAAACACGCTTTAACTAATCCATCACTGGCGATTCAAATATTTCCCTAAATAAATAAGGCAGATAAGGACAAAGTTTTGGCAATTAACAGGGCATGCAGACAATACTTCAAATGAGACATACAACGGACTTAACACTAGCAGAAATATGTTAAAGTCTGCTCGGCTATCACCATCAGAGTCCCAAAATTTTCTTAAAAATAATGCTAATAATAAGTACAACTTTTGCAGGAAACTCGACGTGAAGAGGATATGACATATCGCTCAAAGTACCCAACGCCTGTCGCATTATTCAAATGAGGGAGGCCCCAGAACACTAAAAGCAAAACGTTCAATTACATAAATACCTTAACACTAACAGTAGTAATATAATTAGAACAAATTAAAGTAAACAGTAACTTGGGGGCAGTAAACTTGACGGTAAGACCTTCCATATGACCAACTCAAATGTGCAAGTACGTAAATGTTCCAAATAAAAGTCATGTACAACTTGCAAAATACAGGCAGAATGTTTAAATCTAGACAAAGCTTCCCCATGAGATGGTTCCCTCATTTCTGAATGGAATCAGCACTTACAATTTCATAACTATATTAACCGTATTAATAGTAAAAGAAATAAAGAATATTTAAACACATAACTGGAGGGCCGCAAACTTGACGGTAGGCGATTGGATATGTCCGCCTCTAATGGCCAAGGAGCGCTTTATTACACAAATCAAACATAAATGCGCAACTTGACCATTAGGTGCAGCATATGTAAATCTAGCTACAGTTCCCATCAGCGACGGCTCCTGCAACATTGCTGAATGCAAATACAAAATCAATTGAACAAACATAATTAGCTAAACTAAAAAAACTTAACAAATACATATAATTAAATTTAGCTCTACCGCTACAACAATATGGATAAAATAACAATGACATTAAGAAAAACAATATAATTAAACACAACACGGATAATAAAAATTTATAAAATTAGCTAATGAATTTAGCAACAGTAATTAAAACCAAATATTTCAGCAGCGCACAGAGCGCGTAGAGGACGTTGACGTCTCGCAGCTTCCATCATCGTTGATATCTAACATTCCTGAAAGTGCATAAATACATGAGAAAAAATTACACTAAGAAATAAGCGGGCACTATATAGGGAAAAAAGAAACTCTGACAGTTCCATCAATTGTCTAAGTAGCCCTAAAGCAACACAGCCGCCTAAAAATAGCCTCGACGGCAAGACGAAGCGATATATCCGCCCAAAGTGTGCAAGCAGACACGAATGCTTAAAATAAAATTCGTGCCAAGCTTGCACAAACCGGGCAGCATATATATGTCCGACCTCAGCGTTATAACTTCCTATTACATAAACAAACAGCTTTAACACAAGCAACAATACTAATGAACCATATAGTAAATCTGAAAACAAAAAACAGTCAGCTCATAGTGTCCATGCATAGTCGAATGCAGGAAATTATAATTCATGACAACTTGATCACCTCAGGTAGAACATAAAAATACTACCACAGCTTCCTACCTGACATTTCCCGCAAAAAATTGTTGAATGCTATCAGGAAGAACGACACAAACAGCAATAACAAAAGCTATTAATAATAATAATAATAATAATAATAATAATAATAATAATAATAATAATAATAATAATAATAATAATAATAATAATAATAATAATAATAATAATAATAATAATAATAATAATACTAATAGTAATAATAATAATAATAATAATAATAATAATAATAATAATAATAATAATAATAATAATAATAATAATAATAATAATAATAATAATAATAATAATAATAATAATAATAATACAAATAACAATAATAATAATAATAATAATAATAATAATAATAATAATAATAATAATAATAATAATAATAATAATAATAATAATAATAATAATAATAATAATAATAATAATAATAATAATAGTAATAACTGACAAATGGAACAAGTAAAAAGCACGTGAAGACCATCAGCACGTCGCTCCACGTGTCAAAGCACCACAGCATGACCAATAATACAGAGGCCTGATTTGAACATAGTGGGAGACACATTTATATCTAACTGCACCATTGGTATTTCCTAAAAGATCATGAATAGAAATAATGAGAAAAGGTTGATGACAGCAGGAAGCAGGTCGTGACGTCGATGCCTCATATCGCTCGAGGTGCAACACCTAAAATACATGGAACAGAGTTTGAACACCACAGGCAAACAGTTATCTAATCAAAGCTTCGAAATTCATGAAATTTGAAGTGTAAATAATGACCAGAAAACGTATAATTGGCGAGCAGTAAAGCTAACGTGCGGTAGATGTAGCATGTTACTCCTAGAGTGCGAGTTCTGAAATATGATGCAATAACACATGTTACAGAGCTTGCACCCAAGCAGAAACACGCTTTAACTAATCCATCACTGGCGATTCAAATATTTCCCTAAATAAATAAGGCAGATAAGTACAAATTTTTGGCAATAAACAGGGCATGCAGACAATACTTCAAATGAGACATACAACGGACTTAACACTAGCAGAAATATGTTAAAGTCTGCTCGGCTATCACCATCAGAATCCCAAAATTTTCTTAAAAATAATGCTAATAATAAGTACAACTTTTGCAGGAAACTCGACGTGAAGAGGATATGACATATCGCTCAAAGTACCCAACGCCTGTCGCATTATTCAAATGAGGGAGGCCCCAGAACACTAAAAGCAAAACGTTCAATTACATAAATACCTTAACACTAACAGTAGTAATATAATTAGAACAAATTAAAGTAAACAGTAACTTGGGGGCAGTAAAGTTGACGGTAGGAACTTCCATATGTCCAACTCAAATGTGCAAGTACGTAAATGTTCCAAATAAAAGTCATGTACAACTTGCAAAATACAGGCAGAATATTTAAATCTAGACAAAGCTTCCCCATGAGATGGTTCCCTCATTTCTGAATGGAATCAGCACTTACAATTTCATAACTATATTAACCGTATTAATAGTAAAAGAAATAAAGAATATTTAAACACATAACTGGAGGGCAGCAAACTTGACGGTAGGCGATTGGATATGTCCGCCTCTAATGGCCAAGGAGCGCGTTATGACACAAATTAAACATAAATGCGCAACTTGACCATTGGGTGCAGCATATGTAAATCTAGCTACAGTTCCCATCAGCGACGGCTCCTGCAACATTGCTGAATGCAAATACAAAATCAATTGAACAAACATAATTAGCTAAACTAAAAAAACTTAACAAATACATATAATTAAATTTAGCTCTACCGCTACAACAATATGGAAAAATAACAATGACATTAAGAAAAACAATATAATTAAACACAACAACACGGATAATAAAAATTTATAAAATTAGCTAATGAATTTAGCAACAGTAATTAAAAGCAAATATTTCAGCAGCGCACAGAGCGCGTAGACGACGTTGACCTGTCGCAGCTTCCAACATCGGTGATATCTAACATTCCTGAAAGTGTATAAATAGATGAGAAAAATAACACTAAGAAATAAGCGGGCACTATGGAGCGAAAGAAGAAAATCTGGCAGTTCCATCAATTGTCTTAGCAGCCCTGAATCAAAACAGCCAAATAACAATAGCCTCGACGGCAAGACGAAGCGATATATCCGCCCAAAGTGTGCAAGCAGACACGAATGCTTAAAACAAAATTCGTGCCAAGCTTTCACAAACCGGGCAGCATATATATGCCCGACCACAGCTTACTAACTTCCAATTACATAAACGAACAGCTTTAACACAAGTAACAATACCAATGAACTATATAGTAAATCTTAAAACAAAAAACAGTCAGCTCATAGTGTCCAGGCAGAGGCGAATGCAGGAAATTATAATTCATGACAGCTTGATCACCTCGGGTAGAACATAAAAATACTACCACAGTTTCCTACCAGACATTTCCCGAAAAAATTGTTGAATGTTAACAGGAAAAACGACACAAACAGCAATAACAAAAAATAGAAATAGTAATTATAATAAGAAAAACAAAAACAACAACAACAATACTACTACTACGACAACTAATAATAATAATAATGATAACGATAACGATAATGATAATGATAATGATAGTGATAATGATAGTGATAATGATAATGATAATGATAATGATAATGATGATCATAATAATAATAATAATAATAATAATAATAATAATAATAATAATAATAATAATAATAATAATAATAATAATAATAATAATAATAATAATAATAATAATAATAATAATAATAACAAATGGAACAAGTAAAAAGCACGTGAAGACCATCAGCACGTCGCTCCACGTGTCAAAGCACCACAGCATGACCAATAATACAGAGGCCTGATTTGAACATAGTGGGAGACACATTTAAATCTAACTGCACTATTGGTATTTCCTAAAAGATCATGAATAGAAATAATGAGAAAAGGTTGATGACAGCAGGAAGCAGGTCGTGACGTCGATGCCTCTTATCGCTCGAGGTGCAATACCTAAAATACATGGAACAGAGTTTGAACACCACAGGCAAACAGTTATCTAATCAAAGCTTCGAAATTCATGAAATTTGAAGTGTAAATAATGACCAGAAAACGTATAATTGGCGAGCAGTAAAGCTAACGTGCGGTAGATGTAGCATGTTACTCCTAGAGTGCAAGTTCTGAAATATGATGCAATAACACGTGTTACAGAGCTTGCACCCAAGCAGAAACACGCTTTAACTAATCCATCACTGGCGATTCAAATATTTCCCTAAATAAATAAGGCAGATAAGTACAAATTTTTGGCAATAAACAGGGCATGCAGACAATACTTCAAATGAGACATACAACGGACTTAACACTAGCAGAAATATGTTAAAGTCTGCTCGGCTATCACCATCAGAATCCCAAAATTTTCTTAAAAATAATGCTAATAAGTACAACTTTAGCAGGAAACTCGACGTGAAGAGGATATGACATATCGCTCAAAGTACCCAACGCCTGTCGCATTATTCAAATGAGGGAGGCCCCAGAACACTAAAAGAAAAACGTTCAATTACATAAATACCTTAACACTAACAGTAGTAATATAATTAGAACAAATTAAAGTAAACAGTAACTTTGGGGCAGTAAACTTGACGGTAAGAACTTCCATATGTCCAACTCAGATGTGCAAGTACGTAAATGTTCCAAATAAAAGTCATGTACAACTTGCAAAATACAGGCAGAATCTTTAAATCTAGACAAAGCTTCCCCCTGAGATGGTTCACTCATTTCTGAATGGAATCAGCACTTACAATTTCACAAGTATATTAACCGTATTAATAGTAAAAGAAATAAAGAATATTTAAACACATAACTGGAGGGCAGCAAACTTGACGGTAGGCGATTGGATATGTCCGCCTCTAATGGCCAAGGAGCGCTTGATGACACAAATTAAACATAAATGCGCAACTTGACCATTAGGTGCAGCATATGTAAATCTAGCTACAGTTCCCATCAGCGACGGCTCCTGCATCATTGCTGAATGCAAATACAAAATCAATTGAACAAACATGATTAGCTAAACTAAAAAAACTTAACAAATATATATAATTAAATTTAGCTCTACTGTTACAAACATATGGATAAACATAACAATGACATTAAGAAAAACAATAACATTAATGGACAACTAGCACAACACAGGCAGAATATTTAACTCTAGACAACGCTTCCCCATGAGATGGTTCCTACATTTCTGAATGGAATCAGCACTTTTAATTGCATAAGTATATTAACCGTATTAATAGAAATAAAAATAAAGAATAACTAAACACAGAACTGGAGGGAAGTAAACTTGACGGTAGGCGATTGGATATGTCCGCCTCTAATGGACAAGGAAGGATATATGATAAAAATTAAACATAAATGCCCAACTTGTCCATTAGGTGCAGCATATGTAAATCTAGCTACAGTTCCCATCAGCGACGGCTCCTGCAACATTGCTGAATGCAAATACAAAATCAATTGAACAAACATGATTAGCTAAACTAAAAAAACTCAACAAATATATATAATTAAATTTAGCTCTACCGCTACAACAATATGGATAAACATAACAATGACATTAAGAAAAACAATAACATTAAACACAACAATACGGATAATAAAAATTTATAAAATTAGCTAATGAATTTAGCAACAGTAATTAAAAGCAAATATTTCAGCAGCGCACAGAGCGCGTAGACGACGTTGACCTGTCGCAGCTTCCATCATCGGTGATATCTAACATTCCTGAAAGTGCATAAATAGATGAGAAAAATAACACTAAGAAATAAGCGGGCACTATGGAGCGAAAGAAGAAAATCTGACAGATCCATCAATTGTCTTAGCAGCCCTAAATCAACGCAGCCAAATAACAATAGCCTCGACGGCAAGACGAAGCGATATATCCGCCCAAAGTGTGGAAGCAGACACGAATGCTTAAAACAAAATTCGTGCCAAGCTTTCACAAACCGGGCAGCATATATATGCCCGACCTCAGCTTACTAACTTCCAATTACATAAACGAACAGCTTTAACACAAGTAACAATACCAATGAACTATATAGTAAATCTTAAAACAAAAACAGTCAGCTCATAGTGTCCAGGCAGAGGCGAATGCAGGAAATTATAATTCATGACAGCTTGATCACCTCGGGTAGAACATAAAAATACTACCACAGTTTCCTACC
This sequence comes from Mantis religiosa, assembly GCA_030765055.1. Classification (NCBI taxonomy): domain Eukaryota; kingdom Metazoa; phylum Arthropoda; class Insecta; order Mantodea; family Mantidae; genus Mantis; species Mantis religiosa. The sequence continues at coordinate 385,338,142 of CM060950.1, forward strand.
AGACATTTCCCGAAAAAATTGTTGAATGTTAACAGGAAGAACGACACAAACAGCAATAACAAAAATAGAAATAGTAATTATAATAAGAACAACAAAAACAACAACAATACTACTACTACTACTACTACTAATAATAATAATAATAATAATAATAATAATAATAATAATAATAATAATAATAATAATAATAATAATAATAATAATAATAATAATAATAATAATAATAATAATAATAATAATAATAATAATAATAATAATAATAATAATAATAATAATAACTGACAAATGGAACAAGTAAAAAGCACGTGAAGACCATCAGCACGTCGCTCCACGTGTCAAAGCACCACAGCATGACCAATAATACAGAGGCCTGATTTGAACATAGTGGGAGACACATTTAAATCTAACTGCACTATTGGTATTTCCTAAAAGATCATGAATAGAAATAATGAGAAAAGGTTGATGACAGCAGGAAGCAGGTCGTGACGTCGATGCCTCATATCGCTCGAGGTGCAACACCTAAAATACATGGAACAGAGTTTGAACACCACAGGCAAACAGTTATCTAATCAAAGCTTCGAAATTCATGAAATTTGAAGTGTAAATAATGACCAGAAAACGTATAATTGGCGAGCAGTAAAGCTAACGTGCGGTAGACGTAGCATGTTACTCCTAGAGTGCAAGTTCTGAAATATGATGCAATAACACATGTTACAGAGCTTGCACCCAAGCAGAAACACGCTTTAACTAATCCATCACTGGCGATTCAAATATTTCCCTAAATAAATAAGGCAGATAAGTACAAATTTTTGGCAATAAACAGGGCATGCAGACAATACTTCAAATGAGACATACAACGGACTTAACACTAGCAGAAATATGTTAAAGTCTGCTCGGCTATCACCATCATAATCCCAAAATTTTCTTAAAAATAATGCTAATAATAAATACAACTTTTGCAGGAAACTCGACGTGAAGAGGATATGACATATCGCTCAAAGTACCCAACGCCTGTCGCATTATTCAAATGAGGGAGGCCCCAGAACACTAAAAGAAAAACGTTCAATTACATAAATACCTTAACACTAACTGTAGTAATATAATTAGAACAAATTAAAGTAAACAGTAACTTGGGGGCAGTAAACTTGACGGTAAGAACTTCCATATGTCCAACTCAAATGTGCAAGTACGTAAATGTTCCAAATAAAAGTCATGTACAACTTGCAAAATACAGGCAGAATCTTTAAATCTAGACAAAGCTTCCCCATGAGATGGTTCACTCATTTCTGAATGGAATCAGCACTTACAATTTCATAAGTATATTAACCGTATTAATAGTAAAAGAAATAAAGAATATTTAAACACATAACTGGAGGGCAGCAAACTTGACGGTAGGCGATTGGATATGTCCGCCTCTAATGGCCAAGGAGCGCTTGATGACACAAATTAAACATAAATGCGCAACTTGACCATTAGGTGCAGCATATGTAAATCTAGCTACAGTTCCCATCAGCGACGGCTCCTGCAACATTGCTGAATGCAAATACAAAATCAATTGAACAAACATGATTAGCTAAACTAAAAAAACTTAACAAATATATATAATTAAATTTAGCTCTACTGTTACAAACATATGGATAAACATAACAATGACATTAAGAAAAACAATAACATTAATGGACAACTAGCACAATACAGGCAGAATATTTAACTCTAGACAACGCTTCCCCATGAGATGGTTCCTACATTTCTGAATGGAATCAGCACTTACAATTGCATAAGTATATTAACCGTATTAATAGTAATAAAAATAAAGAATAACTAAACACAGAACTGGAGGGCAGTAAACTTGACGGTAGGCGATTGGATATGTCCGCCTCTAATGGACAAGGAAGGATATATGATAAAAATTAAACATAAATGCCCAACTTGTCCATTAGGTGCAGCATATGTAAATCTAGCTACAGTTCCCATCAGCGACGGCTCCTGCAACATTGCTGAATGAAAATACAAAATCAATTGAACAAACATGATTAGCTAAACTAAAAAAACTCAACAAATATATATAATTAAATTTAGCTCTACTGCTACAACAATATGGATAAACATAACAATGACATTAAGAAAAACAATAACATTTAAACACAACAATACGGATAATAAAAATTTATAAAATTAGCTAATGAATTTAGCAACAGTAATTAAAAGCAAATATTTCAGCAGCGCACAGAGCGCGTAGACGACGTTGACCTGTCGCAGCTTCCATCATCGGTGATATCTAACATTCCTGAAAGTGCATAAATAGATGAGAAAAATAACACTAAGAAATAAGCGGGCACTATGGAGCGAAAGAAGAAAATCTGACAGTTCCATCAATTGTCTTAGCAGCCCTAAATCAACGCAGCCAAATAACAATAGCCTCGACGGCAAGACGAAGCGATATATCCGCCCAAAGTGTGCAAGCAGACACGAATGCTTAATACAAAATTCGTGCAAAGCTTTCACAAACCGGGCAGCATATATATGCCCGACCACAGCTTACTAACTTCCAATTACATAAACGAACAGCTTTAACACAAGTAACAATACCAATGAACTATATAGTAAATCTTAAAACAAAAAACAGTCAGCTCATAGTGTCCAGGCAGAGGCGAATGCAGGAAATTATAATTCATGACAGCTTGATCACCTCGGGTAGAACATAAAAATACTACCACAGTTTCCTACCAGACATTTCCCGAAAAAATTGATGAATGTTAACAGGAAAAACGACACAAACAGCAATAACAAAAAATAGAAATAGTAATTATAATAAGAAAAACAAAAACAACAACAACAATACTACTACTACAACTAATAATAATAATAATGATAACGATAACGATAACGATAATGATAACGATAACGATAATGATAATGATAATGATAATAATAATGGTAATAGTAATAATAATAATAATGGTAATAATAATAATAATAATAATAATAATAATAATAATAATAATAATAATAATAATAATAATAATAATAATAATAATAATAATAATAATAATAATAATAATAATAATAATAATAATAATAATAATGATAATAATGATAATAATGATAATAATGATAATAATGATAATAATGATAATAATGATAATAATGATAATAATGATAATAATGATAATAATGATAATAATAATAATAATAATAATAATAATAATAATAATAATAATAATAATAATAATAATAATAATAATAATAATAATAATAATAATAATAATAATAATAATAATAATAATAACTGACAAATGGTACAAGTAAAAAGCACGTGAAGACCATCAGCACGTCGCTCCACGTGTCAAAGCACCACAGCATGACCAATAATACAGAGGCCTGGTTTGAACATAGTGGGAGACACATTTAAATCTAACTGCACCATTGGTATTTCCTAAAAGATCATGAATAGAAATAATGAGAAAAGGTTGATGACAGCAGGAAGCAGGTCGTGACGTCGATGCCTCATATCGCTCGAGGTGCAATACCTAAAATACATGGAACAGAGTTTGAACACCACAGGCAAACAGTTATCTAATCAAAGCTTCGAAATTCATGAAATTTGAAGTGTAAATAATGACCAGAAAACGTATAATTGGCGAGCAGTAACGCTAACGTGCGGTAGTGTAGCATGTTACTCCTAGAGTGCGAGTTCTGGAATATGATGCAATAACACATGTTACAGAGCTTGCACCCAAGCAGAAACACGCTTTAACTAATCCATCACTGGCGATTCAAATATTTCCCTAAATAAATAAGGCAGATAAGGACAAAGTTTTGGCAATTAACAGGGCATGCAGACAATACTTCAAATGAGACATACAACGGACTTAACACTAGCAGAAATATGTTAAAGTCTGCTCGGCTATCACCATCAGAGTCCCAAAATTTTCTTAAAAATAATGCTAATAATAAGTACAACTTTTGCAGGAAACTCGACGTGAAGAGGATATGACATATCGCTCAAAGTACCCAACGCCTGTCGCATTATTCAAATGAGGGAGGCCCCAGAACACTAAAAGCAAAACGTTCAATTACATAAATACCTTAACACTAACAGTAGTAATATAATTAGAACAAATTAAAGTAAACAGTAACTTGGGGGCAGTAAACTTGACGGTAAGACCTTCCATATGACCAACTCAAATGTGCAAGTACGTAAATGTTCCAAATAAAAGTCATGTACAACTTGCAAAATACAGGCAGAATGTTTAAATCTAGACAAAGCTTCCCCATGAGATGGTTCCCTCATTTCTGAATGGAATCAGCACTTACAATTTCATAACTATATTAACCGTATTAATAGTAAAAGAAATAAAGAATATTTAAACACATAACTGGAGGGCCGCAAACTTGACGGTAGGCGATTGGATATGTCCGCCTCTAATGGCCAAGGAGCGCTTTATTACACAAATCAAACATAAATGCGCAACTTGACCATTAGGTGCAGCATATGTAAATCTAGCTACAGTTCCCATCAGCGACGGCTCCTGCAACATTGCTGAATGCAAATACAAAATCAATTGAACAAACATAATTAGCTAAACTAAAAAAACTTAACAAATACATATAATTAAATTTAGCTCTACCGCTACAACAATATGGATAAAATAACAATGACATTAAGAAAAACAATATAATTAAACACAACACGGATAATAAAAATTTATAAAATTAGCTAATGAATTTAGCAACAGTAATTAAAACCAAATATTTCAGCAGCGCACAGAGCGCGTAGAGGACGTTGACGTCTCGCAGCTTCCATCATCGTTGATATCTAACATTCCTGAAAGTGCATAAATACATGAGAAAAAATTACACTAAGAAATAAGCGGGCACTATATAGGGAAAAAAGAAACTCTGACAGTTCCATCAATTGTCTAAGTAGCCCTAAAGCAACACAGCCGCCTAAAAATAGCCTCGACGGCAAGACGAAGCGATATATCCGCCCAAAGTGTGCAAGCAGACACGAATGCTTAAAATAAAATTCGTGCCAAGCTTGCACAAACCGGGCAGCATATATATGTCCGACCTCAGCGTTATAACTTCCTATTACATAAACAAACAGCTTTAACACAAGCAACAATACTAATGAACCATATAGTAAATCTGAAAACAAAAAACAGTCAGCTCATAGTGTCCATGCATAGTCGAATGCAGGAAATTATAATTCATGACAACTTGATCACCTCAGGTAGAACATAAAAATACTACCACAGCTTCCTACCTGACATTTCCCGCAAAAAATTGTTGAATGCTATCAGGAAGAACGACACAAACAGCAATAACAAAAGCTATTAATAATAATAATAATAATAATAATAATAATAATAATAATAATAATAATAATAATAATAATAATAATAATAATAATAATAATAATAATAATAATAATAATAATAATAATAATAATAATACTAATAGTAATAATAATAATAATAATAATAATAATAATAATAATAATAATAATAATAATAATAATAATAATAATAATAATAATAATAATAATAATAATAATACAAATAACAATAATAATAATAATAATAATAATAATAATAATAATAATAATAATAATAATAATAATAATAATAATAATAATAATAATAATAATAATAATAATAATAATAATAATAATAGTAATAACTGACAAATGGAACAAGTAAAAAGCACGTGAAGACCATCAGCACGTCGCTCCACGTGTCAAAGCACCACAGCATGACCAATAATACAGAGGCCTGATTTGAACATAGTGGGAGACACATTTATATCTAACTGCACCATTGGTATTTCCTAAAAGATCATGAATAGAAATAATGAGAAAAGGTTGATGACAGCAGGAAGCAGGTCGTGACGTCGATGCCTCATATCGCTCGAGGTGCAACACCTAAAATACATGGAACAGAGTTTGAACACCACAGGCAAACAGTTATCTAATCAAAGCTTCGAAATTCATGAAATTTGAAGTGTAAATAATGACCAGAAAACGTATAATTGGCGAGCAGTAAAGCTAACGTGCGGTAGATGTAGCATGTTACTCCTAGAGTGCGAGTTCTGAAATATGATGCAATAACACATGTTACAGAGCTTGCACCCAAGCAGAAACACGCTTTAACTAATCCATCACTGGCGATTCAAATATTTCCCTAAATAAATAAGGCAGATAAGTACAAATTTTTGGCAATAAACAGGGCATGCAGACAATACTTCAAATGAGACATACAACGGACTTAACACTAGCAGAAATATGTTAAAGTCTGCTCGGCTATCACCATCAGAATCCCAAAATTTTCTTAAAAATAATGCTAATAATAAGTACAACTTTTGCAGGAAACTCGACGTGAAGAGGATATGACATATCGCTCAAAGTACCCAACGCCTGTCGCATTATTCAAATGAGGGAGGCCCCAGAACACTAAAAGCAAAACGTTCAATTACATAAATACCTTAACACTAACAGTAGTAATATAATTAGAACAAATTAAAGTAAACAGTAACTTGGGGGCAGTAAAGTTGACGGTAGGAACTTCCATATGTCCAACTCAAATGTGCAAGTACGTAAATGTTCCAAATAAAAGTCATGTACAACTTGCAAAATACAGGCAGAATATTTAAATCTAGACAAAGCTTCCCCATGAGATGGTTCCCTCATTTCTGAATGGAATCAGCACTTACAATTTCATAACTATATTAACCGTATTAATAGTAAAAGAAATAAAGAATATTTAAACACATAACTGGAGGGCAGCAAACTTGACGGTAGGCGATTGGATATGTCCGCCTCTAATGGCCAAGGAGCGCGTTATGACACAAATTAAACATAAATGCGCAACTTGACCATTGGGTGCAGCATATGTAAATCTAGCTACAGTTCCCATCAGCGACGGCTCCTGCAACATTGCTGAATGCAAATACAAAATCAATTGAACAAACATAATTAGCTAAACTAAAAAAACTTAACAAATACATATAATTAAATTTAGCTCTACCGCTACAACAATATGGAAAAATAACAATGACATTAAGAAAAACAATATAATTAAACACAACAACACGGATAATAAAAATTTATAAAATTAGCTAATGAATTTAGCAACAGTAATTAAAAGCAAATATTTCAGCAGCGCACAGAGCGCGTAGACGACGTTGACCTGTCGCAGCTTCCAACATCGGTGATATCTAACATTCCTGAAAGTGTATAAATAGATGAGAAAAATAACACTAAGAAATAAGCGGGCACTATGGAGCGAAAGAAGAAAATCTGGCAGTTCCATCAATTGTCTTAGCAGCCCTGAATCAAAACAGCCAAATAACAATAGCCTCGACGGCAAGACGAAGCGATATATCCGCCCAAAGTGTGCAAGCAGACACGAATGCTTAAAACAAAATTCGTGCCAAGCTTTCACAAACCGGGCAGCATATATATGCCCGACCACAGCTTACTAACTTCCAATTACATAAACGAACAGCTTTAACACAAGTAACAATACCAATGAACTATATAGTAAATCTTAAAACAAAAAACAGTCAGCTCATAGTGTCCAGGCAGAGGCGAATGCAGGAAATTATAATTCATGACAGCTTGATCACCTCGGGTAGAACATAAAAATACTACCACAGTTTCCTACCAGACATTTCCCGAAAAAATTGTTGAATGTTAACAGGAAAAACGACACAAACAGCAATAACAAAAAATAGAAATAGTAATTATAATAAGAAAAACAAAAACAACAACAACAATACTACTACTACGACAACTAATAATAATAATAATGATAACGATAACGATAATGATAATGATAATGATAGTGATAATGATAGTGATAATGATAATGATAATGATAATGATAATGATGATCATAATAATAATAATAATAATAATAATAATAATAATAATAATAATAATAATAATAATAATAATAATAATAATAATAATAATAATAATAATAATAATAATAATAATAATAATAATAATAATAATAACAAATGGAACAAGTAAAAAGCACGTGAAGACCATCAGCACGTCGCTCCACGTGTCAAAGCACCACAGCATGACCAATAATACAGAGGCCTGATTTGAACATAGTGGGAGACACATTTAAATCTAACTGCACTATTGGTATTTCCTAAAAGATCATGAATAGAAATAATGAGAAAAGGTTGATGACAGCAGGAAGCAGGTCGTGACGTCGATGCCTCTTATCGCTCGAGGTGCAATACCTAAAATACATGGAACAGAGTTTGAACACCACAGGCAAACAGTTATCTAATCAAAGCTTCGAAATTCATGAAATTTGAAGTGTAAATAATGACCAGAAAACGTATAATTGGCGAGCAGTAAAGCTAACGTGCGGTAGATGTAGCATGTTACTCCTAGAGTGCAAGTTCTGAAATATGATGCAATAACACGTGTTACAGAGCTTGCACCCAAGCAGAAACACGCTTTAACTAATCCATCACTGGCGATTCAAATATTTCCCTAAATAAATAAGGCAGATAAGTACAAATTTTTGGCAATAAACAGGGCATGCAGACAATACTTCAAATGAGACATACAACGGACTTAACACTAGCAGAAATATGTTAAAGTCTGCTCGGCTATCACCATCAGAATCCCAAAATTTTCTTAAAAATAATGCTAATAAGTACAACTTTAGCAGGAAACTCGACGTGAAGAGGATATGACATATCGCTCAAAGTACCCAACGCCTGTCGCATTATTCAAATGAGGGAGGCCCCAGAACACTAAAAGAAAAACGTTCAATTACATAAATACCTTAACACTAACAGTAGTAATATAATTAGAACAAATTAAAGTAAACAGTAACTTTGGGGCAGTAAACTTGACGGTAAGAACTTCCATATGTCCAACTCAGATGTGCAAGTACGTAAATGTTCCAAATAAAAGTCATGTACAACTTGCAAAATACAGGCAGAATCTTTAAATCTAGACAAAGCTTCCCCCTGAGATGGTTCACTCATTTCTGAATGGAATCAGCACTTACAATTTCACAAGTATATTAACCGTATTAATAGTAAAAGAAATAAAGAATATTTAAACACATAACTGGAGGGCAGCAAACTTGACGGTAGGCGATTGGATATGTCCGCCTCTAATGGCCAAGGAGCGCTTGATGACACAAATTAAACATAAATGCGCAACTTGACCATTAGGTGCAGCATATGTAAATCTAGCTACAGTTCCCATCAGCGACGGCTCCTGCATCATTGCTGAATGCAAATACAAAATCAATTGAACAAACATGATTAGCTAAACTAAAAAAACTTAACAAATATATATAATTAAATTTAGCTCTACTGTTACAAACATATGGATAAACATAACAATGACATTAAGAAAAACAATAACATTAATGGACAACTAGCACAACACAGGCAGAATATTTAACTCTAGACAACGCTTCCCCATGAGATGGTTCCTACATTTCTGAATGGAATCAGCACTTTTAATTGCATAAGTATATTAACCGTATTAATAGAAATAAAAATAAAGAATAACTAAACACAGAACTGGAGGGAAGTAAACTTGACGGTAGGCGATTGGATATGTCCGCCTCTAATGGACAAGGAAGGATATATGATAAAAATTAAACATAAATGCCCAACTTGTCCATTAGGTGCAGCATATGTAAATCTAGCTACAGTTCCCATCAGCGACGGCTCCTGCAACATTGCTGAATGCAAATACAAAATCAATTGAACAAACATGATTAGCTAAACTAAAAAAACTCAACAAATATATATAATTAAATTTAGCTCTACCGCTACAACAATATGGATAAACATAACAATGACATTAAGAAAAACAATAACATTAAACACAACAATACGGATAATAAAAATTTATAAAATTAGCTAATGAATTTAGCAACAGTAATTAAAAGCAAATATTTCAGCAGCGCACAGAGCGCGTAGACGACGTTGACCTGTCGCAGCTTCCATCATCGGTGATATCTAACATTCCTGAAAGTGCATAAATAGATGAGAAAAATAACACTAAGAAATAAGCGGGCACTATGGAGCGAAAGAAGAAAATCTGACAGATCCATCAATTGTCTTAGCAGCCCTAAATCAACGCAGCCAAATAACAATAGCCTCGACGGCAAGACGAAGCGATATATCCGCCCAAAGTGTGGAAGCAGACACGAATGCTTAAAACAAAATTCGTGCCAAGCTTTCACAAACCGGGCAGCATATATATGCCCGACCTCAGCTTACTAACTTCCAATTACATAAACGAACAGCTTTAACACAAGTAACAATACCAATGAACTATATAGTAAATCTTAAAACAAAAACAGTCAGCTCATAGTGTCCAGGCAGAGGCGAATGCAGGAAATTATAATTCATGACAGCTTGATCACCTCGGGTAGAACATAAAAATACTACCACAGTTTCCTACCAGACATTTCCCGAAAAAATTGTTGAATGTTAACAGGAAGAACGACACAAACAGCAATAACAAAAATAGAAATAGTAATTATAATAAGAACAACAAAAACAACAACAATACTACTACTACTACTACTAATAATAATAATAATAATAATAATAATAATAATAATAATAATAATAATAATAATAATAATAATAATAATAATAATAATAATAATAATAATAATAATAATAATAATAATAATAATAATAATAATAATAATAATAACTGACAAATGGAACAAGTAAAAAGCACGTGAAGACCATCAGCACGTCGCTCCACGTGTCAAAGCACCACAGCATGACCAATAATACAGAGGCCTGATTTGAACATAGTGGGAGACACATTTAAATCTAACTGCACTATTGGTATTTCCTAAAAGATCATGAATAGAAATAATGAGAAAAGGTTGATGACAGCAGGAAGCAGGTCGTGACGTCGATGCCTCATATCGCTCGAGGTGCAACACCTAAAATACATGGAACAGAGTTTGAACACCACAGGCAAACAGTTATCTAATCAAAGCTTCGAAATTCATGAAATTTGAAGTGTAAATAATGACCAGAAAACGTATAATTGGCGAGCAGTAAAGCTAACGTGCGGTAGACGTAGCATGTTACTCCTAGAGTGCAAGTTCTGAAATATGATGCAATAACACATGTTACAGAGCTTGCACCCAAGCAGAAACACGCTTTAACTAATCCATCACTGGCGATTCAAATATTTCCCTAAATAAATAAGGCAGATAAGTACAAATTTTTGGCAATAAACAGGGCATGCAGACAATACTTCAAATGAGACATACAACGGACTTAACACTAGCAGAAATATGTTAAAGTCTGCTCGGCTATCACCATCATAATCCCAAAATTTTCTTAAAAATAATGCTAATAATAAATACAACTTTTGCAGGAAACTCGACGTGAAGAGGATATGACATATCGCTCAAAGTACCCAACGCCTGTCGCATTATTCAAATGAGGGAGGCCCCAGAACACTAAAAGAAAAACGTTCAATTACATAAATACCTTAACACTAACTGTAGTAATATAATTAGAACAAATTAAAGTAAACAGTAACTTGGGGGCAGTAAACTTGACGGTAAGAACTTCCATATGTCCAACTCAAATGTGCAAGTACGTAAATGTTCCAAATAAAAGTCATGTACAACTTGCAAAATACAGGCAGAATCTTTAAATCTAGACAAAGCTTCCCCATGAGATGGTTCACTCATTTCTGAATGGAATCAGCACTTACAATTTCATAAGTATATTAACCGTATTAATAGTAAAAGAAATAAAGAATATTTAAACACATAACTGGAGGGCAGCAAACTTGACGGTAGGCGATTGGATATGTCCGCCTCTAATGGCCAAGGAGCGCTTGATGACACAAATTAAACATAAATGCGCAACTTGACCATTAGGTGCAGCATATGTAAATCTAGCTACAGTTCCCATCAGCGACGGCTCCTGCAACATTGCTGAATGCAAATACAAAATCAATTGAACAAACATGATTAGCTAAACTAAAAAAACTTAACAAATATATATAATTAAATTTAGCTCTACTGTTACAAACATATGGATAAACATAACAATGACATTAAGAAAAACAATAACATTAATGGACAACTAGCACAATACAGGCAGAATATTTAACTCTAGACAACGCTTCCCCATGAGATGGTTCCTACATTTCTGAATGGAATCAGCACTTACAATTGCATAAGTATATTAACCGTATTAATAGTAATAAAAATAAAGAATAACTAAACACAGAACTGGAGGGCAGTAAACTTGACGGTAGGCGATTGGATATGTCCGCCTCTAATGGACAAGGAAGGATATATGATAAAAATTAAACATAAATGCCCAACTTGTCCATTAGGTGCAGCATATGTAAATCTAGCTACAGTTCCCATCAGCGACGGCTCCTGCAACATTGCTGAATGAAAATACAAAATCAATTGAACAAACATGATTAGCTAAACTAAAAAAACTCAACAAATATATATAATTAAATTTAGCTCTACTGCTACAACAATATGGATAAACATAACAATGACATTAAGAAAAACAATAACATTTAAACACAACAATACGGATAATAAAAATTTATAAAATTAGCTAATGAATTTAGCAACAGTAATTAAAAGCAAATATTTCAGCAGCGCACAGAGCGCGTAGACGACGTTGACCTGTCGCAGCTTCCATCATCGGTGATATCTAACATTCCTGAAAGTGCATAAATAGATGAGAAAAATAACACTAAGAAATAAGCGGGCACTATGGAGCGAAAGAAGAAAATCTGACAGTTCCATCAATTGTCTTAGCAGCCCTAAATCAACGCAGCCAAATAACAATAGCCTCGACGGCAAGACGAAGCGATATATCCGCCCAAAGTGTGCAAGCAGACACGAATGCTTAATACAAAATTCGTGCAAAGCTTTCACAAACCGGGCAGCATATATATGCCCGACCACAGCTTACTAACTTCCAATTACATAAACGAACAGCTTTAACACAAGTAACAATACCAATGAACTATATAGTAAATCTTAAAACAAAAAACAGTCAGCTCATAGTGTCCAGGCAGAGGCGAATGCAGGAAATTATAATTCATGACAGCTTGATCACCTCGGGTAGAACATAAAAATACTACCACAGTTTCCTACCAGACATTTCCCGAAAAAATTGATGAATGTTAACAGGAAAAACGACACAAACAGCAATAACAAAAAATAGAAATAGTAATTATAATAAGAAAAACAAAAACAACAACAACAATACTACTACTACAACTAATAATAATAATAATGATAACGATAACGATAACGATAATGATAACGATAACGATAATGATAATGATAATGATAATAATAATGGTAATAGTAATAATAATAATAATGGTAATAATAATAATAATAATAATAATAATAATAATAATAATAATAATAATAATAATAATAATAATAATAATAATAATAATAATAATAATAATAATAATAATAATAATAATAATAATAATAATAATAATAATAATAATGATAATAATGATAATAATGATAATAATGATAATAATGATAATAATGATAATAATGATAATAATGATAATAATGATAATAATGATAATAATGATAATAATAATAATAATAATAATAATAATAATAATAATAATAATAATAATAATAATAATAATAATAATAATAATAATAATAATAATAATAATAATAATAATAATAATAATAATAATAATAATAATAATAATAATAATAATAATAATAATAATAATAATAATAATAATAATAATAATAATAATAATAACTGACAAATGGTACAAGTAAAAAGCACGTGAAGACCATCAGCACGTCGCTCCACGTGTCAAAGCACCACAGCATGACCAATAATACAGAGGCCTGGTTTGAACATAGTGGGAGACACATTTAAATCTAACTGCACCATTGGTATTTCCTAAAAGATCATGAATAGAAATAATGAGAAAAGGTTGATGACAGCAGGAAGCAGGTCGTGACGTCGATGCCTCATATCGCTCGAGGTGCAATACCTAAAATACATGGAACAGAGTTTGAACACCACAGGCAAACAGTTATCTAATCAAAGCTTCGAAATTCATGAAATTTGAAGTGTAAATAATGACCAGAAAACGTATAATTGGCGAGCAGTAACGCTAACGTGCGGTAGTGTAGCATGTTACTCCTAGAGTGCGAGTTCTGGAATATGATGCAATAACACATGTTACAGAGCTTGCACCCAAGCAGAAACACGCTTTAACTAATCCATCACTGGCGATTCAAATATTTCCCTAAATAAATAAGGCAGATAAGGACAAAGTTTTGGCAATTAACAGGGCATGCAGACAATACTTCAAATGAGACATACAACGGACTTAACACTAGCAGAAATATGTTAAAGTCTGCTCGGCTATCACCATCAGAGTCCCAAAATTTTCTTAAAAATAATGCTAATAATAAGTACAACTTTTGCAGGAAACTCGACGTGAAGAGGATATGACATATCGCTCAAAGTACCCAACGCCTGTCGCATTATTCAAATGAGGGAGGCCCCAGAACACTAAAAGCAAAACGTTCAATTACATAAATACCTTAACACTAACAGTAGTAATATAATTAGAACAAATTAAAGTAAACAGTAACTTGGGGGCAGTAAACTTGACGGTAAGACCTTCCATATGACCAACTCAAATGTGCAAGTACGTAAATGTTCCAAATAAAAGTCATGTACAACTTGCAAAATACAGGCAGAATGTTTAAATCTAGACAAAGCTTCCCCATGAGATGGTTCCCTCATTTCTGAATGGAATCAGCACTTACAATTTCATAACTATATTAACCGTATTAATAGTAAAAGAAATAAAGAATATTTAAACACATAACTGGAGGGCCGCAAACTTGACGGTAGGCGATTGGATATGTCCGCCTCTAATGGCCAAGGAGCGCTTTATTACACAAATCAAACATAAATGCGCAACTTGACCATTAGGTGCAGCATATGTAAATCTAGCTACAGTTCCCATCAGCGACGGCTCCTGCAACATTGCTGAATGCAAATACAAAATCAATTGAACAAACATAATTAGCTAAACTAAAAAAACTTAACAAATACATATAATTAAATTTAGCTCTACCGCTACAACAATATGGATAAAATAACAATGACATTAAGAAAAACAATATAATTAAACACAACACGGATAATAAAAATTTATAAAATTAGCTAATGAATTTAGCAACAGTAATTAAAACCAAATATTTCAGCAGCGCACAGAGCGCGTAGAGGACGTTGACGTCTCGCAGCTTCCATCATCGTTGATATCTAACATTCCTGAAAGTGCATAAATACATGAGAAAAAATTACACTAAGAAATAAGCGGGCACTATATAGGGAAAAAAGAAACTCTGACAGTTCCATCAATTGTCTAAGTAGCCCTAAAGCAACACAGCCGCCTAAAAATAGCCTCGACGGCAAGACGAAGCGATATATCCGCCCAAAGTGTGCAAGCAGACACGAATGCTTAAAATAAAATTCGTGCCAAGCTTGCACAAACCGGGCAGCATATATATGTCCGACCTCAGCGTTATAACTTCCTATTACATAAACAAACAGCTTTAACACAAGCAACAATACTAATGAACCATATAGTAAATCTGAAAACAAAAAACAGTCAGCTCATAGTGTCCATGCATAGTCGAATGCAGGAAATTATAATTCATGACAACTTGATCACCTCAGGTAGAACATAAAAATACTACCACAGCTTCCTACCTGACATTTCCCGCAAAAAATTGTTGAATGCTATCAGGAAGAACGACACAAACAGCAATAACAAAAGCTATTAATAATAATAATAATAATAATAATAATAATAATAATAATAATAATAATAATAATAATAATAATAGTAATAATAATAATAATAATAATAATAATAATAATAATAATAATAATAATAATAATAATAATAATAATAATAATAATAATAATAATAATAATAATAATAATAATAATAATAATAATACAAATAACAATAATAATAATAATAATAATAATAATAATAATAATAATAATAATAATAATAATAATAATAATAATAATAATAATAATAATAATAATAATAATAATAATAATAATAATAATAATAATAATAATAATAATAATAATACAAATAACAATAATAATAATAATAATAATAATAATAATAATAATAATAATAATAATAATAATAATAATAATAATAATAATAATAATAATAATAATAATAATAATAATAATAATAATAATAATAATAATAATAATAATAATAATAATAATAATAATAATAGTAATAACTGACAAATGGAACAAGTAAAAAGCACGTGAAGACCATCAGCACGTCGCTCCACGTGTCAAAGCACCACAGCATGACCAATAATACAGAGGCCTGATTTGAACATAGTGGGAGACACATTTATATCTAACTGCACCATTGGTATTTCCTAAAAGATCATGAATAGAAATAATGAGAAAAGGTTGATGACAGCAGGAAGCAGGTCGTGACGTCGATGCCTCATATCGCTCGAGGTGCAACACCTAAAATACATGGAACAGAGTTTGAACACCACAGGCAAACAGTTATCTAATCAAAGCTTCGAAATTCATGAAATTTGAAGTGTAAATAATGACCAGAAAACGTATAATTGGCGAGCAGTAAAGCTAACGTGCGGTAGATGTAGCATGTTACTCCTAGAGTGCGAGTTCTGAAATATGATGCAATAACACATGTTACAGAGCTTGCACCCAAGCAGAAACACGCTTTAACTAATCCATCACTGGCGATTCAAATATTTCCCTAAATAAATAAGGCAGATAAGTACAAATTTTTGGCAATAAACAGGGCATGCAGACAATACTTCAAATGAGACATACAACGGACTTAACACTAGCAGAAATATGTTAAAGTCTGCTCGGCTATCACCATCAGAATCCCAAAATTTTCTTAAAAATAATGCTAATAATAAGTACAACTTTTGCAGGAAACTCGACGTGAAGAGGATATGACATATCGCTCAAAGTACCCAACGCCTGTCGCATTATTCAAATGAGGGAGGCCCCAGAACACTAAAAGCAAAACGTTCAATTACATAAATACCTTAACACTAACAGTAGTAATATAATTAGAACAAATTAAAGTAAACAGTAACTTGGGGGCAGTAAAGTTGACGGTAGGAACTTCCATATGTCCAACTCAAATGTGCAAGTACGTAAATGTTCCAAATAAAAGTCATGTACAACTTGCAAAATACAGGCAGAATATTTAAATCTAGACAAAGCTTCCCCATGAGATGGTTCCCTCATTTCTGAATGGAATCAGCACTTACAATTTCATAACTATATTAACCGTATTAATAGTAAAAGAAATAAAGAATATTTAAACACATAACTGGAGGGCAGCAAACTTGACGGTAGGCGATTGGATATGTCCGCCTCTAATGGCCAAGGAGCGCGTTATGACACAAATTAAACATAAATGCGCAACTTGACCATTGGGTGCAGCATATGTAAATCTAGCTACAGTTCCCATCAGCGACGGCTCCTGCAACATTGCTGAATGCAAATACAAAATCAATTGAACAAACATAATTAGCTAAACTAAAAAAACTTAACAAATACATATAATTAAATTTAGCTCTACCGCTACAACAATATGGAAAAATAACAATGACATTAAGAAAAACAATATAATTAAACACAACAACACGGATAATAAAAATTTATAAAATTAGCTAATGAATTTAGCAACAGTAATTAAAAGCAAATATTTCAGCAGCGCACAGAGCGCGTAGACGACGTTGACCTGTCGCAGCTTCCAACATCGGTGATATCTAACATTCCTGAAAGTGTATAAATAGATGAGAAAAATAACACTAAGAAATAAGCGGGCACTATGGAGCGAAAGAAGAAAATCTGGCAGTTCCATCAATTGTCTTAGCAGCCCTGAATCAAAACAGCCAAATAACAATAGCCTCGACGGCAAGACGAAGCGATATATCCGCCCAAAGTGTGCAAGCAGACACGAATGCTTAAAACAAAATTCGTGCCAAGCTTTCACAAACCGGGCAGCATATATATGCCCGACCACAGCTTACTAACTTCCAATTACATAAACGAACAGCTTTAACACAAGTAACAATACCAATGAACTATATAGTAAATCTTAAAACAAAAAACAGTCAGCTCATAGTGTCCAGGCAGAGGCGAATGCAGGAAATTATAATTCATGACAGCTTGATCACCTCGGGTAGAACATAAAAATACTACCACAGTTTCCTACCAGACATTTCCCGAAAAAATTGTTGAATGTTAACAGGAAAAACGACACAAACAGCAATAACAAAAAATAGAAATAGTAATTATAATAAGAAAAACAAAAACAACAACAACAATACTACTACGACAACTAATAATAATAATAATGATAACGATAACGATAACGATAACGATAATGATAATGATAATGATAGTGATAATGATAGTGATAATGATAATGATAATGATAATGATAATGATGATAATAATAATAATAATAATAATAATAATAATAATAATAATAATAATAATAATAATAATAATAATAATAATAATAATAATAATAATAATAATAATAATAATAATAATAATAATAATAATAATAATAATAATAATAATAATAATAATAATAATAATAATAATAATAATAATAATAATAATAATAATAATAACAAATGGAACAAGTAAAAAGCACGTGAAGACCATCAGCACGTCGCTCCACGTGTCAAAGCACCACAGCATGACCAATAATACAGAGGCCTGATTTGAACATAGTGGGAGACACATTTAAATCTAACTGCACTATTGGTATTTCCTAAAAGATCATGAATAGAAATAATGAGAAAAGGTTGATGACAGCAGGAAGCAGGTCGTGACGTCGATGCCTCTTATCGCTCGAGGTGCAATACCTAAAATACATGGAACAGAGTTTGAACACCACAGGCAAACAGTTATCTAATCAAAGCTTCGAAATTCATGAAATTTGAAGTGTAAATAATGACCAGAAAACGTATAATTGGCGAGCAGTAAAGCTAACGTGCGGTAGATGTAGCATGTTACTCCTAGAGTGCAAGTTCTGAAATATGATGCAATAACACGTGTTACAGAGCTTGCACCCAAGCAGAAACACGCTTTAACTAATCCATCACTGGCGATTCAAATATTTCCCTAAATAAATAAGGCAGATAAGTACAAATTTTTGGCAATAAACAGGGCATGCAGACAATACTTCAAATGAGACATACAACGGACTTAACACTAGCAGAAATATGTTAAAGTCTGCTCGGCTATCACCATCAGAATCCCAAAATTTTCTTAAAAATAATGCTAATAAGTACAACTTTTGCAGGAAACTCGACGTGAAGAGGATATGACATATCGCTCAAAGTACCCAACGCCTGTCGCATTATTCAAATGAGGGAGGCCCCAGAACACTAAAAGAAAAACGTTCAATTACATAAATACCTTAACACTAACAGTAGTAATATAATTAGAACAAATTAAAGTAAACAGTAACTTTGGGGCAGTAAACTTGACGGTAAGAACTTCCATATGTCCAACTCAGATGTGCAAGTACGTAAATGTTCCAAATAAAAGTCATGTACAACTTGCAAAATACAGGCAGAATCTTTAAATCTAGACAAAGCTTCCCCCTGAGATGGTTCACTCATTTCTGAATGGAATCAGCACTTACAATTTCACAAGTATATTAACCGTATTAATAGTAAAAGAAATAAAGAATATTTAAACACATAACTGGAGGGCAGCAAACTTGACGGTAGGCGATTGGATATGTCCGCCTCTAATGGCCAAGGAGCGCTTGATGACACAAATTAAACATAAATGCGCAACTTGACCATTAGGTGCAGCATATGTAAATCTAGCTACAGTTCCCATCAGCGACGGCTCCTGCATCATTGCTGAATGCAAATACAAAATCAATTGAACAAACATGATTAGCTAAACTAAAAAAACTTAACAAATATATATAATTAAATTTAGCTCTACTGTTACAAACATATGGATAAACATAACAATGACATTAAGAAAAACAATAACATTAATGGACAACTAGCACAACACAGGCAGAATATTTAACTCTAGACAACGCTTCCCCATGAGATGGTTCCTACATTTCTGAATGGAATCAGCACTTTTAATTGCATAAGTATATTAACCGTATTAATAGAAATAAAAATAAAGAATAACTAAACACAGAACTGGAGGGAAGTAAACTTGACGGTAGGCGATTGGATATGTCCGCCTCTAATGGACAAGGAAGGATATATGATAAAAATTAAACATAAATGCCCAACTTGTCCATTAGGTGCAGCATATGTAAATCTAGCTACAGTTCCCATCAGCGACGGCTCCTGCAACATTGCTGAATGCAAATACAAAATCAATTGAACAAACATGATTAGCTAAACTAAAAAAACTCAACAAATATATATAATTAAATTTAGCTCTACTGCTACAACAATATGGATAAACATAACAATGACATTAAGAAAAACAATAACATTAAACACAACAATACGGATAATAAAAATTTATAAAATTAGCTAATGAATTTAGCAACAGTAATTAAAAGCAAATATTTCAGCAGCGCACAGAGCGCGTAGACGACGTTGACCTGTCGCAGCTTCCATCATCGGTGATATCTAACATTCCTGAAAGTGCATAAATAGATGAGAAAAATAACACTAAGAAATAAGCGGGCACTATGGAGCGAAAGAAGAAAATCTGACAGATCCATCAATTGTCTTAGCAGCCCTAAATCAACGCAGCCAAATAACAATAGCCTCGACGGCAAGACGAAGCGATATATCCGCCCAAAGTGTGGAAGCAGACACGAATGCTTAAAACAAAATTCGTGCCAAGCTTTCACAAACCGGGCAGCATATATATGCCCGACCTCAGCTTACTAACTTCCAATTACATAAACGAACAGCTTTAACACAAGTAACAATACCAATGAACTATATAGTAAATCTTAAAACAAAAAACAGTCAGCTCATAGTGTCCAGGCAGAGGCGAATGCAGGAAATTATAATTCATGACAGCTTGATCACCTCGGGTAGAACATAAAAATACTACCACAGTTTCCTACCAGACATTTCCCGAAAAAATTGTTGAATGTTAACAGGAAGAACGACACAAACAGCAATAACAAAAATAGAAATAGTAATTATAATAAGAACAACAAAAACAACAACAATACTACTACTACTACTACTACTACTAATAATAATAATAATAATAATAATAATAATAATAATAATAATAATAATAATAATAATAATAATAATAATAATAATAATAATAATAATAATAATAATAATAATAATAATAATAATAATAATAATAATAATAATAATAATAATAATAATAATAATAATAATAATAATAATAATAATAACTGACAAATGGAACAAGTAAAAAGCACGTGAAGACCATCAGCACGTCGCTCCACGTGTCAAAGCACCACAGCATGACCAATAATACAGAGGCCTGATTTGAACATAGTGGGAGACACATTTAAATCTAACTGCACTATTGGTATTTCCTAAAAGATCATGAATAGAAATAATGAGAAAAGGTTGATGACAGCAGGAAGCAGGTCGTGACGTCGATGCCTCATATCGCTCGAGGTGCAACACCTAAAATACATGGAACAGAGTTTGAACACCACAGGCAAACAGTTATCTAATCAAAGCTTCGAAATTCATGAAATTTGAAGTGTAAATAATGACCAGAAAACGTATAATTGGCGAGCAGTAAAGCTAACGTGCGGTAGACGTAGCATGTTACTCCTAGAGTGCAAGTTCTGAAATATGATGCAATAACACATGTTACAGAGCTTGCACCCAAGCAGAAACACGCTTTAACTAATCCATCACTGGCGATTCAAATATTTCCCTAAATAAATAAGGCAGATAAGTACAAATTTTTGGCAATAAACAGGGCATGCAGACAATACTTCAAATGAGACATACAACGGACTTAACACTAGCAGAAATATGTTAAAGTCTGCTCGGCTATCACCATCATAATCCCAAAATTTTCTTAAAAATAATGCTAATAATAAATACAACTTTTGCAGGAAACTCGACGTGAAGAGGATATGACATATCGCTCAAAGTACCCAACGCCTGTCGCATTATTCAAATGAGGGAGGCCCCAGAACACTAAAAGAAAAACGTTCAATTACATAAATACCTTAACACTAACTGTAGTAATATAATTAGAACAAATTAAAGTAAACAGTAACTTGGGGGCAGTAAACTTGACGGTAAGAACTTCCATATGTCCAACTCAAATGTGCAAGTACGTAAATGTTCCAAATAAAAGTCATGTACAACTTGCAAAATACAGGCAGAATCTTTAAATCTAGACAAAGCTTCCCCATGAGATGGTTCACTCATTTCTGAATGGAATCAGCACTTACAATTTCATAAGTATATTAACCGTATTAATAGTAAAAGAAATAAAGAATATTTAAACACATAACTGGAGGGCAGCAAACTTGACGGTAGGCGATTGGATATGTCCGCCTCTAATGGCCAAGGAGCGCTTGATGACACAAATTAAACATAAATGCGCAACTTGACCATTAGGTGCAGCATATGTAAATCTAGCTACAGTTCCCATCAGCGACGGCTCCTGCAACATTGCTGAATGCAAATACAAAATCAATTGAACAAACATGATTAGCTAAACTAAAAAAACTTAACAAATATATATAATTAAATTTAGCTCTACTGTTACAAACATATGGATAAACATAACAATGACATTAAGAAAAACAATAACATTAATGGACAACTAGCACAATACAGGCAGAATATTTAACTCTAGACAACGCTTCCCCATGAGATGGTTCCTACATTTCTGAATGGAATCAGCACTTACAATTGCATAAGTATATTAACCGTATTAATAGTAATAAAAATAAAGAATAACTAAACACAGAACTGGAGGGCAGTAAACTTGACGGTAGGCGATTGGATATGTCCGCCTCTAATGGACAAGGAAGGATATATGATAAAAATTAAACATAAATGCCCAACTTGTCCATTAGGTGCAGCATATGTAAATCTAGCTACAGTTCCCATCAGCGACGGCTCCTGCAACATTGCTGAATGAAAATACAAAATCAATTGAACAAACATGATTAGCTAAACTAAAAAAACTCAACAAATATATATAATTAAATTTAGCTCTACTGCTACAACAATATGGATAAACATAACAATGACATTAAGAAAAACAATAACATTTAAACACAACAATACGGATAATAAAAATTTATAAAATTAGCTAATGAATTTAGCAACAGTAATTAAAAGCAAATATTTCAGCAGCGCACAGAGCGCGTAGACGACGTTGACCTGTCGCAGCTTCCATCATCGGTGATATCTAACATTCCTGAAAGTGCATAAATAGATGAGAAAAATAACACTAAGAAATAAGCGGGCACTATGGAGCGAAAGAAGAAAATCTGACAGTTCCATCAATTGTCTTAGCAGCCCTAAATCAACGCAGCCAAATAACAATAGCCTCGACGGCAAGACGAAGCGATATATCCGCCCAAAGTGTGCAAGCAGACACGAATGCTTAATACAAAATTCGTGCAAAGCTTTCACAAACCGGGCAGCATATATATGCCCGACCACAGCTTACTAACTTCCAATTACATAAACGAACAGCTTTAACACAAGTAACAATACCAATGAACTATATAGTAAATCTTAAAACAAAAAACAGTCAGCTCATAGTGTCCAGGCAGAGGCGAATGCAGGAAATTATAATTCATGACAGCTTGATCACCTCGGGTAGAACATAAAAATACTACCACAGTTTCCTACCAGACATTTCCCGAAAAAATTGATGAATGTTAACAGGAAAAACGACACAAACAGCAATAACAAAAAATAGAAATAGTAATTATAATAAGAAAAACAAAAACAACAACAACAATACTACTACTACAACTAATAATAATAATAATGATAACGATAACGATAACGATAATGATAACGATAACGATAATGATAATGATAATGATAATAATAATGGTAATAGTAATAATAATAATAATGGTAATAATAATAATAATAATAATAATAATAATAATAATAATAATAATAATAATAATAATAATAATAATAATAATAATAATAATAATAATAATAATAATAATAATAATAATAATAATAATAATAATAATAATAATGATAATAATGATAATAATGATAATAATGATAATAATGATAATAATGATAATAATGATAATAATGATAATAATGATAATAATGATAATAATAATAATAATAATAATAATAATAATAATAATAATAATAATAATAATAATAATAATAATAATAATAATAATAATAATAATAATAATAATAACTGACAAATGGTACAAGTAAAAAGCACGTGAAGACCATCAGCACGTCGCTCCACGTGTCAAAGCACCACAGCATGACCAATAATACAGAGGCCTGGTTTGAACATAGTGGGAGACACATTTAAATCTAACTGCACCATTGGTATTTCCTAAAAGATCATGAATAGAAATAATGAGAAAAGGTTGATGACAGCAGGAAGCAGGTCGTGACGTCGATGCCTCATATCGCTCGAGGTGCAATACCTAAAATACATGGAACAGAGTTTGAACACCACAGGCAAACAGTTATCTAATCAAAGCTTCGAAATTCATGAAATTTGAAGTGTAAATAATGACCAGAAAACGTATAATTGGCGAGCAGTAACGCTAACGTGCGGTAGTGTAGCATGTTACTCCTAGAGTGCGAGTTCTGGAATATGATGCAATAACACATGTTACAGAGCTTGCACCCAAGCAGAAACACGCTTTAACTAATCCATCACTGGCGATTCAAATATTTCCCTAAATAAATAAGGCAGATAAGGACAAAGTTTTGGCAATTAACAGGGCATGCAGACAATACTTCAAATGAGACATACAACGGACTTAACACTAGCAGAAATATGTTAAAGTCTGCTCGGCTATCACCATCAGAGTCCCAAAATTTTCTTAAAAATAATGCTAATAATAAGTACAACTTTTGCAGGAAACTCGACGTGAAGAGGATATGACATATCGCTCAAAGTACCCAACGCCTGTCGCATTATTCAAATGAGGGAGGCCCCAGAACACTAAAAGCAAAACGTTCAATTACATAAATACCTTAACACTAACAGTAGTAATATAATTAGAACAAATTAAAGTAAACAGTAACTTGGGGGCAGTAAACTTGACGGTAAGACCTTCCATATGACCAACTCAAATGTGCAAGTACGTAAATGTTCCAAATAAAAGTCATGTACAACTTGCAAAATACAGGCAGAATGTTTAAATCTAGACAAAGCTTCCCCATGAGATGGTTCCCTCATTTCTGAATGGAATCAGCACTTACAATTTCATAACTATATTAACCGTATTAATAGTAAAAGAAATAAAGAATATTTAAACACATAACTGGAGGGCCGCAAACTTGACGGTAGGCGATTGGATATGTCCGCCTCTAATGGCCAAGGAGCGCTTTATTACACAAATCAAACATAAATGCGCAACTTGACCATTAGGTGCAGCATATGTAAATCTAGCTACAGTTCCCATCAGCGACGGCTCCTGCAACATTGCTGAATGCAAATACAAAATCAATTGAACAAACATAATTAGCTAAACTAAAAAAACTTAACAAATACATATAATTAAATTTAGCTCTACCGCTACAACAATATGGATAAAATAACAATGACATTAAGAAAAACAATATAATTAAACACAACACGGATAATAAAAATTTATAAAATTAGCTAATGAATTTAGCAACAGTAATTAAAACCAAATATTTCAGCAGCGCACAGAGCGCGTAGAGGACGTTGACGTCTCGCAGCTTCCATCATCGTTGATATCTAACATTCCTGAAAGTGCATAAATACATGAGAAAAAATTACACTAAGAAATAAGCGGGCACTATATAGGGAAAAAAGAAACTCTGACAGTTCCATCAATTGTCTAAGTAGCCCTAAAGCAACACAGCCGCCTAAAAATAGCCTCGACGGCAAGACGAAGCGATATATCCGCCCAAAGTGTGCAAGCAGACACGAATGCTTAAAATAAAATTCGTGCCAAGCTTGCACAAACCGGGCAGCATATATATGTCCGACCTCAGCGTTATAACTTCCTATTACATAAACAAACAGCTTTAACACAAGCAACAATACTAATGAACCATATAGTAAATCTGAAAACAAAAAACAGTCAGCTCATAGTGTCCATGCATAGTCGAATGCAGGAAATTATAATTCATGACAACTTGATCACCTCAGGTAGAACATAAAAATACTACCACAGCTTCCTACCTGACATTTCCCGCAAAAAATTGTTGAATGCTATCAGGAAGAACGACACAAACAGCAATAACAAAAGCTATTAATAATAATAATAATAATAATAATAATAATAATAATAATAATAATAATAATAATAATAATAATAATAATAATAATAATAATAATAATAATAATAATAATACTAATAGTAATAATAATAATAATAATAATAATAATAATAATAATAATAATAATAATAATAATAATAATAATAATAATAATAATAATAATAATAATACAAATAACAATAATAATAATAATAATAATAATAATAATAATAATAATAATAATAATAATAATAATAATAATAATAATAATAATAATAATAATAATAATAATAATAATAATAGTAATAACTGACAAATGGAACAAGTAAAAAGCACGTGAAGACCATCAGCACGTCGCTCCACGTGTCAAAGCACCACAGCATGACCAATAATACAGAGGCCTGATTTGAACATAGTGGGAGACACATTTATATCTAACTGCACCATTGGTATTTCCTAAAAGATCATGAATAGAAATAATGAGAAAAGGTTGATGACAGCAGGAAGCAGGTCGTGACGTCGATGCCTCATATCGCTCGAGGTGCAACACCTAAAATACATGGAACAGAGTTTGAACACCACAGGCAAACAGTTATCTAATCAAAGCTTCGAAATTCATGAAATTTGAAGTGTAAATAATGACCAGAAAACGTATAATTGGCGAGCAGTAAAGCTAACGTGCGGTAGATGTAGCATGTTACTCCTAGAGTGCGAGTTCTGAAATATGATGCAATAACACATGTTACAGAGCTTGCACCCAAGCAGAAACACGCTTTAACTAATCCATCACTGGCGATTCAAATATTTCCCTAAATAAATAAGGCAGATAAGTACAAATTTTTGGCAATAAACAGGGCATGCAGACAATACTTCAAATGAGACATACAACGGACTTAACACTAGCAGAAATATGTTAAAGTCTGCTCGGCTATCACCATCAGAATCCCAAAATTTTCTTAAAAATAATGCTAATAATAAGTACAACTTTTGCAGGAAACTCGACGTGAAGAGGATATGACATATCGCTCAAAGTACCCAACGCCTGTCGCATTATTCAAATGAGGGAGGCCCCAGAACACTAAAAGCAAAACGTTCAATTACATAAATACCTTAACACTAACAGTAGTAATATAATTAGAACAAATTAAAGTAAACAGTAACTTGGGGGCAGTAAAGTTGACGGTAGGAACTTCCATATGTCCAACTCAAATGTGCAAGTACGTAAATGTTCCAAATAAAAGTCATGTACAACTTGCAAAATACAGGCAGAATATTTAAATCTAGACAAAGCTTCCCCATGAGATGGTTCCCTCATTTCTGAATGGAATCAGCACTTACAATTTCATAACTATATTAACCGTATTAATAGTAAAAGAAATAAAGAATATTTAAACACATAACTGGAGGGCAGCAAACTTGACGGTAGGCGATTGGATATGTCCGCCTCTAATGGCCAAGGAGCGCGTTATGACACAAATTAAACATAAATGCGCAACTTGACCATTGGGTGCAGCATATGTAAATCTAGCTACAGTTCCCATCAGCGACGGCTCCTGCAACATTGCTGAATGCAAATACAAAATCAATTGAACAAACATAATTAGCTAAACTAAAAAAACTTAACAAATACATATAATTAAATTTAGCTCTACCGCTACAACAATATGGAAAAATAACAATGACATTAAGAAAAACAATATAATTAAACACAACAACACGGATAATAAAAATTTATAAAATTAGCTAATGAATTTAGCAACAGTAATTAAAAGCAAATATTTCAGCAGCGCACAGAGCGCGTAGACGACGTTGACCTGTCGCAGCTTCCAACATCGGTGATATCTAACATTCCTGAAAGTGTATAAATAGATGAGAAAAATAACACTAAGAAATAAGCGGGCACTATGGAGCGAAAGAAGAAAATCTGGCAGTTCCATCAATTGTCTTAGCAGCCCTGAATCAAAACAGCCAAATAACAATAGCCTCGACGGCAAGACGAAGCGATATATCCGCCCAAAGTGTGCAAGCAGACACGAATGCTTAAAACAAAATTCGTGCCAAGCTTTCACAAACCGGGCAGCATATATATGCCCGACCACAGCTTACTAACTTCCAATTACATAAACGAACAGCTTTAACACAAGTAACAATACCAATGAACTATATAGTAAATCTTAAAACAAAAAACAGTCAGCTCATAGTGTCCAGGCAGAGGCGAATGCAGGAAATTATAATTCATGACAGCTTGATCACCTCGGGTAGAACATAAAAATACTACCACAGTTTCCTACCAGACATTTCCCGAAAAAATTGTTGAATGTTAACAGGAAAAACGACACAAACAGCAATAACAAAAAATAGAAATAGTAATTATAATAAGAAAAACAAAAACAACAACAACAATACTACTACTACGACAACTAATAATAATAATAATGATAACGATAACGATAATGATAATGATAATGATAGTGATAATGATAGTGATAATGATAATGATAATGATAATGATAATGATGATCATAATAATAATAATAATAATAATAATAATAATAATAATAATAATAATAATAATAATAATAATAATAATAATAATAATAATAATAATAATAATAATAATAATAATAATAATAATAATAATAATAATAATAACAAATGGAACAAGTAAAAAGCACGTGAAGACCATCAGCACGTCGCTCCACGTGTCAAAGCACCACAGCATGACCAATAATACAGAGGCCTGATTTGAACATAGTGGGAGACACATTTAAATCTAACTGCACTATTGGTATTTCCTAAAAGATCATGAATAGAAATAATGAGAAAAGGTTGATGACAGCAGGAAGCAGGTCGTGACGTCGATGCCTCTTATCGCTCGAGGTGCAATACCTAAAATACATGGAACAGAGTTTGAACACCACAGGCAAACAGTTATCTAATCAAAGCTTCGAAATTCATGAAATTTGAAGTGTAAATAATGACCAGAAAACGTATAATTGGCGAGCAGTAAAGCTAACGTGCGGTAGATGTAGCATGTTACTCCTAGAGTGCAAGTTCTGAAATATGATGCAATAACACGTGTTACAGAGCTTGCACCCAAGCAGAAACACGCTTTAACTAATCCATCACTGGCGATTCAAATATTTCCCTAAATAAATAAGGCAGATAAGTACAAATTTTTGGCAATAAACAGGGCATGCAGACAATACTTCAAATGAGACATACAACGGACTTAACACTAGCAGAAATATGTTAAAGTCTGCTCGGCTATCACCATCAGAATCCCAAAATTTTCTTAAAAATAATGCTAATAAGTACAACTTTAGCAGGAAACTCGACGTGAAGAGGATATGACATATCGCTCAAAGTACCCAACGCCTGTCGCATTATTCAAATGAGGGAGGCCCCAGAACACTAAAAGAAAAACGTTCAATTACATAAATACCTTAACACTAACAGTAGTAATATAATTAGAACAAATTAAAGTAAACAGTAACTTTGGGGCAGTAAACTTGACGGTAAGAACTTCCATATGTCCAACTCAGATGTGCAAGTACGTAAATGTTCCAAATAAAAGTCATGTACAACTTGCAAAATACAGGCAGAATCTTTAAATCTAGACAAAGCTTCCCCCTGAGATGGTTCACTCATTTCTGAATGGAATCAGCACTTACAATTTCACAAGTATATTAACCGTATTAATAGTAAAAGAAATAAAGAATATTTAAACACATAACTGGAGGGCAGCAAACTTGACGGTAGGCGATTGGATATGTCCGCCTCTAATGGCCAAGGAGCGCTTGATGACACAAATTAAACATAAATGCGCAACTTGACCATTAGGTGCAGCATATGTAAATCTAGCTACAGTTCCCATCAGCGACGGCTCCTGCATCATTGCTGAATGCAAATACAAAATCAATTGAACAAACATGATTAGCTAAACTAAAAAAACTTAACAAATATATATAATTAAATTTAGCTCTACTGTTACAAACATATGGATAAACATAACAATGACATTAAGAAAAACAATAACATTAATGGACAACTAGCACAACACAGGCAGAATATTTAACTCTAGACAACGCTTCCCCATGAGATGGTTCCTACATTTCTGAATGGAATCAGCACTTTTAATTGCATAAGTATATTAACCGTATTAATAGAAATAAAAATAAAGAATAACTAAACACAGAACTGGAGGGAAGTAAACTTGACGGTAGGCGATTGGATATGTCCGCCTCTAATGGACAAGGAAGGATATATGATAAAAATTAAACATAAATGCCCAACTTGTCCATTAGGTGCAGCATATGTAAATCTAGCTACAGTTCCCATCAGCGACGGCTCCTGCAACATTGCTGAATGCAAATACAAAATCAATTGAACAAACATGATTAGCTAAACTAAAAAAACTCAACAAATATATATAATTAAATTTAGCTCTACCGCTACAACAATATGGATAAACATAACAATGACATTAAGAAAAACAATAACATTAAACACAACAATACGGATAATAAAAATTTATAAAATTAGCTAATGAATTTAGCAACAGTAATTAAAAGCAAATATTTCAGCAGCGCACAGAGCGCGTAGACGACGTTGACCTGTCGCAGCTTCCATCATCGGTGATATCTAACATTCCTGAAAGTGCATAAATAGATGAGAAAAATAACACTAAGAAATAAGCGGGCACTATGGAGCGAAAGAAGAAAATCTGACAGATCCATCAATTGTCTTAGCAGCCCTAAATCAACGCAGCCAAATAACAATAGCCTCGACGGCAAGACGAAGCGATATATCCGCCCAAAGTGTGGAAGCAGACACGAATGCTTAAAACAAAATTCGTGCCAAGCTTTCACAAACCGGGCAGCATATATATGCCCGACCTCAGCTTACTAACTTCCAATTACATAAACGAACAGCTTTAACACAAGTAACAATACCAATGAACTATATAGTAAATCTTAAAACAAAAACAGTCAGCTCATAGTGTCCAGGCAGAGGCGAATGCAGGAAATTATAATTCATGACAGCTTGATCACCTCGGGTAGAACATAAAAATACTACCACAGTTTCCTACCAGACATTTCCCGAAAAAATTGTTGAATGTTAACAGGAAGAACGACACAAACAGCAATAACAAAAATAGAAATAGTAATTATAATAAGAACAACAAAAACAACAACAATACTACTACTACTACTACTAATAATAATAATAATAATAATAATAATAATAATAATAATAATAATAATAATAATAATAATAATAATAATAATAATAATAATAATAATAATAATAATAATAATAATAATAATAATAATAATAATAATAATAATAACTGACAAATGGAACAAGTAAAAAGCACGTGAAGACCATCAGCACGTCGCTCCACGTGTCAAAGCACCACAGCATGACCAATAATACAGAGGCCTGATTTGAACATAGTGGGAGACACATTTAAATCTAACTGCACTATTGGTATTTCCTAAAAGATCATGAATAGAAATAATGAGAAAAGGTTGATGACAGCAGGAAGCAGGTCGTGACGTCGATGCCTCATATCGCTCGAGGTGCAACACCTAAAATACATGGAACAGAGTTTGAACACCACAGGCAAACAGTTATCTAATCAAAGCTTCGAAATTCATGAAATTTGAAGTGTAAATAATGACCAGAAAACGTATAATTGGCGAGCAGTAAAGCTAACGTGCGGTAGACGTAGCATGTTACTCCTAGAGTGCAAGTTCTGAAATATGATGCAATAACACATGTTACAGAGCTTGCACCCAAGCAGAAACACGCTTTAACTAATCCATCACTGGCGATTCAAATATTTCCCTAAATAAATAAGGCAGATAAGTACAAATTTTTGGCAATAAACAGGGCATGCAGACAATACTTCAAATGAGACATACAACGGACTTAACACTAGCAGAAATATGTTAAAGTCTGCTCGGCTATCACCATCATAATCCCAAAATTTTCTTAAAAATAATGCTAATAATAAATACAACTTTTGCAGGAAACTCGACGTGAAGAGGATATGACATATCGCTCAAAGTACCCAACGCCTGTCGCATTATTCAAATGAGGGAGGCCCCAGAACACTAAAAGAAAAACGTTCAATTACATAAATACCTTAACACTAACTGTAGTAATATAATTAGAACAAATTAAAGTAAACAGTAACTTGGGGGCAGTAAACTTGACGGTAAGAACTTCCATATGTCCAACTCAAATGTGCAAGTACGTAAATGTTCCAAATAAAAGTCATGTACAACTTGCAAAATACAGGCAGAATCTTTAAATCTAGACAAAGCTTCCCCATGAGATGGTTCACTCATTTCTGAATGGAATCAGCACTTACAATTTCATAAGTATATTAACCGTATTAATAGTAAAAGAAATAAAGAATATTTAAACACATAACTGGAGGGCAGCAAACTTGACGGTAGGCGATTGGATATGTCCGCCTCTAATGGCCAAGGAGCGCTTGATGACACAAATTAAACATAAATGCGCAACTTGACCATTAGGTGCAGCATATGTAAATCTAGCTACAGTTCCCATCAGCGACGGCTCCTGCAACATTGCTGAATGCAAATACAAAATCAATTGAACAAACATGATTAGCTAAACTAAAAAAACTTAACAAATATATATAATTAAATTTAGCTCTACTGTTACAAACATATGGATAAACATAACAATGACATTAAGAAAAACAATAACATTAATGGACAACTAGCACAATACAGGCAGAATATTTAACTCTAGACAACGCTTCCCCATGAGATGGTTCCTACATTTCTGAATGGAATCAGCACTTACAATTGCATAAGTATATTAACCGTATTAATAGTAATAAAAATAAAGAATAACTAAACACAGAACTGGAGGGCAGTAAACTTGACGGTAGGCGATTGGATATGTCCGCCTCTAATGGACAAGGAAGGATATATGATAAAAATTAAACATAAATGCCCAACTTGTCCATTAGGTGCAGCATATGTAAATCTAGCTACAGTTCCCATCAGCGACGGCTCCTGCAACATTGCTGAATGAAAATACAAAATCAATTGAACAAACATGATTAGCTAAACTAAAAAAACTCAACAAATATATATAATTAAATTTAGCTCTACTGCTACAACAATATGGATAAACATAACAATGACATTAAGAAAAACAATAACATTTAAACACAACAATACGGATAATAAAAATTTATAAAATTAGCTAATGAATTTAGCAACAGTAATTAAAAGCAAATATTTCAGCAGCGCACAGAGCGCGTAGACGACGTTGACCTGTCGCAGCTTCCATCATCGGTGATATCTAACATTCCTGAAAGTGCATAAATAGATGAGAAAAATAACACTAAGAAATAAGCGGGCACTATGGAGCGAAAGAAGAAAATCTGACAGTTCCATCAATTGTCTTAGCAGCCCTAAATCAACGCAGCCAAATAACAATAGCCTCGACGGCAAGACGAAGCGATATATCCGCCCAAAGTGTGCAAGCAGACACGAATGCTTAATACAAAATTCGTGCAAAGCTTTCACAAACCGGGCAGCATATATATGCCCGACCACAGCTTACTAACTTCCAATTACATAAACGAACAGCTTTAACACAAGTAACAATACCAATGAACTATATAGTAAATCTTAAAACAAAAAACAGTCAGCTCATAGTGTCCAGGCAGAGGCGAATGCAGGAAATTATAATTCATGACAGCTTGATCACCTCGGGTAGAACATAAAAATACTACCACAGTTTCCTACCAGACATTTCCCGAAAAAATTGATGAATGTTAACAGGAAAAACGACACAAACAGCAATAACAAAAAATAGAAATAGTAATTATAATAAGAAAAACAAAAACAACAACAACAATACTACTACTACAACTAATAATAATAATAATGATAACGATAACGATAACGATAATGATAACGATAACGATAATGATAATGATAATGATAATAATAATGGTAATAGTAATAATAATAATAATGGTAATAATAATAATAATAATAATAATAATAATAATAATAATAATAATAATAATAATAATAATAATAATAATAATAATAATAATAATAATAATAATAATAATAATAATAATAATAATAATAATAATAATAATAATAATAATGATAATAATGATAATAATGATAATAATGATAATAATGATAATAATGATAATAATGATAATAATGATAATAATGATAATAATGATAATAATGATAATAATAATAATAATAATAATAATAATAATAATAATAATAATAATAATAATAATAATAATAATAATAATAATAATAATAATAATAATAATAATAATAATAATAATAATAATAATAATAATAATAATAATAATAATAATAATAATAATAATAATAATAATAATAATAATAATAATAATAACTGACAAATGGTACAAGTAAAAAGCACGTGAAGACCATCAGCACGTCGCTCCACGTGTCAAAGCACCACAGCATGACCAATAATACAGAGGCCTGGTTTGAACATAGTGGGAGACACATTTAAATCTAACTGCACCATTGGTATTTCCTAAAAGATCATGAATAGAAATAATGAGAAAAGGTTGATGACAGCAGGAAGCAGGTCGTGACGTCGATGCCTCATATCGCTCGAGGTGCAATACCTAAAATACATGGAACAGAGTTTGAACACCACAGGCAAACAGTTATCTAATCAAAGCTTCGAAATTCATGAAATTTGAAGTGTAAATAATGACCAGAAAACGTATAATTGGCGAGCAGTAACGCTAACGTGCGGTAGTGTAGCATGTTACTCCTAGAGTGCGAGTTCTGGAATATGATGCAATAACACATGTTACAGAGCTTGCACCCAAGCAGAAACACGCTTTAACTAATCCATCACTGGCGATTCAAATATTTCCCTAAATAAATAAGGCAGATAAGGACAAAGTTTTGGCAATTAACAGGGCATGCAGACAATACTTCAAATGAGACATACAACGGACTTAACACTAGCAGAAATATGTTAAAGTCTGCTCGGCTATCACCATCAGAGTCCCAAAATTTTCTTAAAAATAATGCTAATAATAAGTACAACTTTTGCAGGAAACTCGACGTGAAGAGGATATGACATATCGCTCAAAGTACCCAACGCCTGTCGCATTATTCAAATGAGGGAGGCCCCAGAACACTAAAAGCAAAACGTTCAATTACATAAATACCTTAACACTAACAGTAGTAATATAATTAGAACAAATTAAAGTAAACAGTAACTTGGGGGCAGTAAACTTGACGGTAAGACCTTCCATATGACCAACTCAAATGTGCAAGTACGTAAATGTTCCAAATAAAAGTCATGTACAACTTGCAAAATACAGGCAGAATGTTTAAATCTAGACAAAGCTTCCCCATGAGATGGTTCCCTCATTTCTGAATGGAATCAGCACTTACAATTTCATAACTATATTAACCGTATTAATAGTAAAAGAAATAAAGAATATTTAAACACATAACTGGAGGGCCGCAAACTTGACGGTAGGCGATTGGATATGTCCGCCTCTAATGGCCAAGGAGCGCTTTATTACACAAATCAAACATAAATGCGCAACTTGACCATTAGGTGCAGCATATGTAAATCTAGCTACAGTTCCCATCAGCGACGGCTCCTGCAACATTGCTGAATGCAAATACAAAATCAATTGAACAAACATAATTAGCTAAACTAAAAAAACTTAACAAATACATATAATTAAATTTAGCTCTACCGCTACAACAATATGGATAAAATAACAATGACATTAAGAAAAACAATATAATTAAACACAACACGGATAATAAAAATTTATAAAATTAGCTAATGAATTTAGCAACAGTAATTAAAACCAAATATTTCAGCAGCGCACAGAGCGCGTAGAGGACGTTGACGTCTCGCAGCTTCCATCATCGTTGATATCTAACATTCCTGAAAGTGCATAAATACATGAGAAAAAATTACACTAAGAAATAAGCGGGCACTATATAGGGAAAAAAGAAACTCTGACAGTTCCATCAATTGTCTAAGTAGCCCTAAAGCAACACAGCCGCCTAAAAATAGCCTCGACGGCAAGACGAAGCGATATATCCGCCCAAAGTGTGCAAGCAGACACGAATGCTTAAAATAAAATTCGTGCCAAGCTTGCACAAACCGGGCAGCATATATATGTCCGACCTCAGCGTTATAACTTCCTATTACATAAACAAACAGCTTTAACACAAGCAACAATACTAATGAACCATATAGTAAATCTGAAAACAAAAAACAGTCAGCTCATAGTGTCCATGCATAGTCGAATGCAGGAAATTATAATTCATGACAACTTGATCACCTCAGGTAGAACATAAAAATACTACCACAGCTTCCTACCTGACATTTCCCGCAAAAAATTGTTGAATGCTATCAGGAAGAACGACACAAACAGCAATAACAAAAGCTATTAATAATAATAATAATAATAATAATAATAATAATAATAATAATAATAATAATAATAATAATAATAGTAATAATAATAATAATAATAATAATAATAATAATAATAATAATAATAATAATAATAATAATAATAATAATAATAATAATAATAATAATAATAATAATAATAATAATAATAATAATAATAATACAAATAACAATAATAATAATAATAATAATAATAATAATAATAATAATAATAATAATAATAATAATAATAATAATAATAATAATAATAATAATAATAATAATAATAATAATAATAATAATAATAATAATAATAATAATAATAATAATAATAATAATAATACAAATAACAATAATAATAATAATAATAATAATAATAATAATAATAATAATAATAATAATAATAATAATAATAATAATAATAATAATAATAATAATAATAATAATAATAATAATAATAATAATAATAATAATAATAATAATAATAATAATAATAATAGTAATAACTGACAAATGGAACAAGTAAAAAGCACGTGAAGACCATCAGCACGTCGCTCCACGTGTCAAAGCACCACAGCATGACCAATAATACAGAGGCCTGATTTGAACATAGTGGGAGACACATTTATATCTAACTGCACCATTGGTATTTCCTAAAAGATCATGAATAGAAATAATGAGAAAAGGTTGATGACAGCAGGAAGCAGGTCGTGACGTCGATGCCTCATATCGCTCGAGGTGCAACACCTAAAATACATGGAACAGAGTTTGAACACCACAGGCAAACAGTTATCTAATCAAAGCTTCGAAATTCATGAAATTTGAAGTGTAAATAATGACCAGAAAACGTATAATTGGCGAGCAGTAAAGCTAACGTGCGGTAGATGTAGCATGTTACTCCTAGAGTGCGAGTTCTGAAATATGATGCAATAACACATGTTACAGAGCTTGCACCCAAGCAGAAACACGCTTTAACTAATCCATCACTGGCGATTCAAATATTTCCCTAAATAAATAAGGCAGATAAGTACAAATTTTTGGCAATAAACAGGGCATGCAGACAATACTTCAAATGAGACATACAACGGACTTAACACTAGCAGAAATATGTTAAAGTCTGCTCGGCTATCACCATCAGAATCCCAAAATTTTCTTAAAAATAATGCTAATAATAAGTACAACTTTTGCAGGAAACTCGACGTGAAGAGGATATGACATATCGCTCAAAGTACCCAACGCCTGTCGCATTATTCAAATGAGGGAGGCCCCAGAACACTAAAAGCAAAACGTTCAATTACATAAATACCTTAACACTAACAGTAGTAATATAATTAGAACAAATTAAAGTAAACAGTAACTTGGGGGCAGTAAAGTTGACGGTAGGAACTTCCATATGTCCAACTCAAATGTGCAAGTACGTAAATGTTCCAAATAAAAGTCATGTACAACTTGCAAAATACAGGCAGAATATTTAAATCTAGACAAAGCTTCCCCATGAGATGGTTCCCTCATTTCTGAATGGAATCAGCACTTACAATTTCATAACTATATTAACCGTATTAATAGTAAAAGAAATAAAGAATATTTAAACACATAACTGGAGGGCAGCAAACTTGACGGTAGGCGATTGGATATGTCCGCCTCTAATGGCCAAGGAGCGCGTTATGACACAAATTAAACATAAATGCGCAACTTGACCATTGGGTGCAGCATATGTAAATCTAGCTACAGTTCCCATCAGCGACGGCTCCTGCAACATTGCTGAATGCAAATACAAAATCAATTGAACAAACATAATTAGCTAAACTAAAAAAACTTAACAAATACATATAATTAAATTTAGCTCTACCGCTACAACAATATGGAAAAATAACAATGACATTAAGAAAAACAATATAATTAAACACAACAACACGGATAATAAAAATTTATAAAATTAGCTAATGAATTTAGCAACAGTAATTAAAAGCAAATATTTCAGCAGCGCACAGAGCGCGTAGACGACGTTGACCTGTCGCAGCTTCCAACATCGGTGATATCTAACATTCCTGAAAGTGTATAAATAGATGAGAAAAATAACACTAAGAAATAAGCGGGCACTATGGAGCGAAAGAAGAAAATCTGGCAGTTCCATCAATTGTCTTAGCAGCCCTGAATCAAAACAGCCAAATAACAATAGCCTCGACGGCAAGACGAAGCGATATATCCGCCCAAAGTGTGCAAGCAGACACGAATGCTTAAAACAAAATTCGTGCCAAGCTTTCACAAACCGGGCAGCATATATATGCCCGACCACAGCTTACTAACTTCCAATTACATAAACGAACAGCTTTAACACAAGTAACAATACCAATGAACTATATAGTAAATCTTAAAACAAAAAACAGTCAGCTCATAGTGTCCAGGCAGAGGCGAATGCAGGAAATTATAATTCATGACAGCTTGATCACCTCGGGTAGAACATAAAAATACTACCACAGTTTCCTACCAGACATTTCCCGAAAAAATTGTTGAATGTTAACAGGAAAAACGACACAAACAGCAATAACAAAAAATAGAAATAGTAATTATAATAAGAAAAACAAAAACAACAACAACAATACTACTACGACAACTAATAATAATAATAATGATAACGATAACGATAACGATAACGATAATGATAATGATAATGATAGTGATAATGATAGTGATAATGATAATGATAATGATAATGATAATGATGATAATAATAATAATAATAATAATAATAATAATAATAATAATAATAATAATAATAATAATAATAATAATAATAATAATAATAATAATAATAATAATAATAATAATAATAATAATAATAATAATAATAATAATAATAATAATAATAATAATAATAATAATAATAATAATAATAATAACAAATGGAACAAGTAAAAAGCACGTGAAGACCATCAGCACGTCGCTCCACGTGTCAAAGCACCACAGCATGACCAATAATACAGAGGCCTGATTTGAACATAGTGGGAGACACATTTAAATCTAACTGCACTATTGGTATTTCCTAAAAGATCATGAATAGAAATAATGAGAAAAGGTTGATGACAGCAGGAAGCAGGTCGTGACGTCGATGCCTCTTATCGCTCGAGGTGCAATACCTAAAATACATGGAACAGAGTTTGAACACCACAGGCAAACAGTTATCTAATCAAAGCTTCGAAATTCATGAAATTTGAAGTGTAAATAATGACCAGAAAACGTATAATTGGCGAGCAGTAAAGCTAACGTGCGGTAGATGTAGCATGTTACTCCTAGAGTGCAAGTTCTGAAATATGATGCAATAACACGTGTTACAGAGCTTGCACCCAAGCAGAAACACGCTTTAACTAATCCATCACTGGCGATTCAAATATTTCCCTAAATAAATAAGGCAGATAAGTACAAATTTTTGGCAATAAACAGGGCATGCAGACAATACTTCAAATGAGACATACAACGGACTTAACACTAGCAGAAATATGTTAAAATCTGCTCGGCTATCACCATCAGAATCCCAAAATTTTCTTAAAAATAATGCTAATAAGTACAACTTTTGCAGGAAACTCGACGTGAAGAGGATATGACATATCGCTCAAAGTACCCAACGCCTGTCGCATTATTCAAATGAGGGAGGCCCCAGAACACTAAAAGAAAAACGTTCAATTACATAAATACCTTAACACTAACAGTAGTAATATAATTAGAACAAATTAAAGTAAACAGTAACTTTGGGGCAGTAAACTTGACGGTAAGAACTTCCATATGTCCAACTCAGATGTGCAAGTACGTAAATGTTCCAAATAAAAGTCATGTACAACTTGCAAAATACAGGCAGAATCTTTAAATCTAGACAAAGCTTCCCCCTGAGATGGTTCACTCATTTCTGAATGGAATCAGCACTTACAATTTCACAAGTATATTAACCGTATTAATAGTAAAAGAAATAAAGAATATTTAAACACATAACTGGAGGGCAGCAAACTTGACGGTAGGCGATTGGATATGTCCGCCTCTAATGGCCAAGGAGCGCTTGATGACACAAATTAAACATAAATGCGCAACTTGACCATTAGGTGCAGCATATGTAAATCTAGCTACAGTTCCCATCAGCGACGGCTCCTGCATCATTGCTGAATGCAAATACAAAATCAATTGAACAAACATGATTAGCTAAACTAAAAAAACTTAACAAATATATATAATTAAATTTAGCTCTACTGTTACAAACATATGGATAAACATAACAATGACATTAAGAAAAACAATAACATTAATGGACAACTAGCACAACACAGGCAGAATATTTAACTCTAGACAACGCTTCCCCATGAGATGGTTCCTACATTTCTGAATGGAATCAGCACTTTTAATTGCATAAGTATATTAACCGTATTAATAGAAATAAAAATAAAGAATAACTAAACACAGAACTGGAGGGAAGTAAACTTGACGGTAGGCGATTGGATATGTCCGCCTCTAATGGACAAGGAAGGATATATGATAAAAATTAAACATAAATGCCCAACTTGTCCATTAGGTGCAGCATATGTAAATCTAGCTACAGTTCCCATCAGCGACGGCTCCTGCAACATTGCTGAATGCAAATACAAAATCAATTGAACAAACATGATTAGCTAAACTAAAAAAACTCAACAAATATATATAATTAAATTTAGCTCTACTGCTACAACAATATGGATAAACATAACAATGACATTAAGAAAAACAATAACATTAAACACAACAATACGGATAATAAAAATTTATAAAATTAGCTAATGAATTTAGCAACAGTAATTAAAAGCAAATATTTCAGCAGCGCACAGAGCGCGTAGACGACGTTGACCTGTCGCAGCTTCCATCATCGGTGATATCTAACATTCCTGAAAGTGCATAAATAGATGAGAAAAATAACACTAAGAAATAAGCGGGCACTATGGAGCGAAAGAAGAAAATCTGACAGATCCATCAATTGTCTTAGCAGCCCTAAATCAACGCAGCCAAATAACAATAGCCTCGACGGCAAGACGAAGCGATATATCCGCCCAAAGTGTGGAAGCAGACACGAATGCTTAAAACAAAATTCGTGCCAAGCTTTCACAAACCGGGCAGCATATATATGCCCGACCTCAGCTTACTAACTTCCAATTACATAAACGAACAGCTTTAACACAAGTAACAATACCAATGAACTATATAGTAAATCTTAAAACAAAAAACAGTCAGCTCATAGTGTCCAGGCAGAGGCGAATGCAGGAAATTATAATTCATGACAGCTTGATCACCTCGGGTAGAACATAAAAATACTACCACAGTTTCCTACCAGACATTTCCCGAAAAAATTGTTGAATGTTAACAGGAAGAACGACACAAACAGCAATAACAAAAATAGAAATAGTAATTATAATAAGAACAACAAAAACAACAACAATACTACTACTACTACTACTACTACTAATAATAATAATAATAATAATAATAATAATAATAATAATAATAATAATAATAATAATAATAATAATAATAATAATAATAATAATAATAATAATAATAATAATAATAATAATAATAATAATAATAATAATAATAATAATAATAATAATAATAATAATAATAATAATAATAACTGACAAATGGAACAAGTAAAAAGCACGTGAAGACCATCAGCACGTCGCTCCACGTGTCAAA
Organism: Mantis religiosa; assembly: GCA_030765055.1. NCBI lineage: Eukaryota > Metazoa > Arthropoda > Insecta > Mantodea > Mantidae > Mantis > Mantis religiosa. The sequence continues at coordinate 385,380,927 of CM060950.1, forward strand.
GCACCACAGCATGACCAATAATACAGAGGCCTGATTTGAACATAGTGGGAGACACATTTAAATCTAACTGCACTATTGGTATTTCCTAAAAGATCATGAATAGAAATAATGAGAAAAGGTTGATGACAGCAGGAAGCAGGTCGTGACGTCGATGCCTCATATCGCTCGAGGTGCAACACCTAAAATACATGGAACAGAGTTTGAACACCACAGGCAAACAGTTATCTAATCAAAGCTTCGAAATTCATGAAATTTGAAGTGTAAATAATGACCAGAAAACGTATAATTGGCGAGCAGTAAAGCTAACGTGCGGTAGACGTAGCATGTTACTCCTAGAGTGCAAGTTCTGAAATATGATGCAATAACACATGTTACAGAGCTTGCACCCAAGCAGAAACACGCTTTAACTAATCCATCACTGGCGATTCAAATATTTCCCTAAATAAATAAGGCAGATAAGTACAAATTTTTGGCAATAAACAGGGCATGCAGACAATACTTCAAATGAGACATACAACGGACTTAACACTAGCAGAAATATGTTAAAGTCTGCTCGGCTATCACCATCATAATCCCAAAATTTTCTTAAAAATAATGCTAATAATAAATACAACTTTTGCAGGAAACTCGACGTGAAGAGGATATGACATATCGCTCAAAGTACCCAACGCCTGTCGCATTATTCAAATGAGGGAGGCCCCAGAACACTAAAAGAAAAACGTTCAATTACATAAATACCTTAACACTAACTGTAGTAATATAATTAGAACAAATTAAAGTAAACAGTAACTTGGGGGCAGTAAACTTGACGGTAAGAACTTCCATATGTCCAACTCAAATGTGCAAGTACGTAAATGTTCCAAATAAAAGTCATGTACAACTTGCAAAATACAGGCAGAATCTTTAAATCTAGACAAAGCTTCCCCATGAGATGGTTCACTCATTTCTGAATGGAATCAGCACTTACAATTTCATAAGTATATTAACCGTATTAATAGTAAAAGAAATAAAGAATATTTAAACACATAACTGGAGGGCAGCAAACTTGACGGTAGGCGATTGGATATGTCCGCCTCTAATGGCCAAGGAGCGCTTGATGACACAAATTAAACATAAATGCGCAACTTGACCATTAGGTGCAGCATATGTAAATCTAGCTACAGTTCCCATCAGCGACGGCTCCTGCAACATTGCTGAATGCAAATACAAAATCAATTGAACAAACATGATTAGCTAAACTAAAAAAACTTAACAAATATATATAATTAAATTTAGCTCTACTGTTACAAACATATGGATAAACATAACAATGACATTAAGAAAAACAATAACATTAATGGACAACTAGCACAATACAGGCAGAATATTTAACTCTAGACAACGCTTCCCCATGAGATGGTTCCTACATTTCTGAATGGAATCAGCACTTACAATTGCATAAGTATATTAACCGTATTAATAGTAATAAAAATAAAGAATAACTAAACACAGAACTGGAGGGCAGTAAACTTGACGGTAGGCGATTGGATATGTCCGCCTCTAATGGACAAGGAAGGATATATGATAAAAATTAAACATAAATGCCCAACTTGTCCATTAGGTGCAGCATATGTAAATCTAGCTACAGTTCCCATCAGCGACGGCTCCTGCAACATTGCTGAATGAAAATACAAAATCAATTGAACAAACATGATTAGCTAAACTAAAAAAACTCAACAAATATATATAATTAAATTTAGCTCTACTGCTACAACAATATGGATAAACATAACAATGACATTAAGAAAAACAATAACATTTAAACACAACAATACGGATAATAAAAATTTATAAAATTAGCTAATGAATTTAGCAACAGTAATTAAAAGCAAATATTTCAGCAGCGCACAGAGCGCGTAGACGACGTTGACCTGTCGCAGCTTCCATCATCGGTGATATCTAACATTCCTGAAAGTGCATAAATAGATGAGAAAAATAACACTAAGAAATAAGCGGGCACTATGGAGCGAAAGAAGAAAATCTGACAGTTCCATCAATTGTCTTAGCAGCCCTAAATCAACGCAGCCAAATAACAATAGCCTCGACGGCAAGACGAAGCGATATATCCGCCCAAAGTGTGCAAGCAGACACGAATGCTTAATACAAAATTCGTGCAAAGCTTTCACAAACCGGGCAGCATATATATGCCCGACCACAGCTTACTAACTTCCAATTACATAAACGAACAGCTTTAACACAAGTAACAATACCAATGAACTATATAGTAAATCTTAAAACAAAAAACAGTCAGCTCATAGTGTCCAGGCAGAGGCGAATGCAGGAAATTATAATTCATGACAGCTTGATCACCTCGGGTAGAACATAAAAATACTACCACAGTTTCCTACCAGACATTTCCCGAAAAAATTGATGAATGTTAACAGGAAAAACGACACAAACAGCAATAACAAAAAATAGAAATAGTAATTATAATAAGAAAAACAAAAACAACAACAACAATACTACTACTACAACTAATAATAATAATAATGATAACGATAACGATAACGATAACGATAATGATAACGATAACGATAATGATAATGATAATGATAATAATAATGGTAATAGTAATAATAATAATGGTAATAATAATAATAATAATAATAATAATAATAATAATAATAATAATAATAATAATAATAATAATAATAATAATAATAATGATAATAATGATAATAATGATAATAATGATAATAATGATAATAATGATAATAATGATAATAATAATAATAATAATAATAATAATAATAATAATAATAATAATAATAATAATAATAATAATAATAATAATAATAATAATAATAATAATAATAATAATAATAATAATAATAACTGACAAATGGAACAAGGAAAAAGCACGTGAAGACCATCAGCACGTCGCTCCACGTGTCAAAGCACCACAGCATGACCAATAATACAGAGGCCTGATTTGAACATAGTGGGAGTCACATTTAAATCTAACTGCACTATTGGTATTTCCTAAAAGATCATGAATAGAAATAATGAGAAAAGGTTGATGACAGCAGGAAGCAGGTCGTGACGTCGATGCCTCATATCGCTCGAGGTGCAACACCTAAAATACATGGAACAGAGTTTGAACACCACAGGCAAACAGTTATCTAATCAAAGCTTCGAAATTCATGAAATTTGAAGTGTAAATAATGACCAGAAAACGTATAATTGGCGAGCAGTAAAGCTAACGTGCGGTAGATGTAGCATGTTACTCCTAGAGTGCAAGTTCTGAAATATGATGCATTTACACATGTTACAGAGCTTGCACCCAAGCAGAAACACGCTTTAACTAATCCATCACTGGCGATTCAAATATTTCCCTAAATAAATAAGGCAGATAAGTACAAATTTTTGGCAATAAACAGGGCATGCAGACATTACTTCAAATGAGACATACAACGGACTTAACACTAGCAGAAATATGTTAAAGTCTGCTCGGCTATCACCATCAGAATCCCAAAATTTTCTTAAAAATAATGCTAATAAGTACAACTTTTGCAGGAAACTCGACGTGAAGAGGATATGACATATCGCTCAAAGTACCCAACGCCTGTCGCATTATTCAAATGAGGGAGGCCCCAGAACACTAAAAGAAAAACGTTCAATTACATAAATACCTTAACACTAACAGTAGTAATATAATTAGAACAAATTAAATTAACAGTAACTTGGGGGCAGTAAACTTGACGGTAAGAACTTCCATATGTCCAACTCAAATGTGCAAGTACGTAAATGTTCCAAATAAAAGTCATGTACAACTTGCAAAATACAGGCAGAATCTTTAAATCTAGACAAAGCTTCCCCATGAGATGGTTCACTCATTTCTGAATGGAATCAGCACTTACAATTTCATAAGTATATTAACCGTATTAATAGTAAAAGAAATAAAGAATATTTAAACACATAACTGGAGGGCAGCAAACTTGACGGTAGGCGATTGGATATGTCCGCCTCTAATGGCCAAGGAGCGCTTGATGACACAAATTAAACATAAATGCGCAACTTGACCATTAGGTGCAGCATATGTAAATCTAGCTACAGTTCCCATCAGCGACGGCTCCTGCATCATTGCTGAATGCAAATACAAAATCAATTGAACAAACATGATTAGCTAAACTAAAAAAACTTAACAAATATATATAATTAAATTTAGCTCTACTGTTACAAACATATGGATAAACATAACAATGACATTAAGAAAAACAATAACATTAATGGACAACTAGCACAATACAGGCAGAATATTTAACTCTAGACAACGCTTCCCCATGAGATGGTTCCTACATTTCTGAATGGAATCAGCACTTACAATTGCATAAGTATATTAACCGTATTAATAGTAATAAAAATAAAGAATAACTAAACACAGAACTGGAGGGCAGTAAACTTGACGGTAGGCGATTGGATATGTCCGCCTCTAATGGACAAGGAAGGATATATGATAAAAATTAAACATAAATGCCCAACTTGTCCATTAGGTGCAGCATATGTAAATCTAGCTACAGTTCCCATCAGCGACGGCTCCTGCAACATTGCTGAATGCAAATACAAAATCAATTGAACAAACATGATTAGCTAAACTAAAAAAACTCAACAAATATATATAATTAAATTTAGCTCTACTGCTACAACAATATGGATAAACATAACAATGACATTAAGAAAAACAATAACATTAAACACAACAATACGGATAATAAAAATTTATAAAATTAGCTAATGAATTTAGCAACAGTAATTAAAAGCAAATATTTCAGCAGCGCACAGAGCGCGTAGACGACGTTGACCTGTCGCAGCTTCCATCATCGGTGATATCTAACATTCCTGAAAGTGCATAAATAGATGAGAAAAATAACACTAAGAAATAAGCGGGCACTATGGAGCGAAAGAAGAAAATCTGACAGTTCCATCAATTGTCTTAGCAGCCCTAAATCAACGCAGCCAAATAACAATAGCCTCGACGGCAAGACGAAGCGATATATCCGCCCAAAGTGTGCAAGCAGACACGAATGCTTAAAACAAAATTCGTGCAAAGCTTTCACAAACCGGGCAGCATATATATGCCCGACCACAGCTTACTAACTTCCAATTACATAAACGAACAGCTTTAACACAAGTAACAATACCAGTGAACTATATAGTAAATCTTAAAACAAAAAACAGTCAGCTCATAGTGTCCAGGCAGAGGCGAATGCAGGAAATTATAATTCATGACAGCTTGATCACCTCGGGTAGAACATAAAAATACTACCACAGTTTCCTACCAGACATTTCCCGAAAAAATTGTTGAATGTTAACAGGAAGAACGACACAAACAGCAATAACAAAAAATAGAAATAGTAATTATAATAAGAACAACAAAAACAACAACAACAATACTACTACTACTACTACTAATAATAATAATAATAATAATAATAATAATAATAATAATAATAATAATAATAATAATAATAATAGTAATAGTAATAGTAATAGTAATAATAATAGTAATATTAATAATAATAATAATAATAATAATAATAATAATAATAATAATAATAATAATAATAATAGTAATAATAATAATAATAATAATAATAATAATAATAATAATAATAATAATAATAATAATAATAATAATAATAATAATAATAATAACAATAATAATAATAATAATAATAATAATAATAATAATAATAATAATAATAATAATAATAATAATAATAATAATAATAATAATAATAATATTAATAATAATAATAATAATAATAATAATAATAACTGACAAATGGAACAAGTAAAAAGCACGTGAAGACCATCAGCACGTCGCTCCACGTGTCAAAGCACCACAGCATGACCAATAATACAGAGGCCTGATTTGAACATAGTGGGAGACACATTTAAATCTAACTGCACTATTAGTATTTCCTAAAAGATCATGAATAGAAATAATGAGAAAAGGTTGATGACAGCAGGAAGCAGGTCGTGACGTCGATGCCTCATATCGCTCGAGGTGCAATACCTAAAATACATGGAACAGAGTTTGAACACCACAGGCAAACAGTTATCTAATCAAAGCTTCCAAATTCATGAAATTTGAAGTGTAAATAATGACCAGAAAACGTATAATTGGCGAGCAGTAAAGCTAACGTGCGGTAGATGTAGCATGTTACTCCTAGAGTGCAAGTTCTGAAATATGATGCAATAACACATGTTACAGAGCTTGCACCCAAGCAGAAACACGCTTTAACTAATCCATCACTGGCGATTCAAATATTTCCCTAAATAAATAAGGCAGATAAGTACAAATTTTTGGCAATAAACAGGACATGCAGACAATACTTCAAATGAGACATACAACGGACTTAACACTAGCAGAAATATGTTAGTCTGCTCGGCTATCACCATCACAATCCCAAAATTTTCTTAAAAATAATGCTAATAAGTACAACTTTTGCAGGAAACTCGACGTGAAGAGGATATGACATATCGCTCAAAGTGCCCAACGCCTGTCGCATTATTCAAATGAGAGACGCCCCTGAACACTAAAAGAAAAACGTTCAATTACATAAATACACTAACAGTAATAATATAATTAGAACAAATTAATATAAACAGTAACTTGGGGGCAGTAAACTTGACGGTTAGAACTTATACATGTCCTCCTCAAATGTGCCAGAAGTACGTAAATGTTCCAAATAAAAGATTCATGGACAACTTGCACAATACAGGCAGAATATTGAAATCTAGACACAGCTGCCCCATAAGATGGTTCCTACATTTCTGAATGGAATCAGCACTTACATTTGCATAAGTATATTAACCGTATTAATAGTAATACAAATAAAGAATATTAACACATAACTGGAGGGCAGTAAACGTGACGTTAGGCGATTGGATATGTCCGCTTCAAGTTGCCAAGGACTTAATGGTCAAAAATTAAACATTAAAGCCCAACTTGACCATTAGGTGCAGCATATGGAAATCTAGCTACAGTTCCCATCAGCGACGGCTCCTACAACATTGCGGAATGCAAATACAAAATCAACTGAACAAACATGATTAGTTTAAATGAGAAAACTTTAACAAATATCAATAATTAAAATTAGCTCTACTGCTGCAATATGGATAAAAATAACAATGACATTAACAAAAACAATAAAATTACACATAACAATACGGTTAATAAAAATGTATGAAGTTAGCTAATGAATTTAGCAACAGTAATTAAAAGCAAATATATTAGCAGCGCACAGAGAGAAGATGACGTTGACCTGTACCTGTAAGTGGGCGAAACCGATGTCATGCTGCAAATCCAATACAGCCTAATGAAAACTAGCAGAATAACATTTAAAACTAAAAGCTACGAACATTAGTCTCTTCAATATTTCCTGAGAGTAAATGAATTGGAGAAGTAAACAGTGAAGACACCGATAAATTTCGCTCCAACTGATTGAGGCTCGGATTATCCAAAGCAGACACTGATCGAACTTGGAACACTGGACTGATGATCAACAGGACTCTCAATCTGACATGTCCGGCCCAAGCGCCCATGCTGCTACTAATGAACAAGATAACATACATGCCAACCGTGAACACTGGGAGTAGTAACTACAAAACAATAAACCAGAATAGCTAATAGTACGTAAGAATTTGGCGCCAAATCTGCAGGGCGACTTCGTGAAAAAACCCTAACACAAAACTTTCTAAATTATACCTAAAAGCAGCTTGCATCAGCGGCTCCCACATGAGTGCTGGTTAGTAAAAATGACAAGAAAAAATAGATTCCTGAACAGTATTAAGGACCTGAAGATATTTCCTGATAGCAAATGACAATTCCTGAGAGGTAAGCCGTTCTTGAAGACGAGGGGTCATGTCGCTCCACCTAAAAACAATAAGTTGTGGGGGTAAACACGATTGGAAGACGATGTGATGTGTCCGCCCGATTTTCCACGAATAAACAAAATTTAAACATTCATGCCAACTTGAACACACAGAGCAGCATAGGTAAGTCTAACCACAGCTTCCATATACACTTCCAACATTGATTAATGGAAATAACAGTTACACCAGCGAAACTGTAATAGAGTAATAATACTAATAAACTAAAGTCACTCTCGGGCAGTAACCGCGAGGGCAAGGCGATGTGATATATCCGCATAAAGTGCCCAAAAAGACGTGAATGCAGAAAATTGTAACATTCATGCCAACTTTAATAATAATAATAATAATAATAATAATAATAATAATAATAATAATAATAATAATAATAATAATAATAATAATAATAATAATAATAATAATAATAATAATAATAATAATAATAATAATAATAATAATAATAATAATAATAATAGTTATATGTATTTGTAGGCAGTAAACAAGATGTTAAAACAATGCTACATTTGCGCCGTTACCTTTTCAATTAGGAGAAAATTACACGATCCGTTCAAGCCAAAATGGTATACAAGGGGCACTACAATTACATAAAAAAGCTGCCTTCCAAAGAGTTTGAGATTGCCCAATACAGAAAAAATGTACTGTTCAACTGGGAGATATTGACAAGATCCCTTCAAGCCAAACCTGAACACAAGGGCCCAGATTTATAAAAAAGTTTCCATACAAACAGTTTGACGTTGACCAATACTGAAAAGTTGTTAATAATATTCCGTCAGTCTACCGTTTCGGCTAATCGTTACACTTTAGGGTTAAACTGTAACTCCAATCATTTGAGCTTAGGTTTAAGGAAGAGCTAAGATGGAATTGTCTTTGATATTGCCTTCCCTTTGCATGGTGTCGCATTGAGAATGACATCCGGTTCGAAAGATAAATCTTGGAGAATACAAAACCAATAACTAGGAACATTCTTCGGCCACACAAACACTGTTGAAATAAGATGTATATTTTAAGAGCTCAGAATGATTCGTGCAGGACATAACCCATTTCTGTTGTCCAGTCATGAATGTGTATTCCACATATAAGATTACAACAGAGGGCAATTTCAGAAATCTAAGACTTGATATTAAAATACTTCGAAAACGTTTAGATCATTGTCTTCAGTAAATTTTGAGCAAACCAAAATCTTTAAAAGATATGCAATAGGCAATATTTGTGATTTTGGATAGGGAGATTTGCATGGAGAACGACATACTCCATCGTTCGGAAGTGGTGAACTCCAACTTAAGTTTTAATGTGGCTTAGTTTATCTCGTCTTACATAAATAATATTAAGGATCCTAACAGTGGATAGTTGTATCTTAAAAGTTCTCAGTTAAACCAATGATTTTAGTTATCTAGCAGGTCAACACAATGTGACTTATCCGCTATTAGTGTTCCACGTACATTCATTCCCTTATCTTTTGAAACAAGTAGCTGTGTGGGGATTCATGTTTCTATGTCCCTTTCGGTCGTATCCGAAGAAACGAAGGTTTTGGTCTGAGATCCAGGAATGGTAGTCAGTCCTATGCTTAATGAGAGGGTGAGAAATGGATTATTGTATGAGACCGAGATGAAAGCCAGTAAAGGTGATGATGGAGCAATTAGTTAAATTATGCTGGACTGGAATTAGTTAAATTATACTGGAAACTGGACATGACGGTGAAAACCCACACCAACGTCATGTTCATGACAAATTTAAAATTGACGGACTTCTGGGATCAAACACAGGCGGTCTTGGTGAGACTAGAGCGTTCTAATCACCTAGGTAGATACGATAATCCAAATGACACATTGAAACCGAACTGGAATACTAGCAGCAACACATTTAAACCTGAACACGTTCTAAATCCAAGGGGTGACCCTAGACCATTTCATTTCCGAACAACAACAATAATACTAATACTAATAATAATAATAATAATAATAATAATAATAATAATAATGATAATAATAATAATAATAATAATAATAATAATAATAATAATAATAATAATAATAATAATAATAATAATAATAATAATAATAATAATAATAATAATAATAATAATAATAATAATAATAATAATAATAATAATAATAATAATAATGAAGTGCGCAACAAACAGGACGTGAGGGGGATCCTACATGTGCACATTAAACGCCCAAGGCCAGCATTATGATTCAAATGAGACACACAGCAGCCTTTCAACACTAAGTCTAACACATTCGTCTAATTAAAATTAATACTAATTATTTTTAATTTACGCCCTCAAAACTTAAGTCATATCTAAGGATGAATGAAGTAGTTGCAATGCTGAAATGATTCCGGGGTCTTTAGAATAAACAGTTTTTCAAAGTTGGTTCAAAGGATAAGGGAAAAGCCTGCAAAGGACGGGTTTTCAACATTAAGTGGAACACATTTGACGAATTAACATTAATACTAATTATTTTTAATTTACGCCTTCAAAACGTAAGTCATATCTAACGATGAATGAAGTAGTTACAATACTGAAATGATTTCATAGTCTTAAGAGTAAACAGTTGCTCAACGTTGGTCTAAAGGATAAGGGAAAAGCCTGCAAAGGACAGACTTTCAACATTTACTGTAACAGATTTGTCTAATTATAGTCTGTGAGGTTTAACTAGTCGTGTGCCTTTTAGAAAGAGAAAGGAATACTCACCCCCTCACTCTATGACAGGCAAAGCAGACACCCCAGCCAAGCATGCATCAGTGGCGGAGCGCCACTTCTCCTCTTGGTCCGATTGTTGCTCATCTCCCGATTCACAGTCAGAAATTTCAAACGAATCTTCGTTTTCTTCTTCCGAGTCCGAGTCTTCTAAATTTATAACTAACCTGTCCATAATTTCATCTATCAGACCGTCTTTCTCCCAGTAAAACTGTTCAGTGTTTTGTACATGCTCACACGCCTTTTCCAGTTTTCTGGGGTAACTTTTGTAATCGCACTATGAAACAAGGCTCTCACATCGACACTTTTAAATGAAATATTATGTGTGGCAACATCATTCTTCACTTGCGCCCATATAAGTTCTATAGCATTAAAATCGCAATGATAAGGTGGCAATCTTACTACGGTATGACCGCGTACCTCTGCGAAACTATCTATTTCATACACTTTGAAATTATCTTTTTTCAGTTTAATTAATTCGTATAGCACTGGTTTTGTTGCTCGTGGATCAAACTCAATATTCCTATTATGAAGCCATTCCTGCATATGGGATTTGAGTGAAGATGACGTGCGTGCTTTATTAATTTCTATGGAATGATAAGAGGCATTGTCCATAATGATGACACTATTAGACGGGATGTTAGGTAGTAATTTATTAACAAACCAATCCTTGAAAATGTTACTATCAATTTCTTCATGGTAGTCTTTGGTTGAATTTGACTTAAAAGTTAGCAAGGCATTAGGAATAAATCCTGTAGAACATCTAGCACGTACAACTATAAATCGCTGTTATTTGCCGATTGGTGTTTCATGAGGAAAATCACTTTAATTTTCATGGGCGATGCACTTCCACACCTTATTTCTCGTATGGTTTATATTTACCCACGTTTCGTCAAGGTACACTATAGGCCTACCTGTAGATCTGAGTTCTTTCATTCGTGTTAAAAATTTAAATCTTTTACAAACAATATCCATTCGTTCCCTTAAAAAGCGTCTTCCTTGCGAATTTTTACTGTAAGTGAAATTAAGCTTTTTAAGAATTTTTCTTAAGGACCACACGCTTCCTTTAAGTAAGTCTTTAGCTCTTAAAGCCTCATATATGTCCAGCAAACTAAGCAGAAAGTCCGTACGATACAGCGAATAGATTGTTCGCTTAATAGCAGCAACTGTAAATGAATCAATTTCTGTTTTTCGCGGTCTTCTATTAGGGCGCTTTTTGCCTGGTGTTTGCAGTCTACCGCCGCTAGCTTCTGCATTTTTGTGTTCTTTTAAAATTCGTTGGACAGAACGAGAAGAAATACCTGTAGCAGCAGCAGTTCTCTCAACGATACTCGTCACTGAAATAGTTGGCTTTCCACATTTTAAAGCTTCACATTCATCAGTGAAGAAACTGTGAACTTTTACTACAATTTCCCTAGAATCTGATTTTACAACTTTCCGTCGAGCTCCAACTTGAAACAACACAAGCACAACCAAAACTACAAGAAAATAATTCAACATTATATCCATATGTTGCAACACTGAAAACATTTTGTGTAACGTGTAAATCCACAAAACAATAAATTCACAGTTCTATAGCTCATACGCCACTGACACCCTTTAATCAGCACACAACGGAGTGAGGGCTGGGGCCGTCTACATTCCACGAATCACGACAAAGCAGGGTTGCTGTTCCGCCCACGTGTGCTAGACAAGGACAGCATTCTGTCTTAGACAAGGACAGTAGAGAATACGCCAAGTTAAACCTCACAGACTCTAACATTAATACTAATTAATTTTGATTTACACCCTCAAAACTTAAGTCATGTCTAACGACGAATAAAGTAGTTGCAATGCTGAGATGATTCCAGGGTCTTTAGAGTAAACAATTGCTCAACGTTGGTCCAAAGGATAAGGGAAAAGCCTGCAAAGGACGGACTTTCAACACTAATGCCCTATTTAACCAACAGATGATAAGACGTAACACGAGTTTAGCAATTGTTAAAATAAAAATTGCATTTCAACAAATGTTAGCGTAACACTCGTGTTAAATCTCATGTTATACTATCACGCCAAATTTCTAATGTAAGGTCCTTAACACTTGTAAATAGTGAAGATGGCGAGCATGAACTCAGGTGATGATGTCGATTTGCTATATTTAAGACCGTCTAAATGGCTTTTGTAATAGAGTACGGCCTATGAGAAATGATTTTTGTGGTGCTATGCGAAAAAAATATTTTACGGAGGTATAGACTGTCGAAACATGTTGCTATGAAGGTTACTGCGGAAGTACAAGAGAGGTTAGAACATGCATCGAAAGGAATATGGCGATCTTGCCTTTGCTTCAAGTACTGATAACCTTGCGATTATATAATTCACTGAATTATGTGGATAATACATTGTCCACCTCCCGTCTTGAAACGTTGAGGTCACTTGCCCTTCTTCGCCCCTCGTTTTAAATTTACGTAATACTGAGTTAGAACATGCATCAAAAGGAATATGCCGATCTCACCTTAGCTTCAAGTATTAATAACTTTACGATTTTATAATTCAGTGAATCACATGGATAATACACTGTCCACCTCTCGTCTTGAAACGTTTAAGTCACTTGTCCTTCGCATCTCGTTTTAAATTTACGTAATAATGACAAGTTGTTTGGCACTTGTAGTAGTGACACGTGCATTTAAATTAAATTCGTTTCCAATATTTTTCCCGTGACATCATTATGTTTTACATTCACCGCATCCGTCCTCTTATTTCCCACGATGTCCTTACACTTCGTCACATATTCAATTACCAATTCTTTCTCCATCAATGAGAAATTTGTTTCATGGCTTTATCATTTTGTTCATCCGCCATTTTTCAGCTTGGGCAGACGAAAATGAAAACAAAAGCGCATCGCAGTACGTTCAGAAAATATTACGACTCATCCATAGCCATATCTATAGCTGAAATAATTACAAGTTTCTTTGCGTTAACACAGGTTTCATAACATTTAATATTAGTGTTAGAGCTGTGACAATTGTGACGTTTCGTTTGTTAACGTCGATTGTAGCACCTGTTGGTGAAATCGGGCATAAGTGTAACACATTTGTCAAATTAAAATTAATACTAATTATTTTTAATTACGCCCTCAAAACTTAAGTCATATCAGACGATGAATGAAATAGTTGCAATGCTGAAATGATTCCAGGGTCTTTAGAGTAAACAGTTGCTCAACGTTGGTCTTAAAGGATAAGGGAAAAGCCTGCCAGTTAACTCACCCTGACGGAGATACGAACGAGGGACCTCTTGAGCGACAGGCAGACCCGCTATCTACGCAACCGAGGAGGTAAATGAATATACATATATATATATATATATATATATATATATATATATATATATGTGTGTGTGTGTCTGTGTGTTACCAAGCTGTCACGCCCTGGGCCTCCGCGGGGTGCTTTCTATAGGAAAGGGATGGAAGTGGATACGCCACTTACGCGCGCCAATCCCAAAGGGGAATGCTACCCATCAACCTCGGTGAGGCTACCTGGAGATCTAGCACAAGCACACCTACTAGCTAGGCAGGCCAGTACGCTGGAATATATGACGTACCAGATCTCCCATGGAGGGTAATGAAGATAATAATAAATGGGACCACCGGGTTTACTTTTCTGTTGAAGAATGCCATGCTAATTTACTCCCGAAAATATCCCTTGACCTACTCCATGATTTTAACCGTGAACTCGTGCAACAGCGATAAGCATGATACCGCTAGTCCATGCTGCAGTAAGAATACCTCCATAATTTCGAAAATTTCATGTGGCACTTCCTCCGCTGGTTAACTGATTTGGAAATGAGGGAAATTGACACCAATAACTAGGAATATATCAGAAATCCGCAAGCCTTCAAAAATATATTATACCTATCAGCTAATATATACAAGCTCTAAGTTAGTCAGTGAGACTATCTGTTACGGTTTACCAGTTGAGCAAAGGTCAACTAATATGAATAAGTCATTTGCGAAGCCCCCAAATAATAAAACATGTACATTATTAAAAATAAGTTAATCCTAAGGCATTTTAATCAGTCATCAGAGCTAATAATTAGACAATTAAAAATTGTCAAAATGGTCTAATATTTGCCAGTTTTTCTGCAAGATGTTAAGTCGATTAAGATACATTAGAAAAATCAGAGTTCTTAGGAATACTGGATACAAGTAATATGAAATGAGCCTAATGCGTAGAAACAAATCGTATAGCTTTTCCTTAAAGAACCGGCCCGGTGGAGAGTAGTCGCAAGCTGTGTTTCCACTTCTTTCCCTTCCGCTGTGACCACCAAAGAGAGAAAAACCTGGGAAAATCAAAGAAAAACCTAGTTGCACCTAAAATAAAACAAACGAAAGTCTCCGGGACCTGAGACGCAGGGGGATTGCAGAAGGTTCCCACACCCTCCCTAGGTACGGTTACTAACCACTTAAAAACCTGACGGCTTCTACTTTTGTGAATGAATCTTCTCGGTTTTGATGAAAAGAGTGAATAGGTCGCATGATTTTTTAAACGATTCTGCTCCTTGTGTAGCATGCGTTCTGCCCCACACATTCTCTGTGCTTGTCCCACTGAGTAAGGGTTTCACATTCTTTACAGAGGCTTACTCTGCGTTCGTGGAAATGTGTTTGTACATGTGTACTGGAGCTAACGAAAGGGACCCATTTCGCACCTTCGGAGTAATGCTCACCAAAACTGATCTAAAGCACTCCATAGCTACAAAGGTTAATCGCCCTATCATAACAGATTTCTAGCGTTTTCATTTTGTTTTGTTCTAGCCCGTTACAGTTAGTACAACAGGTAACTAATTTTAATTATTACTTTCATTACCAGCCTAATTATTCAAATTCTCATCATCCCCCTCAGCTCCTAGATAAATTAGCCTAAAAGCAGTTAGCAAATTTTGAAAACCAAATGTTATTTAAATGTGTTAGGTCACATGAACTACCATGGACTAAAGAAATGCATAGCTCAGTGTGCACGGTATCGGGAATAAAAATGAACAAAATAATTATAAAACGAAACAGTAATGATTACGCATTACGACATTAAAACAGTGATACAAAAACAAGGACGACAGAACACAAGTTTGAAATGAAAGGTACGTATAAAATTAAAACATGAGTTATAAATGGCGATGGTTAAAGAACATTGGCATTATATAAAGGAATTCAAAAATATATCTTAATATTGAAAAACAAAGTACACTACAATACTTACAAAATAATTGTATGTTACATTCAGATGACTTTCTCAATAGATTTTTCAAAGTATACCAAAGGCTTGTTCAACATGTTACCCACAGGTCACAGCAAGATAAGTTAGCATCACAAATTTAAAATAAATGACACTAAAACATGTCCATGCAACTCGGGGGATCAGACGGTGAACCATCTCCTGTGACATTGTCCTATTCCAAATGCAGAAAGGCAAACACTTGTACTGGAAACTGTTAGAAAGGGGTGGAAGATGACCGAGTACAAAAAGAGAAGTGGCAGGAAGAAGCATCGAAGTGTTCCGCTAATTTGCTAACGTAATAGACTTTGAAAATTGTAAATATGTAAAAATAAGAAGACCAACAGACTGTGAAAAGTTGTAAATAATTTGAACACATCAGAGTCAAATACTTCAGTAAATAGACCTGAAAAATTTCAAATATTGTGAAAATTCTTTATCAACGAATACAAATACTGTAACAATAATAGATTGGATCTCATAAACATTAACCACACAGTTAACGAACTGAGGTATCGTCAAAGCATGTAGTATCACTAAGTGATGCAAATGCTTATGAATAAATTAAAAAACGTTAACTATTATCTAATATGTATTTCCTGGTAGATACAGTGGGAATAGTGGAATGCAGTAAGAAGCAAAGTCAAATCTATTAAGAGCTGGTGGCTATCTGAATGCCTAGAAATGTCCTCTTTGCACAGCCAGGAATGGACAGAGCAAGAATAAGCACTTGCACACCTTTGAGAAAATTATAATTACTAGAAAACTGATATCCATAAACGGGAGTATTTCGGAAAATATGGAGCTTGACAAAAATTAAACATATTTGATATAAACTGTGTTTTAGCGACATCTGCATATTTTGTACAATAAAATGTTCTTCTGTTTAGGAATCATGTAGAACTTCTTCAGAATAAAAACGACTTGATAGGCTACTCCTAGGAAACTGAAGACAAGCACTTCAGGTGTTGCGAAAATATATTTAAAAAAAAAAAAATAAAAAAAAGTGCTTCAATCAAAATAGTTGCAACCTTTCTTCAAAAAAGGAAAATGTCCAAAATGTTTTCCGTGGAAAGAGGAATTTGTGGTAGCGGATTTTCCCGGAAATCTTTGTGTCGCATCTTTGGTTAATAGGAAGTTTGATATTTAACAGACAAATCTTTTAGTTATACTAGACAGATACAAACACGCACGCGCTCAATCTCATAATCAAGACAGATCGTCATCTAATTGTATTTTTATTCATGGAGTCTCAAAAGGGTATTTCAGGTAAAATACCGATATCAGGTTGATATAGCGGAATGCAATACCTTCTCTACCCATTGACATAGAGAAGGCAAAAAAGAAAGAGAAAGAATAAAAATAAATCAAAATAAAACAGACGAAATTTCCTGGAGCAGCATTAAATGGCATGTATAAATGAATGGGTGTTGAAAACAGCTATGGAGGTCATCACCTGAACAGTGCTTCTCATTGACCGGTAGGAACATATGCAATCAATGAAGTTCAAAAAGTATGGAGTACATTTAATTTTATTATTTATTATTCCAGTACTAAGCACGAGCATTATAACCTCCACATTTATTTTTCCATTTCGGTTGTTTCTCAATAAGAATGCTACGAGCATGCTTGAAATAAACTGCCGTATTAAAACAAAATTCAAAATGCCAGTTAACTACATGCTACGTTGACGATAAATAACTTGAACTAATGAAAAGCCTTAAGCATCGCATAAATTACTAAGTTGATCTTTGAACCCATTTGCTCACAAAGGAGAAATCTTAGGAATTAAATTATGTTAATTGCAAAGCCGCCTACAAACTAGTAAGCAGTTATTTTAATAAAACAGATCTAAAACGTTAATTTTAATGGCAAGCAAAACATGAAGTATTAACAAAGTGTAAACAGTTTTAATTGGCTGCACATCACAACTAATTACGAGAGGCTTGAAAATTTTCATTTGCTTTAAAGAAGTGTGGCAAAATTGTATGTATGTTGGCTTTAACAGAAAAACTCAAACTCATTTAAAGAATATTATACGTAATAATTAACCACCCTTCTCATAGAACAGTGTAAGTAATAAAATTATTGTAATTAAAAACAATAGCACAATTACTTACTAATACTACCCTAAGTTTTCCTCTTAATCAGTGTACATTTAAATTGTGTTGTTTGATTCTGGTGTTTAGCTATGTTAGTATTGTATGTATCCACACAGTCATCAACATTGTAATTGCGCTTGGACCTGCTATGTGCATAACAATAAATAAATAAAATAAAATTACCAGCTTTAAAATGGTAAAACACTGAAAATGGTTTTGTTCATAACATCTCCTTAAAAAATTCAATAATATTAAATTAAAGGAGTATTTCACTAATTAAAGCCTTTGCTTTACTTGTTGGTTTTGTTTACTTTAATACCTTCTAAGAAATTACGTTAACTTAATATATAAAACTGTCAGGAGGAACAAATCAAAATCTTAAACCTCTAATGCTAACGTCACTCTTGGCGCCATTGTTCCGTAAGATGACAGTTTCACAGAATGACCAGCAGATGGCAGTATACTGTAGACAAGAGAAACGCTGACACTTTACCAGTTGACAACGGCTGTCCCGCTTGCGACAAATGAAGTGAAGTGTGTAACGCCCGCTTTTACTACATGCGGCGTCGCAGGCGGTTACACCGATGTTACTTGAGATGGAGATGGAGCACCGGTGGAATGTGATGACGGGAGAAACCGGAGATAGCGGAGAAAACCCGCCCCAGCAAAGTGCCACTTTGTGGTAGCCTGAGATCGAACCCGGGCCCCCTAAGTGAGAGCCGAGCGGTCTAACCACTAAGGCACAGCGCGGCCACCGCTTACGACATGTACCAATAAGGATAACATTGTGTCATGTTTTCTGTGTAGTGAAGGAAGAAGCCTAGTAAAATACATCGGTGAATGAAGGTCCATACCGTAATTCACATCTTTCACTGCAGTAAGTAAATTAATCAGAAAGTTCAGAAACGGTGTGATTTCTGCGGCACATTCTGGCACCCCACGTTGTAAGCCCGCCTCGGTAGTGTCTGCCTCACGTTCAAGACGTCCGGAGTTCGATTCTCCGTCAGGGTGAGTTATAGGACTAGGGTTTTAATCGGGGTTTCCCTTACCCTGAAATAGGAATGATGGGTAACTAAGCTCGTTCGATATGACAACGTTCGAGGACCTAAAATTTGGCAGAGAAAAAAACCGCGTTACTATATCAGTCTATTGCAGCAGGCGAGCTACTGTGATAGAAAACCGGATTGTGACTAAGGATGAAATAGCCGCAAATCTTAACGTTAGTCATGGTTCAGCACAACACATTCTTCAAGTTCTACAAAATATGTACATCCGACGTACCAACTCACATGGCCAGAAATATACGTGATTCCCATAGAAATCTGAGAGGATTCACATTGTAATATTCAAGTCATCTCAATAGTCAGTTCTGCTAAAAGTTAGTGATTCTAGTTAACTAATACTTAAAAATTATTTGATATAACTTACGGATAGATAGATGACTCTCCATATGAATAGTAATAGTAAATAGCAATTTGTAATTTTCTAGAGGTCATGCAGATGCATCACCTTATACTTTTTAATGCAACTTCATTAGAACAAAGCACTGAGGCATGTTTATAGCTCGTTGGTACATTAACTACTGGTGTAGGCCACCATGCTTCGGTTGTCTGCAATAACGCGTGTCGTACTAAGGAATTCAAAAACAAAACAAGTTTTCACTTAGTTTTTCCTATTTTTTTAGGTTAAATTATTTTTTAATATTCAACAAACTATTTTTAAGCAAATTTAATGTTTAACTACTTCATCTTGGACCAGATACACACATTTGGAAATACAGACCTATTACACATTTCGTTGTTAAAACAAGAGGGATAAGAATAACAATTCGATAGTGAGATGCTTCAAGGCACCTCGCTATGGCTTAAAAAAAGAACGAAGTATTGAAGATCTCAAACCAATAAAGGGCATCTCGTAATTGTTGACGCCATAAATACCTCTTTTAATAAATAAACATTTTTAACAGGTCTGCATTTTTCAAACTCTAGATCCAATAAATGGATTATACAGATGTTCTCAAAGTTTCTAAACCATGAAAGAGAGAATATAAAGGCTACAAGTTACAACTTCGCAAAACATTCTATAAGAGTTTTACTTAGTGGATGGATATAACATTGTAGTTCGTAATACAGTTAGCGTTAAAACAATGAAAACATTCTAGCCGGTATTTAATAATAATGTTGAATGGTTTTGTGATTTATTACCTACTCCTTATTTAGTTCTCTATTCCATATACCCATTGCATCACCTTATTCATAATGTATTTGATTTATTAAATATTAGGCAGCAGCGCTGTGGTTGAGTGGTTAGACCGCTCGATTCTCACCAATGCCTGGGTTCGATCGCAGTAGACCGCAAAGTGAGATTTGTGGTGAACACGACGCTACGGACCCGCCTCGATACCGTAGATGGTAGCATATCTGCCTCACGTTCAAGTGGTCCCGAGTTCGAATCTCGGTCAGGGTGAGTTACTTGGGTACGTTTTTTCCAGGGTTCCCTTATCCTGATAGACGAATGTGTAACTAAGCTCCATGGAACCCGGACTCATATGAGTATCATTTCACCCAGTTCATTCATCGTCCTATATGACAACGTTGGAGGACGTAAATCGCAAAAAAAAAAAAAAAAAAAAGACGCTGCGGCGAGCTTTCTCCGGAAACTCCGGTTTCCCCCGACATAATTCCATCTGCCCCATCACCTATCATTCATCTCGCCCTCATACCAGGCATCAGACTGATCGCCTAACCTGGTACGCTATCAGCTCCAAAGCTAAGGTTTCCTCACACTTGACATTAAGTGTTAGATGAACAAGAATCCCCTAACACCGCGATAAAGTGGTACACTAGGAATAAGGTACAGAAGAATATTTGGCAAGCAGACCTCAGCTTCTTTACTTCTTTCGCCCTCTCACAAAACAAACGCTGAATCTGCCTTAGATACGAAGGCGATCATCGAAATAGTTCGCTTATTTTTAATTTTCAGAAAAATGTTCAATCACGAAAGTTTATCAATCGAAGTTCCTAACACCTTATGTTTGTAATGGAGATAGAAAATATACAGGCAGGAAGCGAGATTGAGAATTGTGGAAAGTGTGTGGTGAGGATGGAGAGGACAGAAGGAAATGGTGTGGAGAAAGGGATAGATGTGAAGACAGGGATGGTTAAGACAGATCGAGTAAAAGGTTCGCAAAGGGATAGATGGACGGATGACAGAGAGATAGCTAAATAGATGAATGTATGGATCATTAGATAGTTAGATAGATAGATAGATAGATAGATAGATAGATAGATAGATAGATAGATAGATAGATAGATAGATAGATAGATAGATAGATAGATAGATAGATAGATAGATAGATAGATAGATAGATAGATAGATAGATAGATAGATAGATAGATAGATAGATAGATAGATAAATAGATAGATGAATATAGATAGATCGGTAGTTCAGATAGGTGGATAGAGAAGGAGAGAGACAGGGTAAAGTTAAGAAGAGAGATTGGGAACGAGGGCGAAAGGATAACAAAGCTAGAGAGATATACAAACATAGAGAAGAATGGAGGAAAGTGTGGTACAAAATATAAAAACGTTTGGAAAGAAGAATGGATAACAGACTGGGAGAGAGAAAGGGCTAAGGTAAGAAGAGATAGAGAGTGTGCGAGGGAGGATGAAGACGGAGAGAAAAGTAATTGAGAGTGAAATGAAATGTGTAGTGTTTAACGTCCGCTTTTACTACATACGGCACCGCAGGCGATGACACTGATGATACATGAGATGAAGATGGAGCACCGGTGGAGTGAGATGTCGGGGGAAACCGGAGATCCCGGAGAAAACCCACCCCAGCGCCGTGTTGTCCATCACAAATCTCACTTTGCGGTCGCCTCGGATCGAACCCGGGCCGCCTAGGTGAGAGCCAAGTGGTCTAACCACTGAGCCACGGCGCGGCCTAAAATTGAGAGTGAGCGAGGGAGGATCAATAGAGAGAGATAAGAGATTGAGAGTGCGCGTGGGAGGATGAATAAACAGGGAGAGCCTAGGTGAGAGCCAAGCGGTCTAACCACTGAGCCACGGCGCGGCCTAAAATTGAGAGTGAGCGAGGGAGGATCAATAGAGAGAGATAAGAGATTGAGAGTGCGCGTGGGAGGATGAATAAACAGGGAGAGATGCGTGATTGAGAGTGCGCGAGGGAGGATGAATAAACAGGGAGATAAATAAATGTATTTATTTATTTATTTTACGTCCTCCAACGTTGTCATAAAGGATAAGGGAAAACCCCTTATACAGGTAACTCACCCTGACAGATTCGAACTCGGGACCTCTTGAACGTGAAGCAGACACGCTACCACCTACGCTACCGAGGAGGGCGGGAGAGAACAGGGTGAGATAAAAAGAAAGATTGAGATTGTGCGGGGGAGGAAGAATAGACAGGAGAAAAGGGAGAGATAGGAAGAGAGATTGAGAACGTGAGGGAGAATGATAAAACAGGTAGAGAAAAGAAAGAGATAAAAAGAAAGATTGAGAGTGCGGGGGTGGATGAATAAGACAGGGAGAGAAAAGGGAGACTGAGTTTGTGCGAGGGAGGATGAATAGGCAGGGAGAGAAAAGGAAGAGATAAGAGAGATTGAGTGTGCGAGGGAGGGTGAATAGACAGGGAGAGAAGAGTTTGAGAGTGCGAGGATGAATAAACAGGGAGAGAAAAGGGAGAGATACAAAGATTGAGAATGTGCGGGGGAGGATGAATAGACAGGGAGAGAAAAGGGAGAGATAAGAAAAGAGACAGTGTGGGAGGGAGGATGAATAGACGGGGAGAGATGAGAAGTGAGACTGTGTGGCAGGGAGTATGGAAAGTGTAAAGACAATGAGAACAGGTAGAAAGATAAGGGAGAGGTAAAAAAGACAGATTGAGAGTGGCAGGGAGCATGAAAAAGTGTAGACAAGGATAAATAAACAGGTACAGATAAGGGAGAGGTATCAAATAGTGAGAGAGATAAGAGTAGTTTGAGACATGGAGAGACAAGACAAGGAGAGAGAGAGAACGCAGGGTTAGTAACAATGAAAGAGAAAAGTTTGGAGTAAAGGGTGCATAGACAGGGAGCGAGACAAAGGAGAGGTAGTAACAGAGTGGGTGAGATAAAGTTGGGAGAAAAGAATGGATAGTTGGTGAGGGAGAGGGGGGACCATAGAGATTGGGAGTGCAGCGATGGAGTAGACAGAGCGAAAGGGAACAGGGAGGTAGGGAGGGAGGCAGGGAGAGAAATTGAGAAAGCCAGACAGTGAGAAAAGACTCTCCATACGTAACAGAACACCCAAGAGGATCGTGCTTGGAAGAAATATTCCTTATACTTATGTTTAATGTGTCTGTCGCGCTGACGGCTTCACTTCAAAGAATGCTGATAATTTCAAAAATAAATGCATAAATAAGTGAGGACTGAAAAGATGCGTGGGCCCCCAGTCTGATTATCTGGTTGACTACACCGACTTCCCCATGGGCTAACATTACTTCGCAGATGGAGCACGGCAGAGTTTCAACTACACGGAAATATTCCTGCGCCAGTTGCCTGGAATCAACAACCTTGCAACCGCATCTATAATTTTATGACTCCTATTTGTGGCTCTGGTGCACAGTGACGTCATTCCTTCGCATGCAATTCTCAGTTGCCGTACAAATAGCGGGTCGAATCCTAGTGGTGTCACTGTATAGATCGTGTTTCCTCACAATCTTCAGAAGTAAATGCAATACATGCACATACAGAATGCGAGTACAAAAAACACATTTGTGTTCCTAAAATGTACAAACTAATGTCTATTGGGTAGTATCGACATCCGTTCGGCCGCGCCCTGGATGAGTGGTTAGACCGCTTGCTTCTCACCAAGGCGGCCCGGGTTCCATTCCTGGCGACTGCAGAGTGCGATTTGTGTTGAACACGGCGCTGGGGCAGGTTTTCTCCGGGAGCTCTAGTATGCCCGCCATCTCATTCCACCAGTGCTGCATCTTCATCTCATGTACCAGTGTTACCGCCTGCGGTGCCATATGTAGTAAAAGCGGGGTTTAACTACACATTTCATAAATGGACATCCCTTAACCCGACAGGCGACATTGCATCTGTGGATGCGCGAAACAAATGAAATTATATTCAAATAGGCCTGGGGGTGCATAGAGCTTAGAATTAATATTTGCCTTCACAGGATTAGAGGAAACGTAGACAAAAATCATAGCCACTACCTAAATGAGGTTCGAACAACGGATCTCTGCATTTCGTCGTAGGAAACAGAAGGTAAAGCAATCTTTAGTTATAATGATTATTATTACTATTTACTAATAATAATATTAAATAATTATTAATATCATCATTATTAATATTATATTAGTATCAGATGTTTGCCTTTGCAGAATAAGAGGAAACCTCGGGAAATAAACCATAGCCAGGTAACTAACCGAAATTCAAACTAGTGATTTCTGCATTTCGTGGTAATGTGTAGTGTTTAACGCCCGCTTTTACTACATACGGCACCGCAGGCGATGACACTGGTGATACATGAGATGAAGATGGAGCCCTGGTGGAATGGAGATGGCGGGGGAAACAGGAGGTGCCGGAGAAAACCCGCCCCAGCGCCGTGTTGTCCACAACAAATCTCACTGCGGTCGCCTGGGATCGAACCCGGGCCGCCTTGGTGAGAGCCAAGCGGTCTAACTACTGAGCCACGGCGCGCCCATTTCGTGGTAGGAAACAAAAGGTAAAGCAATCATTTAATATTATTACATAAAGTCTGTTTAGCCAACGTGTGTGCAGTTCCCAGTCAAAGGGACCTCAAAGAACCTGACCTTTCCGTCCACTAATGACCGTCATAAATGTATCTCCACACTTCAGAAATGGAACACTGACGTTGGGGACCAATAGCAACCCAGATTTTCTGAAAATGACAGTTGCATGTCTACTCCGCGTGGAGTGTCAGTTGCCAAAGTTCCAACTTCCAGTTGTTCTGTTTCATTAGGTGCAAGACGGTGATGTTAAAATGTTGCAACCTTGTAGAGGGGACCGTCAGGAGGAGGGTCCATGTTGTAAAACGATTATGAGGGTTCCTCAAAGAAAGCGGCCGCCGTGCACTTGCGTTGAGTAGACAGACTTTAATAATGATAATTATTACCATCATCATAAGTCTGCCTTCGCAGGATTAGATGAAACCTCGTGAAAAATACCATAGCCAGGTAACTGCCTAGCCGAGATTCGAACAACGGATCTCTGCAATTCGTCACAGGAAACAAGGTAAAGCAATCTTTTATAATTATAATCATTAATATCATTATCATAATTATTATTACTGTTAGTATTAATATCATTATCCGATGTTTGCCTTCGTAGGATTAGAGGAAACCTCGTGAAAAATACCATAGCCAGGTAACTGCCTAGCCGAGATTCGAACAAGGGATCTCTGCAATTCGTCGTAGGAAACAAGTTAAATCGATCTTTTATTAATACTATAATCATCGTAATAATAATTATTATCAGCATTAATATTGTTAGTATTCTTCTTTTCATCATATAGGCCTACGGCCTGTTTCTTCCAGAAATTAGGAGTCCTTCCAGGAGATCTTCTTCCGTCTGCTGATAAGTAGTCTCTTGCTATACGTGCGATTCTGCCCGATGTCATACGGGATACATGGTCATTCCATTCGCTTCGTCTTCTATCCACCCAATCACCTATTGCTTGAATGTTTAATTGCTTTGTAATATCTTCACTTCTTAAGTTATCTCTTCTTGTTCTTCCTATAATATTTCTTAAGACGTTCATTTCATTTGTCTCTAGAATCTGCTTCGTGGTATTATTATTAGTAGGTATTAGTATCATCATCCGATGTTTGCCTTCGCAGGATTAGAGGAAACCTCGTGAAAGATACCATAGCCAGGTAACTGCCGAGATTCGAACAAGAGATCTCTGCATTTCGTCGTAGGACACAGAAATTAAAGCGATCTTAATTATGATTCGTAATATTATTATGATTATAATTATTATCTAAATAAACAGCGAAAATGTCCGCTAGGTAATCCATAAAATTATAGTAACTAAAACGCTGTATGATAAAAGCCGGGAAGCGTAGCGTATCCGTATAACAAATCTACTTCCATGCTACGTCAAGAAAAATAATTAACAGTCCTGTAGGTCAGGAGTTCAGTGCCTTGTTGGCCATATTTAATGTGTGCCTTTGTGCCTTTCAAGTGGCAGATAACCATAGCAAGCACTTGCGTGTGTAAAGAACAGGCAAGGTATCATGTATCCAGCTGCATGCAATTTATTCGCCGGTTTTGAGCATGCATGCTAAGTGAAACAAACGAAGGTGGTATGAACCGCGGGGCAACCGCCGGCCTCTTTCACAAAGAACAGGGACAGTCAATAATCAAGTGCGATGGTATTAGGATCAATTTTACATTTAGCTGCACAAAGGACAAGGGTATACCTGAACGCTCCCCTCTCTACCTGCTTCATCTTTTGTCAAACAGAACGTAATATGTCTGTTATTATAACCAGCTTCTGTTCGTATAGAAACGAGCCAAGTTAAGAAAACCCCCAAAGGAACTGGAACTAATGTTGTTACAGACTACACTTTGTGCAAGACAAAACATCCTAAGCGCCTTTTCATCATAAAAAGAGCATAGCCATCTCCATGCTTGAAAGCATCAATGGCTCAGATAGCAGATATGTTTCCACATCACAGAATCTTGCTCAGGATAAAAGCTCTCTGAACGTTTATTTAACGCTTTTGTAACTCCTTTTCACTAACGAAGATAATACTACTTCAGGGGAAATACATCTACTAGAATTACAGGACGTTTTTCGTCTTTATATTAAAAACATAATAGGGAAATTAAACAGCTATACCAATAAAAAAGATAAAAGTATCGTGTAATAAAGATTGTGAAGGGCGCCGGGCAGTTGGAACCGTAAAGAGATAAGCTGCACGCTCGTTAAGCTATCGGCAGAGTATAAACTGCTGGAAAGCTACTACGGCTATCTAAACCAGAGCTCGTGAGGTCAGTTCATGTGAAATAAATCTGTTGTCCGAGCGAGTAGATGACGATTGTAGACTGCAGTGAGTGTTATTACTGCACTGGATTGGAGAACGTCTTGTGTTCGACTCCCCAGCGAGTAAGTCTAACTGATAAACAGACTACGTCGGGCGTATTTTCTTACGCCGCTATGTATCTAAGAAAGTGATGTGACAGTGAACAGCTCAACTGGTTCACATTTGTTGTGAAGTGATAAGAGTAGGATAACCGAACTCTAGACTAAATTTCTAGAATAAGTGGCTCTAAAACCTAAACCGAAATAGTTTAGAAAAGCGAAACGAAGTCAAACTGTGTGTATGAGGGGAGAGGGTAATTTAAAAACAAGTCAAGCGACTCTGGTAATTCTAAAATATTCAAAACCTTATTCCTTTTGATGCGTGAGCTATAAAACATTTTAATTCATAAATTACTAAAGAATTAAAAAATGTTTATGTAACAGAATACGAATATATACTTCCGAAGTATGTTTTCATTCTTCTTTAAGCTTGCCACTGCGTCAAAGGCAGAGAAAATGCATCAAAGATAAGAAAAGTTCCACCGATATTCCATTTTCCAAACGATTAATAAAATAGAACATTTGGGTAGTGAAACAGTAGTTTCGAGTTATATTTAAAAAAGGTATGAAACGTTTATAAATTTATAAAAAAAATGATTATGTAAATCTATTTAGTAATTCAAATAAGTAAAAATATGTAGTTTTGTGATTGACCGTAGTAATAATTGTATGACGTAATGTTGTGACGTGGCATTTAATCGGCGAATCACAAAATTAAGATAGGAGTAACGTTAGTTAAGAAAAATCAATAATCTTGGTAGAGATGTTTTGTAATCGCGAGTGTGATGAATAGTGGAGCAGGATCAAGAACTTTTATGTAATAGTTGGAACTGTTTAAATATAACAAAGTAAGAATTTATCGATAGGTTGGAAGTAACCTGCAAGTGACTGGGAAAGGAAGTTCAAGTAAAATGTAATCCAAATAATACAATTAAATTGTTGCAAAAATTGACTTCTCCGAAACTTTATTCCGAACCACGCCTGAAAAATAGAAGTCACATGACTTATTTAATCAAACACAGTCATCAAGAAACAACTCAAAATACAACGAATTAACCCTGTTACATCTGGCTTCTAGACAGTCAACAGTCGAAACAGTCAACAGGCATCCCATCTCAAACATAAAAATCCCGCACCAAATTGTCCCCGAATGTGTGGCTGATTAAAGTGGAGAAAAATAAACTAGGAATAGAATTCCCGTCCCAGTAGTAAGTTAGAAAACGAAGCAAAACAAAAGAAAATTGCATCTGTTTTTGGCGCTGCGATACATGTTTGATACCAATGCCAAAACATGTTCATCTACACGTAAAGAAGTTCTGTTTCATTTTGTTTATTCATGAGATCTAAAGAAGTTGATCAGGGTATAAACTGAGAGAAATATGCCATTTGTAAACACTGAACCTATTAGTCTTATTTTTCTCAACGGTTGGAGTTTATGTTATTTTCCAAAGTCTAAGATTGGGGAATCTACATATTCACCAGTTTCAATTTGATAAAGAGATAAAGAAGTTTAGCATTATGGGGAGAATGAGTGGTTTTTATGGGACCAAAGAGAAGATACAAGGGTTTAAAGGTTTACCCACATGTTCGAAATATTAATCAACCAATGGTTTGTTCCTCCGCCTTAAAAATCAACAAACATTCATCTTTTGGAAGAAATAGCCAGGGCTATATAAACTTCCAATAATAAGATTTAAAGGAGATAGTTCACTGTAAATTTCTTTTATATACAGTATCTTTGTACGGGACGGTAGAAGGTAATTGCAGTTCATTTAATCGTTGTTCGTTGTTCGACTGTTCCTAATGGTGCAATTTTGGTACCAGTAACGATATCACACTCCAAATCCTCTTGTATTTTTCATTTATTAACTTTTAAAACGTATTTTAAAATAATTGGTAAACATTTCGTTGCATTTGCTCTAAAAAATAAATACACCACCTTCATTTTAAGCACTTTAAAGCTAACGTGTCTTTTGATTTCGTTCCTAGCGTCGATAGTTTTGGCGAAAACTGTGCGAAAAACAATTTTTGCGCTTTTTCGGTAATAGCGCCCCAACCGTGCGAGATAGTAAGTGATCAAATAATGAAATCTTTATGTAGAATTTGTATAGGTCTCTTTGAAATACATATATGAAGGGGACTTTCAGCTTTAGAAATAACTGATAGTAGACCACTAACCTTCAGTTGGATACTTTATTGTTAGGATTAGGATTTCACTACGAGGGTACGGAGGGGATTCGGTACGTAACCCACCATGCTGGGCCCATTGTTCCTATGCCTCCAAGCGGGGCACCCCCGGGAGGAAGGATGAGGCGAAGAAAACAAAGGGCGGCTGACCCAAGGAGCCACGACAGTACAGAGGGCAGGGTCCATGCAGTTTACTTAGACTTCCCCCAACAGGCCAGGACAGTGGACACGCTCCTCTACTGTGGGACGGCAACGAGCCCCAAAGGTCCCTGGTGGCGGTCCCGAAATGGTCCCAGCAGAGGAGCGGAGACAGGCAACCGACCTACCGGAGTCATGCACCCCCAAGACTCCTGCCGACACTTCTACCCTGAAATAGACCACCAGGTGAGAGATGATGTGAAATGATAAAGGAGATGAAATGGAGGGACAGGAAATTCGGGGGAGGTAATCAACCTACCCAGCATTCGACTAGAGACCCGGGAAAACCCCCGAAAAACCCAAGGGTCAGGTAGGTCGGCCACGGAAATCGAAAAACCCAAGGGTCAGGTAGGTCAGCCACGGAAATCTAACCCGGGCCTCCTGAATGCGATCCACTGACGAAACCACCTGAGCCACCCCGTACAGGAATTACATCCATATTCACTCATACATATTAAACTTAGATTTCTAGAGGGCAAGCAATGATTCTAATTACATAATCTCCAACTCTAGCCTGTAATCGAATATCGGAACTGGGGATGAAAAAACGGAGCACTGACCGTGCATCAGTGGAGGTAGATTTATCTTTCCTTTAATCTATCATCAGTGATAAACTGAACAAAGCATTTTGCTAAAAGACCTTTTTGAATGCCTACTGTAAACAAAGATATTATCAATCCTTTAGTAACAACTTCGCAGTTATATCGGATAAGAGCGTTTCACTTTTGTAATTACGCGGCAAATGTGATATTTCGTATCCACCTGTAAGGAAAAAAGGATGTTGGATTTCAAAGCGTTTTGCTACACATAAACGAAAGGTAGAAAAATGTGCTTGGACACTTTTTATATACTAAGCATCTGTCTCTGGGTTAAAATGTCAACCATACTCCTATAACAAAGCGAAAAATACACCTGACTGTGAATGTGACATTTAGTCACGCAATCTTCTTCTTGATCTCCTCCTCGTTAAATTGTAAGTGCATCCCAACGAGGTAACAGCTGAACATAACAATTGACAAATAACTGTCCGCTCTTTTTCATATTTTCCTTTTCCACTTTTGTTGCAACATCTTTTATTGTTCAACTGAATACTGTATTTAAAAAATTCAACACAAAGGTAAAGTCTGTTTAGTTAGCGCGTGTGCACGTCGGCTTCTGCCTTTGACGAACCCTTATAATCGTTTTACAACCCCCGACCCTACTTCGCCCAGATCTTTCTGCAGCCTTTCTCGATACGTCATGGGTGTCGTACGTGGTTTCGTCTAAATAAATTATCTTATGTCCATTACTGCGAAACTTCCTTATATATCGCCAAGATACAATTCTACTGGATTCCATAATAACCCCTAAGTTATTCAAAGTGCAGTATTTGAAACCCAGCTCCTTTAGGAGGCCGCGCAAAGTGAAGCGCCCATAAGGAAAATCACAAATTTATTGCAAATGTGCAACCAATTCGTCCAAGGTGGGAGCTCTCCCTTTTGCATAGAATCTATAAATTTCTCGACGAATTAAATCGCATGTGAAATTATCTACTTTAGAGAAACGTTTCCTTTTGTTTTCACACTTGATCGGCGTCGTTGGTATTCCTTTCCTCACAATATTTCTTACTGTATTTCTGTGAATACCCAGAATTTAACATCAGGTTCATTGCACGACCCCTTACCAAGATTATTTGTCAGCACATATTTATATGAGTTCAATACAAGCGCTTGAATTTGCTTAGAAACAGTTCCCGTTATAACTTTGTTTTATGAGGCTTTTCCAGTAATATAACTCGGCCCAGTTATTCACACTGTCTTCACTTTGATTATTTTCACTTGACTGAAAGTTATCTACTACTTCATTTGCATTTACCACTGCATTTCCCTCCCACGGTCTCCACATTGTGACACACAACGAATTTCTGCACGTAATGAAACAGATCAACTGGAAGTTGGAAGTTTGGCAACTGATACTCCTCGTGGAGTAGACATACGACTGTCACTTCGAGAAAATTAGGGTTGCTATTGGTCCTCAACGACAGTGTTCCATTTCTGAAGTGTGGACATAGATTTATGACGGTCATTAGTGGGCGGGAGGCTCAGGTTCCTTGGACACTGAACTGCACATGCGTTAACTAAACAGACTTTATACTTTTTATACAAAACATAAGTAATAAAGATTCTAAGGAACTCAAAACGAATATCGAATTTACTATTCGATGTGTTACCCGGTGGCGATACTCGAATGTTAGGACATCTCTCTCTCTCTCTCTCTCTCTCTCTCTCTCTCTCTCTCTCTCTCTCTCTCTCTCTCTCTCTCTCTCTCTCTCTCTCTCTCTCTCTCCAGAAAATATATGACTAATGCGTTCAATGATTTGCATTTAATTAAAAACACAATATTCTTATTCAGCTGCTTATTTTAATATATTTCTTTCAGGCAAGAAAGAACGAAAAAAAAAAAAAAAGCGGAATAATTATAAATTTAGTTCAACGAAGTAAGGCGACATGGACGCGCACAATCTAACCTTAACCTCTTCTCTTTCCAAATGGATACCTTGGAGCATCGGATTGCCATTTGCAGTTTGATATTATCTGTATGGTGCTCAGAAGCATATATTGCAAAATGGTGCCCGCCGGACGTTCCATCCTGCATTCGGAGACTTCAGCGTCTGGAATTAGGTTTTAAAAACATGTCACTCCAAAAATGTGCGATCTTGTTGGTAACGTTACACTGGATAATTGAGAAGAATCCTGAACACGTGGAACAAAAGGGGGAATGGTTTTGTTTCCCGAGATCGGAACGTCGGAAGTTAATCACATCTGACCTAAGCGGTTCCATGCAGCTTTACAGCACCCGATTTCAGAATCTTTAACCTGGCAGCTGAAGCTGAAAATAAACTACTTGGCACACCCAATACATGACAATTACCATTACCTAAATAATTGATGCGGATAGAGTACTGAAAAGTCATATAAGGCAAAAAAAAAAAAAAAACAGCTGACAAGGGATATAAAACCACTGTTTCTTTAACTAAAGTGTTCCTGCTGTTCTGATTTTAACGTTTATCTAACCCAAGGAAAATATCGTAAAAGCATCATCCTTATAGAATGTACTTAGAAATAGAAGGAAAAGGGAGTGAATGAAAGTATTCTAGCGAGGGGGATAAGAGGTGGGTGGACGGAGGAGAGATAAATAGATAAAGAGTAAGTGAAAGAAAATGACAGCATGACAGTGTCAAGAGGCCATATAAAATACGTGCATACCAGGAGTTCAATTCCGGTTTGACCAACAGGCTTAACCTTGGATTTTTTGTTTATTCTTTTACCTGGTTAAATAGGTATCATAGGTGGGATTGATTATACACTACCATTCTTATTTCGTTCCCTTTCATTCTGTAGGGCAGCAGTGTTAAGGACGGACGTATGCAAGGGTACTGGCAAGGGACTTTCTGTCTGCGAGGATAGAGGGACAGTCGAGTAGAGGATCGGATTTGTTCGATCCGTAAACATTATAGACCCCGCTACGCCTACCACATTCACCTCGCTCGTTCCTCCCAGAGGTTTAGAGGCGCAACCTCCCTAGTCTAGCTCTGTTGAATTTTTTTTTTTTTTTTTTCAAATCCATATCCATCACTAGTGCTCGTAGTGGTTGTGCAAGAGAAAAAGAATCCTTAGGGCAGGTTTCACCAAATCGTGTTAAAAATGCTCCATCTTGTTTGCTAACATTGTGTAAAGCCACTTGCACTTCATGAAGCTTTTACCGGATTGTTAGCTATAATCTAGTTAACGTCAAAGACAACTGCGAACAACAGCTTTCGAGAAGGTGGTGACGGAACTAAACGGCTTCTGAACTCGCTCCGATGGTCTTTTGTCTACGCATTGCATCTCTCTCTAAATATCTCTCACTCCCCTCGTCCTCCTCTCTGTAGCAGACAACTACTTATGCTACATTCATAGGCAATTGCCGTTTGATTTTCCTGGTGGTTTGTGGTTAGAATTGCGTTGTTAACTGAAAACTAGATACAGTGGAAGTGATGTTGCATCGTTCGAATAGGAGTTAATTATGGAACTAGTTACCAACTAGGAGAATATCCGGGTGGAATTTAATTACATTACACGCTTCTCCCAGATCCGGTAAGCAACTGTAGCAATAATTTGAAGCTAACATAAAAACACCAGGTGCTAATAGCGTTTAGAACGGTTTAAAGCTAGCGGTGGACACGGCGTTGAAACTAAAATGGACTAAGAACCAAGTTGTACATTTAACAAATTCATACTCGGCATTAACACAAATTATTTAGGTTAATGCGAACACTACAATGGTTAATAACCTACCTGAAACTAGGACCCTGTTGGTAACATATGGGGAGGGGATAAAGAGAGAGGCAGATGCTTAAGCGCAACGCTGTTAGGTTGCTAGTTGGTGATTGAGACACTTGATTTTGTTACACAATGCTTTCAATAGCCAGAAACTTATCGGTAATGCCGGTGCTTCGGAATTTTGTCCCTTAGGAGTTACAAAATATACAGTTCAGGCGAAAATAGACTTTTCAGTCCCCCATGTTAAACTCATGAACAATGTTACTTGAAGTTGGTCAGCAGTGACATAAATGCGGCAAATTACCTTAACAGTATCGAAGAATGGAAACACAATCGAAAATATAGCGTCAGAAGTACGATCAATTTGCCAAGATACGCCAAGGCAAAATCAAGAGGCCGAGTAGAAACGCAAACACAGCCCTTACTAAACCAATAAACTCACCGATATGCCGCTGTTGCTTTTCAACGCAATTAAAGATCATCGATCTGCGGATGATCGAGGACCAAATTTCTGTTCGTAGTAATTATTGAAACCTCCCCTGTATTTCCTCTTCAAACGCAAGCACGGCCGCTTAGAACATTCCGTAAGATTTTTATTTGCAGCTTTTGAAAATCATTTGGACTCACGACTCTTCTTCGGAAGGAAGCCGAATTCAGATTCACCAGTGGCACTAATTTTCCAACTTTCAACATCTGTTAAACGCAACACGAAGATTAACACAACGTAACAGATAATACTGATGAGACAGAATTTGGCAATGCTACGCAATTTTAACACAGTTGGGACCAAACATAAGACAATTATGGAAAATTATTTAAAAGATCAATTTTAGAATGTTTTCTGAGTAATAAGATTTGGTTTTTGTAGAACTTGGAAAGTCTACAGTAAAATTCACATTACGATAACATATGTAAGAATCAAAACAGGTGAAAACAGGTGTATAGGAATAATCCACATATCATAAACGAACTTAAGGACAATACTGGAGCAGAAATTTTGAAATTTGCTCAAGAACTTATGCGAGTTAATGGAAACTTCATCCAACTATGAAGGAATTGCTCAAACGCATGGACACCACTTTCAACACAGGAGTGTATGATAATCTCATTCCTGAAGTAACCCGGGACTTTTAGACCGGGAAACCCCCAATGGAACAAACAATGTTTGAAATATAAATAGGCGCCATTTGCGGCCACGAAATACAACGTACTAATAAATTAAAAACAATCTAGAATTCATCTGCAGTAATACTTATTCCATTTAGAAATCATTCGAAAATTGAAGTTGGTATTTCTGGAATGTAAACCTGAACTTAGAAAACCGCACCGCAAGGATTTTTTATAGTGCAGTTAGGACAAAGAAATTACGGCTTTCGAAAACTGTTTCATGCTTTGGATAAAAATTTAAGAATAAAGAACATAGCCGCAGTGATGGGAATATGGTAAAAAGATTAAGTTGTTTCCTTAAGAGAAATAATTCAATTTGGTTCCTGCACCTCTGTAACCGTTTAAGCAAAACATTTAGAAACAATGATAAATTCATGGAAATTGATCTTTCACACTAGCCGTGTGTAGGACGCACTATAAAAGTGTAGAGCCAGACTGAAAAATTCCGTACCATAGCCGGGATTTGGACCAGGGATCTTCTGGTTTCCGTCCAGCCGCTCAAACAATTAGAGCTACTATGGCCAACCTGCCGACATGACATTAAATTCTCCAACTGAATCCTGTTCCTCCCGGTAAACCACTAGGAGTTCCCATAAACACACGAGACAACTACGTTAATGGCGACTTTCTATGCTGTAAGTACTTTAAGCCCCGGGCTTTACAGTTCGTTGTAAACTATAGTATAGTTTGCAAATGGTTAAAGCGGCTGGACGGAAACCAGAAGATCCGTGGTTCAAATCCCGGCTATGGCATTGAATGTTTCAGTCTGGCTCTACACTTTCAATGATAAATTGAATCCACTCAAAGTGTCCGCTCAAAGCATAATGGAATGTAATAAGTTTTCATTAAAAAAAAAAAACTTTGTTTTCCTCCATCTCGGTTTACGAAATATCTCTACACAATGAGATAACCATTAAACAGGTAATTTGTCTAATGGACAGAAATGGTTGTCAGCAGATATTAGCAACGAAATATGGCCGTAAATTGAATTGCCAGTGTCAACATATGAAATTCCCATGTCAGATCCCCATGTAATCACTGGGTAATCCAGATGAGAGGAAGTTTGCTGTTTATGGATTTTTTAGACAAAAGTGTTCCTTCCCACGCAAGTCTGGCTATGCTGCAAGAATTTCCCACCGGACCTCCTTCAAGAGATTCCCTCGTCACCCACGTCATTTGATTCTGTTTACAGCACCCTCATTTGTTTGCCTCAGAAGTATAAAGTCTCAGGAGTAAATGTAATATCGTATGTATCTACAAACATTGAGGTTACAGTAACTACAAATATCTCACTAAAGAAACCAAGCTTGTTAATCTTCCACGTTCTTTCTACATGCGCCTGATTTTGTATTTGTAACAATCGTATACGCTGAAGTGACAACATTGCAATAACAACCGAATAACTTAGCGCACACGCCTCACAAAAATAAGGTTCATTTTTGCAGTATAAAAGACATTACCTAAGTCATAATTCCTTTGTGGAAACGTAGAGTCAGACTGAAAAATTATAGTAGTCACATGTGTTTATGAGAACTCCTAAGTGGTTTACCGGGAAAATACGAGTCAGTTGGAGAATTTAATGTCATGTCGGCATGTTGGCCATAGTAGCACAATGGTAGTGCGGCTGGACGGAAACCAGAAGATCTGTGGTTCAAATCCCGGCTATGGCATTGAATTTTTCAGTCTGACTCTACGTTTCCACAATTTAGCATACACACGGCCAGTGTGAAAGAATAATTAATTTCCATTAATTAACCTAATAGTGGTTAACTATAAAGCCCGGGCCTTAAGGTACTTACAAGTAGTAAGTCGCCATTAAGGTAGTTGTCTCGTGTTTATGAGAACTCCTAAGTGGTTTACCGGGAAAATACGAGTCAGTTGGAGAATTTAATGTCATGTCGGCACGTTGGCCATAGTAGCACAATGGTAGTGCGGCTGGACGGAAACCAGAAGATCCGTGGTTCAAATCCCGGCTATGGCATTGAATTTTTCAGTCTGACTCTACGTTTCCACAATTTAGCCTACACACGGCCAGTGTGTAAGAATAATTAATTTCCATAATTCCTTTAATTGCAATTTAGCACTCGTACTTCATAGTACCGAAAAAAGTTTTCAGAAAAAGTTTTCTTATTTGAAATATAGAGAGGTGAACCGATGATCAAAACATAAAAAATCAGATCCCTTAAACTTGGCTCGTGTTCATGCTCAGCGATGCTCAAACTTGTCTCACTAACGACGTCAGGTCCCGATTCTCCTCTACTCTTTCGTTTTGTCCATTTCCCCTTCACTCAGTCAAGTAACCAAGCATTAGAGAGTTTTGCTTTTGAGTCCCATGTATGAGTCACCTAGAAACCCTGTCCTCTGCACTGCCGTGGCTCTTTGGGACGGACGGCCGCCCTTATCTCCTCTCGCCTCCTCCTTCCTCCCGAGGTTCCCCCCTTGGGGGGATAGGTACAAAAGACAAAGTTTGGACCTGCGTGCCAAATCCCCTCCGTAGCGCAGTCCAATCTAATCCAGCTCAAACAGTAGGTGGAAACAAATCTTCCTTCATTAACATAAGATTGCGCATCACTCCCGTTGTACTTCAAAAAGCGTGAAGGTATTGGTGATTTCAAATTCATAACAACCAATTTTTCACAAATATTAAAATGCCAATAATTATGACATATAACATTTACTGTGCCG
The DNA here is from genome assembly GCA_030765055.1 of Mantis religiosa. NCBI lineage: Eukaryota > Metazoa > Arthropoda > Insecta > Mantodea > Mantidae > Mantis > Mantis religiosa. The sequence goes on from CM060950.1 coordinate 385,418,569, forward strand.
TAAATGTTCGTCTATTTGTTGCGGTACACCAGATACATAAAATTATTTTGGAACAAGGACATCAGCGACAATTCACAGAAAATTCAAGAAAGACATTTTATTAGCATTTTTATTTTAAGTAATTTACGTAATCCAACGTGAAGTCATATCGGAAGATGAATGGAATGGATGAAATGATGCTCAAATGAGCCCGGGGTCCATAGAGCTTAGAGCTACCCGTCATTCGTCTTTCAGGATAAGGGAAAACCCCGGAAACACCTTATCCAGGTAACTCACCCTGAATGAGATTCGAACTCGGGAACTCTTGAACGTGAGGCAGACAGACATGCTACCCCCACGCTACCGAGGCGGGCTTTTAGCATTTATACATAGAGACTATTGAATAACGTATTTTAATAAAAATTATTAGAGCTATGGTTTAAAACAACGAAAAGTCGTTCACATAAAGGGCATTGGGCTGAGCAGATTTTCTTGGGAATCGTGTACATACACACAAACATTTCATTTTCAAAAAATGATTTCTCTCTATAGTTGTGGCATTGCACGTAATGAAAACACCAGAAATAAAAAAAAAAAAAAATTAAGAGTAGGTGCACCAGCTAACAATCGAATAAGAATCGATTCGTATCTAACTTAAGCCAAACAGATCAGAATATTTTCCCCGAGTAAAGCACGTGATAGGAGTTGGTTTCGCTTAATCACCTGTTTTTTAACGTCCAGCATAAATCATCGGACCATAAGTGAAATGGGTGAAATGATACACAAATGAGCCCAGGGTCCACCTGAAGATAAGGACAAGGGAAACCCCGGAGAAATCTTGATACAGATGGCTTACTGAGGCCGAGATTCGAACTCTGGACCTCGTAGATGTGAGGCAGACACGTTACATCACACCACAGAGATGGGACTCTTTCTCACTGAGAATGCCTTGGTTGCAATGTCAGTCTAATCATAAAATGGACGACTGGTCCATTTCCATTAGTGGAGAAATAAAACGAGTGAAGAAAAAAATAACTGCAGTATCGAACGTGAACTTCTAGCAGAGTTCAACAGGTGATATGTTAATTTACGTTTAAAGTGTGTAACTGTCTGACTTGGTTAGGGAGAGAATTCCGAATTAGAGGAAGTGATATGCTGAATGATAATGAATATATGATGTGAACCGGTGTCATGAGTTTCATTTCACCAGTAGGAACCGACTTTACGTCAGTCACGATAAATGTTGACCTGGAAAAGCTTCTAAATTAAGCAATTTAGACTTCGTTTTTATGCGGGATGAGGAAATACTCACCTGTGATATCGCAAAGAGTTTGTAATACACAAGAGGAAAAAAAAAAAAAAAACGCATTGTGGGTAGAATTAGAACGCATCACTACTTGAAGAGGCATTAAGAGAATTCGCATATTACATTTTTAGTAATGTTTATAGAATCAATTATTTCACGCCACCTGTGGTCAAAGCAATAAATGTTATTTTTCTTTGTGACTACACTTTTGTTTCGCAGTAAAACAAAAGCCTCTCGCAGTGGAATTTCATCAAAATCATTAGAGCCACTCGGGGAGACGGAATAAAGGGGAAAAATTAAAAAGGATGAAAGAGGAATTCCTGGAAATCCTACCCATGTAACGTTAAACATTAACTGACTGAGGTGTAGAATTTTATACCTAGCTGTAAAGCATTTACTTTTATTTTCCCAACTAAACACTTAAAGTAAGAAGTATTGTACTCCACCCAAACATTTGATGACATGTTCTTAAACCATGTTTTAAAAAGTCGTCGTGTTTATGTTATGTGAACAGTATCAAAAAACGAAGTCGGTTAAATCTAAATTTGAAACTGGGTTTGGCACTCTCCAAGGACGCCTACGACAGTTTTTAAGGGAACTTCCCCACGAAGTTATAATGAAAATTGTTTAACTGTTTTATTTTCTGTCATAAAACGACTTCAACGATGGAAATTAATTGTACTTTCACACTAGCCGTGTTAGCAAGGGTTAGAGCGGCTGGACGGCAACCAGAAGATCCGTGGTTCAAATCCCGGCTATGGCATTGATTTTTTCAGTCTATCTTTCCATACTTTAGCCTACACACGGCTACTGTGAAAGAACAATTAATTCCATTAATTGACCTAATAGGGTTAGAGCGGCTGCACGGCAACCAGAAGATCCGTGGTTCAAATCCCGGCTATGGCATTGATTTTTTCAGTCTATCTTTCCATACTTTAGCCTACACAGGGCTACTGTGAAAGAACAATTAATTCCATTAATTGACCTAATAGGGTTAGAGCGGCTGCACGGCAACCAGAAGATCCGTGGTTCAAATCCCGGCTATGGCATTGATTTTTTCAGTCTATCTTTCCATACTTTAGCCTACACACGGCTACTGTGAAAGAACAATTAATTCCATTAATTGACCTAATAGGGTTAGAGGGGCTGCACGGCAACCAGAAGATCCGTGGTTCAAATCCCGGCTATGGCATTGATTTTTTCAGTCTATCTTTCCATACTTTAGCCTACACACGGCTGCTGTGAAAGAACAATTAATGCCATTAATTGACCTAATAGGGTTAGAGGGACTGCACGGCAACCAGAAGATCCGTGGTTCAAATCCCGGCTATGGCATTGATTTTTTCAGTCTATCTTTCCATACTTTAGCCTACACACGGCTACTGTGAAAGAACAATTAATTCCATTAATTGACCTAATAGGGTTAGAGCGGCTGCACGGCAACCAGAAGATCTGTGGTTCAAATCCCGGCTATGGCACTGATTTTTTCAGTCTGACTATCTTTCCATACTTTAGCCTACACACGGCTACTGTGAAAGAACAATTAATTCCATTAATTGACCTAATAGGGTTAGAGCGGCTGGACGGCAACCAGAAGATCCGTGGTTCAAATCCCGGCTATGGCATTGATTTTTTCAGTCTGACTATCTTTCCATACTTTAGCCTACACACGGCTACTGTGAAAGAATAATTAATTCCATTAATTGACCTAATAGTGGCTAACTATAAAGGCCGGGCCTTAAAGTACTTACATGTTGTAAGTCGCCATTAAGGTATTTGACTCATGTGTTTATGAGAACTCCTAGTGCGTGTCAGTTGGAGAATTTAGTGTCATATTGGCATGTTGGCCATAGTAGCTCAAGGGTTAGAGCGGCTGGACGGTCACCAGAAGATCCGTGGTTCAAATCCCGGCTATGACATTGAATGTCAGTCTGACTCTATCTTTCCAGACTTCATCGATGTTCATTAATACTATATTTTAAAATATAAGCGTGACAATATAAATCTTTATCTTGAATGTTCCCGGAGTTGTCCCTGAAGTCCTCGAACAGCCATTTTGGGCCACCTCCCCGCGTCTGAAGTTTCATTTTGTCAGTTTCAAGAACAGTTCCTTTATATTCGTGGTTTAAATATGAAGCACCCGGTGAGCAGCTGAGCTGAGATGAGAATAGACAGTGGACAGTCAGTACAGTTGAAAGTTGAGTTCAGTCTACTGCAGCAAGTCAACAGTGATCAGTAGCTCATTGTCGTTCCATTTTACAGATCAGTTATATTTTGTACAAAATGTTTGAAACAATATCACAAACGCACCTTTTGCGCTATGTAAAGCATCTAATATTGGCAATTCTTTCACCGTGTAACTGCCCAAATTACTCTAATGGACTTAGGGTAACAAATCACCGAATTTCATAAACTATTATTTACAAACTTATTATGTGGATACTATTGTAACGCCACAAATTAGAAGTACTTCTGCACAAATTCCTTACAGACCCCCCTCCCCCCATGTAATGTCCTGCCCCAAATTCTAGAGGTCAGAGTATAAGTGTTAGTTTGAGTGATTTACCTGTAAACGATTTTCCACCCCACGGTTCTTCCTTAACCTAAGAAGAGGACTGAGCTCAAGGAACATCGGGCCTATTACAGCATAATTTCAATTTCATTCACATGCCGTCCGATGTTACAACCGACGAGGTTAAAGATCATAAAAAAGAGAGAAATGAAAAGCGTTTGCAATAAGATGTAACAAAACCGGTCACATTTTACTGCATGAAATATACATAGATGCCCTTGATTTAATACAACAAACAAAAGACAATAGATAAATTCAACAGCTTAGTGTTTGAAAAGAGACAATCTAACCATTAAATATTATTTATCGAATACTGCAGATGCATTTGTAATGAAACAGTGTAATTCTTCAATTGTGCAGTTGAATCTACACTCCAGTCGTCATATACTCAGTTGTTCACTGATTATCTAAACTATTTACTAAACCAATTAACCATTTGTTGTTCTCCTGAGGGTAATTCTGAATTGTATCCCCAATACAAGTGCTGTAATTCTTAGAAGCTGTTATTTCACTACCACAAATTTAAAATGAACAATACTACATAATAAACTTACAGTTCGGCCGCTCTTTCTCCGGCTGACATTTCTCGAGAGGGGGAAGCAGGCTGTTGCCAGTTCTTTCGCGGGAATTTCAAGTAGCTCAACAGAAGCAGTTAGTGTGCGTGAACGGTGTGAAATGTGTGTAGTGTTTAACGCCCGCTTTTACTACATACGACACCGCAGGCGGTGACACTGATGATGCATGAGATGAAGATGGAGCACCGGTGGAATGAGATGGCGGGGGAAACCGGAGGTCCCGGAGAAAACCCGCCCCAAATCTCACTTTGCGGTCGCCTGGGATCGAACCCGGGCCGTCTTGGTGAGAGCCAAGCGGTCTAACCACTGAGGCCATAAACGATGTGAACGAAACATTCGAATTGAGTATTGCTCTAATGAATATCTTACATGATAATGAAATTGCAAGTTGGATTTCAGTGTTTTAAAGCTAATAATAGTACAATATTTTCTTTCAAAAGATAACTTTGATGATGTTTTCAATTGCTCATTACTGTATGTTGGTACTATTAACTTTCCCCCTCCACCTCCTGCAGGCGCAAAACGTCAGAGCCGGAGATACAACGGCCGAACTGTAGTTATGGACCAATTGCTTCCAATAACCTCCATGCAAAAGAATTAAGCTTTATTATTATTTGCAGTTAAATTGTAAACAAATTATATAAACCGAGGGTACTTTTTTCGGCAAAGATTATATGTTTGTTCGAAAGAGGGTTATTTGGTGGCCTGTTTATTGCATACATTAAAGGCTTTCGTATTATGCATAAACACTGAATTTGTAATTTATTAAATAACTACGGGACCTCCGATCGAGGATTGTTCCACCGTCTAAGAGTACTTTGGAGAACTTCCAGACCCTGGAAGACTGTTGGGGAGAGGTTAAGGAGGTCAGATGTTCCCGGCGATGTTTCACATCGTTTCTGTGTATATGAGGGTGACTTCTCATCGTTACTCGGAATAATTGAGACTCTTATGAAGAGGCAAAGAGACGATTAAAGACTGCTAGTGCTCAATAAAAACCATAGCTTACTTGAACACGACCCTGATCAACATATGGGAGGGGATAAAGAAATAAACAGAGATACATTAAATAAACCGTCTCGATAAACAACTCCACCAATCAACCTCTAAGAGCTCCCATAGGTTTACAATAGGAAATGAAATGTGTAGTGTTTAACGCCAGTACTACATGCGGCACCGCAGGCGGTGTCACTGATTATACAGATGAAGATGGAGAACTGGTGGAATGAGATGGAGGGGGAAACCGGAGATCCCGGAGAAAACCAGCCCCAGCGCCGTGTTGTCCACCATAAATCTCACTTTTGCGGTCGAACCCGGGCCGCCTTGGTGATAAGTTGGTACATAATAAACCAGTGGGTCAAGAAATTCATATGCCCGCCTCCGTAGCGTAGATGGTAGCGTGTCTGCCTCACGTTCAAGAGGTCCCGAGTTCAAATCTCGGTCAGGGTGAGTTACCTGGATAAGGTTTTTTCTGGGGTTTTCCCTTAGCCTTAAAGACGAATGTCGGGTAACTGTAAGCTCCATGAACCCTGGACTCATTTGAGCATCATTTCACCCAATTCATTCACCGTCCGATATGACTGAAAGTTGGAGGATGTAAATTACAACAAAAGGAAATTCATGTGACTGTAAGCCAGCACACTTCTGTTTCCAGCTTATACTTAAACGTTAGAAAAGCATAATCAATTCGTGAACACCATCAACAAGAATTATTTGAAGAGTTGAAGAAAAGAATAATTTGATCACTTGGTTTGAAATCTGGCGATAAACGTATAGCATACTCAAGTGGTTTGTGTTGTGTTTAATAAACAGCACCATCAATCTGTGTTCAAAGAACTCTGTCCTCCAATAACTCGTTCAGTTAATACTGGTATTCATTAAGTGAACATACCCACACACAACTTGCATTTCCAGCCACTAGATGGCTACAAGAATTTATAATCAGCAATATCATTAAAGATTTCTTACGTCCAGTGGCTGGAAGCTTAATAGTGACTGAACAACTTGCCACTGCAGAAGTTATTCAAGTACATCTTAATAAAGTTGAGGAAATAAATTTATCATCTCTTCTTCAAAATAAGTTTTAAGACATTTTCTGACTGTTGCGCAGATGTAACACTACCGGTAATGGTCAGTAATTCGGAAGTTTCCGGGGTGCACTATGCCCTAGGGTTTTTCCTGGTTTTTCCTGGTCCATAGGCGTATGTTGGTATCGCTACTCAATTAATATTTCCCATCCATCGTTTCCCTGTCATAACGTTTCCTTCTCTTACTTCAGGTGTGCCTCTCAGTTTCGTGGAGGGTGTTATCAGGATTGAAGCTACGTAGAACATTTGGTGTCCCGCTCGGTTGCACAGGGTTAACCCTATGGTCAGCAAAGCAGCAAGAATAAATACAATGTATAATATAATTGAAAGACCGTATAGTCCTTCATAACATAAGACTCGCATTGCAGCTAATATGTTCACAGCAGTAAAGTAAAACCAGCTCCTATCATGTGATAAAATCCATGTGGAGAATATATTAAATGTCTCTGACTGGCTTAAGTTAGATATGAATCTATTCCTCCTGGATGGAATAACGCTAGCAACGAACTTTATTCCAACCAATGAACGATGTGACGGTAGAAAGGGTAGCGTGACATGGGTGTTCTTAGCAGCCATGTAGGTCTAATTTTAAAACTATTCTAGCTGAATTTGGAGAAAACAGAAACAATCTGCCTAATGTCAGGAACTCTAAGAACCATTTCCAATTTTTGGCTTTAATTTTGAAAAATTCTAATGATAATTTTAAGAACTTTTCAGGCTTTACTTTATTTGTGTAACTCATATTAATGAAGATTAACATTTGGAGAAATCATATGTCATTTTCTAGTCGAATAATGGGAATACAGTAGGCTTTAAGCGATAATCTTATCAAGAGAGAGTTGGTCGCTCTGTGATGCCTTTGAAATTGTTCCTGTTCATGCCTAAGAGATTAAAAGTAATAATATTGCCCACCAATTTTAAGAAAGTAGTATTGGAAAATATAGATCAAGAACAGGAACATCTCGAAAATGGTGTACTGTAGAAAAAAAAACAGAAATTGTGCTGTAACTAGATTTATATTTTTTTGTGGTATAAGATTTTGTTCATCATACAAAATGTGTTAAACATACAGTATTTTAATCAGAACAGTTAGAATGATTTTTGAGAAAATCAACATTTTCGAAAATGTTCCTTGTAAAAGTGGTCTAAAAAGGGCATTTGTAATATAAAAATATTCTTTGGAAAATACTGAACTTACTTAACCGACTTTTGTTGATTCGGAGGACTTGAAAACGTGTGTTCGTTGTTTGATCTTGATACCGAACTTTAGGGTTGAATACTACATTTATTCGCTACACATAGCAGAGAATGAAAAAAGAACAATGCCACATACTGAAACAGAATAACACAATGTATTCAACATAACTATATAATTAATAGATAGACTGTAACATCTAAACAATGGAGATTAATTGCCTGATGTGTTGCTAGTAACTTGGACTTGTTAGCAATGTTAAATTGATGTTACAGTACCTATATGATATGCTGAATTCTTTGTTTTCACTTTGTTGATTACATAATTACAAGTAGAGACGTATTTTATTCCACCTAAAAATTAAATTCCATGCGGTCTCATTCATCATTGGCCATTCAGTAGAAATGGACTCATATCTAACTTTAACCAACCTCAGACATCAGAATATCTTCGCTAAATCAAGTGAAAAGAGCTGGCTTCGCTTTGCTGCTGTGAAAACCCTAGTCGAAGTATACAATGTACTATACGACTATGTCTTACGATCTTCCTATTTAATGTGAGGCATCCTTCGCTTTACAGCAAATAAGTAAATGTGTGAGTAAAGTATTTTTAGGTTGGCCAAACGCCATGACCAAAGTCGATAGTTATCGAAGACCCTCAACCCGCTGCTAAATACTCACCTCTATCCTCTGTCTCGCTCTGTTTTGCGTAAGCATTGTTCTGACTTCCCCCTGGTCAGCAAAAAAGCGAAGCTACAACTTCCTCCCCCTGGGGTACCTACTTACATAATGCCTGAGCGACCCCTTACTGTTTTTCTTTCAACCCCTACAAAAAGTATCATAAATAGACCGCGGAAATGCAAGCAGTAAAAGCGTAATAGCACGCATGCAACTCTGTAGCAAACTTGTTGATATATTTCCTAAAATTTAAAAAATAATAAACTTTCCAAAAGGATTACTTAACTTAAAAAGGGGAAATTATGTTACAAAATATTCATGCGAATGCAATACAAATGTTTAAATCATGCTTTTCTTTCAATTAAATATTTCTCTTCGCTGCCATTCATCTTCATCAACATATTTGAGATAGTTGTCTTCTCACTATTGTTCTACCTCCCACTGCCAGTCCTCCCTTCACCAAATGTTAGGACACAGCGGGTGAGGGGCATCCAGACGAGATAAATTGCCCTGAAAATGTGTAGGTTGAATTTATAGGATACAACTCTTGTTCTGGCCTGGACATGTGGACGTATTCGCGCCAAAACCAAGATCATTATTACTTCTTTAACTTACTTCTGTGATAAAACACTCTTGCCGTTATTGTGTCCAAAACAATCACTGTATTTTATTTGCTTACTTTGAACAAAAAGAGAAAATAAATAGAAAACAGGGGAGGAGCAGATGCCATTATTAGCATTTCAAAGGCAAACAAGATTTTATCCTGGAATGTTATTTTAAATCTGAAAGCTCCGAGTAAATGCCACAGAAGTTGTATAATTTATTCTGTTCGCTCTGGGTGTTTTCTTAAGGAAAGTGGTCAGAAACGCCGTTTTGCTAAATTTGTTTCGTTCGTTTGCTTTTGTTAATCGTAGGAGGCCAAGAAATAACAGAAGAAACTCCGCAATAAATTCCGCTGATACACAAAGAAAAATATATATACACTCTCTCATTCTTTTTTATCTATTTGTCAAGTCCTTTTTCGGGCTTGCTGGGAGATATATTCGACTTTATTTCGTAATAGAGGTTACGTCCACATTTTTCTGCGGTAATGTATCGATTTAGCAGTTGCTACATGGCTAGACTTGTTTTTGTACGTTAAAACAAAACACACCATTCCTACATGATCGTTGTCGATGCCAGAGTAATAAAATGATAACAAACAGCAGTGGAACAGTCTGCAAAACCATCTCTTTGTCTTTGCATTTTAAAGCTACATTTATTCGTAATGAGAACACGGTCAGGTCTGCCAAATGAATTTCACAGCACATTTCAGAAGGTGTAAAAAGTCAAGTCACTTTTATTAATCCTAATGGACAATGCGACCGAGTTACAACGTGCTAATAATTATTCATACGATAAAGTTTGCTGTTCGAATGATAAGAACTCGGAAGCTGACAGATAAAACGAGCTAATAACTGGAAAAATAATAAAAGCTTTATATACATTTAGTTTTCATTACGTACTTAAATAACATAATACTTGACATTAGGCATCAAAATCGTTACACGAACCATTAAGGGAAAGTGTGTAATTTCACCCCGAATTGGGTTAAATAAAGAGTTGATATACATCGCAGTACTGTCACTGAGCTGTTGGGAGCTTGCCTCTCCCAGCGTATCCTATGTGAGATTAGTAAGGACGACGCGGCACGGGCACGTTTTCTCTGTATTCTCCAGTTTCCCCGCCATTCATTGCACCAACTGTTTCATTATCAACTTTGCCTTCTTATGAACGCCAATTCCATACCAGGCTTTTAGCTGTCTGCTCTTCGACAGGGATTTGAACCCAGGCATCCCCTAGTAACTCCTAGGGGAATAGATATAGTGCGATCCATATAACTTTGGTAGAACTTTGGTAGAATATAATACACAATTGCGAGATTACATTACACTATTTACATCTCAGAGAAAATGTTGGAAGTGTCCTCCACCAGCATCTAAACATGTTTGCACTCGTCTCACCATATTCTCTGAAGTTCGTGATATCGAATTGAAAGATTATTTATTTCCAGCAAGATGGGGCAACGTGCCATACATCTAATGACACCATCGAACTTGTAACCGGTTTCTTTGATAATCGAATAATCTCAAAAGGTCCGTGCCCCCCCCCCCCCAGATCCCCTGACCTAAATTCACCGGATTTTTTTCTTCTGGAGGTATCTAAACTAGAGTTTACAACAGTTGGCCACGGACAATTTATGTTCCCAAGGAATCCATTCGAACCAAAATAAAGAACATTGGGGAGGATACACTCCGTAAAACTTCAGAGAATATGGTGAGACGAGTGCAAACATGTACAGATGCTGGTGGAGGACATTTCCAACATTTTCTCAGATATGTAAATAGTGTAATGTAATCTCCCAAGCCCGCCTTGGTAGCGTGGTGGTAGCATGTCTGCCTCACGCTCAAGAGGTCCCGAGTTCGAATCTCGGTCAGGGTGAGTTATCTGGATAATGTTTTCTCCGGGGTTTTCCCTTATCCTGTAAGACGAATGTCAGGTAACTCTAAGCTCCATGGACCCCGGACTCATTTGAGCATCATTTCATCCATTCCAGTCATCGTTCATCGTCCGATATGACTTAACGTTGGAGGACGTAAATTAAAAAAAAATGTAATCTCCCGACTGTGCATTATATTCCCCCAAAGTTGTACTGTGGCCTATTATTAGTTCAAAAATTATGACCGATTGAAATAGTTCAGGTTTATATGTAACGCACATGTACATCAATACATACACATTGCCGTGACAGATGTATTTAAATATCAGATAATACCAAAAGTTAGTCTTTGAAATAGAACGATATAATAACCCATGACGCGACAGCCCTTAGAGGGCCAAGGCCTACCAACCCGACTGCCGGCCTCACGCCCACTTACGCACGGCAGATGTGGACGATCATCCAACCGATACGGGGAGGTGTGGTCAGCATCTCGGCATCCCCCAGCCGGAACGTTGGTTTTTGTGACCAGGGCCGCTTACTGCTGATTGGGCACCGGCCCCATACCCGGGACCGAAAATCGTCACCACATGGGTGGGATCGAACCCGGGCCGCTCTCCGTGGCCAGGGACCAAGTCATGCTGCCTTAGCCCGCTGCGCCACGGCGCAGGACTGAATTAGAACGAAAGAAATGCATTATAAAATACACAATTATGATGGGATGACATATAAGTTTAGAAAAAAAGTAATTAAAAATATTTTTGCTAGTCCCCTATATTTCCTCTCTCCAATATAGGTGCAAAAGGCAGCATCGAGGCCGAGTGGTTAGACCGCTTGGCTCTCATCAAGGCGGTTCGGGTTCGATTCCAGGCGACCGCAAAGTGAGGTTTGGGAAAAACGCGTTGCTGGGGCGGATTTTCTCCGAGATTTTCTGTTTCCCTGCCATTTCACTCCAACTGCACTCAATCTCCATTTCATGTTTTAACACTGTAACCGTCTGCGGTGCCGCATGTAAAAGCGGGCGTTAAAGAAAACACATTCTACAGGGTACAAAAATTCGATAGTATGGTTTCGCTGAAAATACATGTTTTGGTGCCCATAAAACTAAAACAGGTGCATTTTTAGAAAAAGGAACGCGAGTATGTCTGGCAAAAGATCACTGAAAAGCAAAAAAATCGGTTGAATAACAAAATTTGTACTTAAATATCTTAACAATGGGCCACGGAAGTTCTTCAAGAAAGCCTCCGGCAGACTATCCTTTGCGTGGAGTATTTGACCAACATTTTGATTTCCTCGAAAATGTCTCAACGCCTTTGATACTAATACCTAATGTTTAAGATAATTTCATGACAAATGAAATGTGTGTCATGAACTTTCAGATAATGGCCCAAAAGTGCTCATTCTTGATGACTTCTGCATAACTGGTAAACCGCAAGAGATAGGCAAAATCTTACCACAAAAAATATGTGAAATGGCATAAACATTTTATGTGAGCACGCGCGTTTGTGTAGACGAACCGTTACCGAAATATTCTTAGTGTTAGAATTTTACCAATGCTATGGCCTGGACGTGCGAAGGGAACAACTTTCAAAGCCATCACATAGTGAATCGCTAGTAAAAGATGCGACCGTTGCATAAGTCTACTCTATTCCCCATTTCACATTGTTCTCACAGGGATATAGGTAATAAAACCACTTCTGCAAACACCTATCTTGATTAACATTAATTAGATAGAAGAAAAAAATTTAAAATATAGTGCTTAGGGAAAGTCATGTGAAGCACACATAAGGGTATTTTAGATTTTATTTAAATGTTCTCCTTAACGAAATAGAAGTACAAATGTAGGAAAAAAAAAAAAAAAGTTCCAAAGAAAAAGCTGTAAAGGACCAATAAAAACGCCGGAAAAGGACAAATAAGAACCGCATTTTTCTGGCCCTCAGCGTCCAGTCGGCTACTCGAAAAGGAAAGGATGTAACAAGTTGCGTGCCTTGGACTTATCAATAAACAATGAACACGCCATCGAGGTACCCCAAGTTTTGCACCCAACAGCAAAAACACTTGGGTGCTTCAGGTTCTTCAATTGATGAACTATTTAACTGACAAGAAGTGCAATGAGTCATTTAGGATTTACTGATACGATTTTCAAGCGGCATAGTCAGCAAATAATTAATTTATCTAATGGAAATCAAGTTTAACCAAGAAAAATCGTAAAAAATATAGAAATTGTTACTCGCACAATAAAAAGAAATGATCATCAAAACAGGGCCCGCTTCAGTAGCTAATCATGTCAGGTCCTGAGTTTGAATCTCGATCAGGGCGAGTTACCTGGAAATTTTTTCCGGGGTTTTCCCTTACTATGAAAGACGCGTGTCATGTAACTCGAAGTTCTTTTGACCCTGGACTCATTTGAACATCACGTTCAACAGGTCCGAGTTCGAATTTCGATCAGGATTTTTCCCTTTACCTGAAAGACGAGTGTCAGATAACCATAAGCTCTATGGACCTGGGCTCATTTGAGCATCACGTTGAAGAGCTTCCGTATTCGAATCCCGGTCAGGGCAAGTTACCTGGTTAAGGTTTGCTCCGGAATTTTCTCTTATCCCGAAAGACGAGTGTCAGGTAACTAAGCTCCATGGACCTTGGGCTCATTTGAGCATCACGTTCAACCGGTCCGAGTTCGAATCTCGATAAGGATGAGTTACCTAGAAAAGTTTTTCCCCGTTTTTTCCCTTTACCTGAAAGACGAGTGTCAGGTAACCAATCCTAAGCTCTATGAACCCTGGGCTCATTTGAGCATCACGTTGACGAGCTTCCGAGTTCGAATCCCGGTCAGGGCGAGTTACCTGGATAAGGTTTGCTCCGGGGTTTTCCCTTATCCTGAAAGACGAGTGTCACGTAACTCTAAGCTCTATGGACCCTGGGCTGACTGGAGTATAAGATCGCCCATTTCATTCATCGTCCGAAATTTTGTATATTTCTTCCATTTCATACTGAAAAATAAAACAGATTCATCTAGGGATGTGGGAAACTATAGAGATAGTAAAACTTTTCTTTGCGAAAGATTGTGAAAAAACAAAGCGATGATTTAATTTAAAAATTCATAGAGAATGAAAACAACTTAGCAGACATCTCTCAGATATTTTGAGGGGTGCGTTTTATTAGTACGTAAATATCTTAAACATTAGATTTTTTTAAATTAAAATAGTTTTAGTCATTGATAAAATAAAAAGGTACAAATAATTATTCATGCGTTTTGAGAATGTATTTCCGGTGGGGACCAAATTCCGCTCGGTTAAATAACAGCGTTAGGATAGCATAAAATATTTATTTTCATAACTTAACAAAAATGTACAAAATTGTAAGAAATTCTTCAAGAACTACATATCTTAATAAGTCCTTAACTTTTGGTAAAGAAGATAGAAATACATTTGCAAAAAGACACCCGTTTGCAGCAGGAATATGGACATTTGATTAAGATATATAGAAATATGTTGGAACTCCCTACGAAACTTGATTTTTTTAACGTTCCTTATTAAAAATGTGTCCAAGTGGTAAAAAAAGTTACTTTTAACTATGTTCATGAAGTATCGGGATTAACGGAAGGGGCCCCAAACTAGCGGAGGTCAGCGAGGTCAAACGACCAGTTGGTGGACGTTTGAAACTAGGCAAGCAACCAACTGTATCTTCTCACGATGAGCGAGCAAGTTATTTGCAACCGGAAATTCCTCTACCTTCCTTTTGCCCTTTCTGGTGTGGGTAACCTCTTCGGTGTAGTTTATAATTTAATCCTTCATTTCAGGTTGTCTGTGAATCTTGCTGGACATCCTGAAAAGTAGACATGTTGCAATAAATTTGTGCTTAGATTCGTAAGGTAGAGGAAGAAACATTGTGTATCCGACTCAAAAATTGAAGATAATTAGACAAAACTTTCCAGCATACTTCAAGATTGTAAATCAACAATTTTCACTAATTTCCTCCCACTAATACAGCCCTTCAAATAAAAGAAATGATGTATTTATTTTTCTCAAAAATCATTCAAGAGTTTTTACTCAAATGTCACACATTAAAGAAGCTAGGGTGCTGGATAAAATGCATTAATAATAATAATAATAATAATAATAATAATAATAATAATAATAATAATAATAATAATAATAATAATAATAATAATAATAATAATAATAATAATAATAATAATAATAATAATAATAATAATAATAATAATAATAATAATAATAATAATAATAATAGGCTGGCCCCGTAGCTCAGTCGGTAGATCACCTGCTTGCTGTGCTAGGCGTCCCCGGTTCGATTCCCGGCGGTAGGGGTGGGGATTTTTCTCCGACCAAGATAATTCCCCATCTTCCCCAGAGTCTCGAAGTATGAATGAGAGTGAGAATGTGTGCGTGATCTAATAATTAAAAACCAGAGATAATCAAAGGAGAACGGCCGCCGATATGACCATTCCAGTTATTTAATAACAATAATAATATTATTATATAATTATCATTAATAATTATTATTAAATTTTACTATTCCAACTACGTACTGCGATAGTGAGCAGAGGTATTTTGTATTCCACCCAAAAATTCTAATACGTGATTTCACCGGAAATGCACGTTTTGAGGCTCCCTGAACGAAACATTATTCTTAAGAAAAAGGTCCGTGTGTGTTTATGAACAGAACTCCAAAACACAAAAGGTCTTAACTACGAAATAAGTTCAGGATCTGACAAGATGCAACAAGACTTTAAAGAAGTTCGTCACCTAAACTACCTAATAAACTGATCTTTGTGCGATTTTCCACAGAAAAATGTATCTATTGATTTTTAATAAAATATTGTAAGTTTAAACTATTTTAATGAGAAATAAAATATATAGATTGAAGTTCTCTTTATTCTAACCCACATTTTGTATGATTTGGTAAACACTAGGAGACAAACCAATTCTTACTGCACAAAAAATATAGATCTCGTCGAAGCACAATAGTTTTGCTAAATAATTATGGTATTAACCATTTCTGAGGTGGGTAACTCACCCTAACCAAGATTCAAACACAGATCAACTTGAAAGTGAGGCAGAAACGCTACCACCGCGGTAGGTCATACAAACTCTATAGAAACCTACCAATAAATATCAGTGGTTACTGATCAAAATGTGAATATAACCATTATCTTTAGCGTTTAATACGCATTCCAGATGACCCCACTGGCATTTACTTTACCACACTTAGATTGTAAGTAAAGTTTTTGGTCAGATGGCTAAACCTATTACTCTGGGTTGCTTCTAAACTTCTGAGTTCCGTAGCTTTCAGTCTCCAACTAAAATGATCAGTTTTGAAACATTGCACGTATTTCGAGTTAAACAAGCTGGCTGTAACCTGGAGGATGGTGATACTTTTGAAGCGCCACCGACTACTGAAAATGGAACTGCTGTCTGGTTACCTTTAGCTTCCCATGATGGCCTTAGAACCACTTCTACAGGATAAGTAACTTTTTTGAACTGGATTGTAATATAAATTTAAATTAAATTAAAAATAGAAAACAATTTTTAGGTAAATCAATTAACTTAACAAGCTATAATAGCAAACAAGTTAATAATGAATTGATCAAAATTATAAATGTGATAATATTAAAATAATAATGGTCATAAGACATATTCGCCCGCCTCGGTAGCGTGGATGGCAGCTGTTCAAGAGGTCCTGACTCGTCAGGGTGTGTGCTACCTGGATAACGTTTCTTTCCATGGTTTTCCCTTATGAAAGATGAATCTCAGGTAACTCGAAGCTGCTCTATGTACCCTGCGCTCATAAAAGCATCATTTCATTCATCGTCCAGTGTGACTTTGGAAGATGTTTATTAAAACAAATAACTAATTTGCTAATATTCGTATTAATAATGAAGTTAATAAAACAGAAAATAGTAATAATTTTAGTAGTGATAAAAATAATTTAATAACTAATATACAGCTCAATTTAATATAATTTAATTAAAAGTTGGTAGTTTTAGCTTTGTATGGGTGATCATGTAACATGACCCTTTGCTTTTATTTAGATTGAATTGATGAGAAATATTTTAATTTAAATAGTTTTCGTGGAAACGTAGAGTCAGACTGAAAAATCCAATGCCATAGCCGGGATTTGAACCACGGATCTTCTGGTTTCCGTCCAGCCGCTCTACCATTGGGCTACTATGGCCAACGTGACGATATGACATTAAATTCTCCAACTGACTCGCATTTTCCCGGTAAACCACTTAGGAGTTCTCATAAACACATGAGACAACTACCTTAATGGCGACTTACTACATGTAAGTACTTTAAGGCCCGGGCTTTATAGTTAACAAATATTAGGTCAATTAATGGAAATTAATTGTTCTTTCACACTGGCCGTGTGTAGGCTAAATTGTGGAAACGTAGAGTCAGACTGAAATATTCAATGCCATAGCCGGGATTTGAACCACGGATCTTCTGGTTTCCGTCCAGCCGCTCTAATATTGGGCTACTATGGCCAACGTGACGATATGACATTAAATTCTCCAACTGACTCGTATTTTCCCGGTAAACCACTTAGGAGTTCTCATAAACACATGAGACAACTACCTTAATGGCGACTTACTACATGTAAGTACTTTAAGGCCCGGGCTTCATAGTTCGAACCACTATTAGGTCAATTAATGGAAATTAATTGTTCTTTCACACTGGCCGTGTGTAGGCTAAATTGTGGAAACGTAGAGTCAGACTGAAAAATTCAATGCCATAGCCGGGATTTGAACCACGGATCTTCTGGTTTCCGTCCAGCCGCACTACCATTGTGCTACTATGGCCAACGTGCCGATATGACATTAAATTCTCCAACTGACTCGCATTTTCCCGGTAAACCACTTAGGAGTTCTCATAAACACATGAGACAACTACCTTAATGGCGACTTACTACATGTAAGTACTTTAAGGCCCGGGCTTTATAGTTAACAAATATTAGGTCAATTAATGGAAATTAATTGTTCTTTCACACTGGCCGTGTGTAGGCTAAATTGTGGAAACGTAGAGTCAGACTGAAATATTCAATGCCATAGCCGGGATTTGAACCACGGATCTTCTGGTTTCCGTCCAGCCGCTCTAATATTGGGCTACTATGGCCAACGTGACGATATGACATTAAATTCTCCAACTGACTCGTATTTTCCCGGTAAACCACTTAGGAGTTCTCATAAACACATGAGACAACTACCTTAATGGCGACTTACTACATGTAAGTACTTTAAGGCCCGGGCTTCATAGTTCGAACCACTATTAGGTCAATTAATGGAAATTAATTGTTCTTTCACACTGGCCGTGTGTAGGCTAAATTGTGGAAACTTAGAGTCAGACTGAAAAATTCAATGCCATAGCCGGGATTTGAACCACGGATGTTCTGGTTTCCGTCCAGCCGCTCTAATATTGGGCTACTATGGCCAACTTGCCGATATGACATTATATTCTCCAACTGACTCGTACTTTCCCGGTAAACCACTTAGGAGTTCTCATAAAAACATGAGACAACTACCTTAATGGCGACTTACAACGTGTAAGTACTTTAAGGCCCGGGCTTCATAGTTCGGACTACTATTAGGTCAATTAATGGAAATTAATTGTTCTTTCACACTGGCCGTGTGTAGGCTAAATTGTGGCTAAATAAAGTCACATCGGCACGTTGGCCATAGTAGCTCAAGGGTAGAGCGGCTGGACGGAAACCAGAAGATCCGTGGTTCAAATCCCGGCTATGGCATTGAATTTTTCACTCTGACTCTGCGTTTCCACAATTGAGCCTACACACGGAAAGTGTGAAACAACAATTAATTTCCATTAAATAGTTTTCCTTAAATTGATGCATGTTTTGTAATAGTTGTACGTATCAAAGTAATATGAATAAATGTTAAAAATCTGGCATATTAGCTCTGGTGAAATATATTACGTACCAGGGATAGTATACAGATAATTAGTTAACTTTACTTATTAATTCAAGAACTAAGGTATAGGTGAACATAATTCATAAAGAATAAAATTTGGAATGCTGTTACTAGGAACGCTAAATACTATTCCGCTTCTACAGTAGCATATTATGAACCGAAATTATCTAAGAACTATTACGTAAGAAAACAAAATGTTTATATTCAGAACACATGGTATTTTAAAGAAAACTAAATTTGTATAAAACAGATCAGAAAATGTTTTATAAGTATAGCAAGTTAATGCTTCCTCACTTCACGGGCCTAAATCAGTTCGGCAAATATAATAATTAACCCTCACCAAAGAACGGGAAGCCCGCCTTGGTAGCGTAGTGGTAGCGTGTCTGCCTCACGTTCAAGAGGTCTCGAGTTCGAATCTCGGTCAGGGTGAGTTGCCTGGATAAGGCTTTATCCGGGGTTTTCCCTTATCCTGAAAGACGAATGTTGGGTAACTCTAAGCTCTATAGACCCTGGGCTCATTTGAGCATCGTTTCACCCATTCCATTTATCGTCCGATATGACTTAACGTTGGAGGACGTAAATTATAACAAAAAACGGTATATTTGCTTAATTATAACTATAGGAATTGGAAGCAATTGGTTCATTGTTAGTGTACAGATGAAGTAGCAGAAATATGAATTCTTACCTTGTCTACAGCGGTTCTCTTCATTTAATTTCAATGCAACTCTGACCTACTAAAAGGGAGCTAAGTAAGGAAGAGGTTATGAACATATTCAATAAAGTTAGAGTGAATCAGGAACTTGTTTGATTGAAAGACAATATCGCTTCAAACATGAATGGACATCATCTCCCTTTGAGGACCTTCTGCATAATGCTGGAATAACCTGCATTTACAACATGCATATAAGCAACGGAACAGTTGACTTCCAATAACTGGGATTAACGCGATTCGCGTTTGTTAAAGCTGCCACCAAATGCATCCATTGGTGAAAGAGTTATTCTAATTCTCATCAACTTTACAGCTTGTCGGCTGGTTTTTACTATGAATTTCATCAGCAGAATTACTCTAAGCCTTTCAATATTGAACAAACTGATGCACACAACAAAACACGTAGAGTTCTTGTTATGAATTCAACGCGCCATATGCATCAAGTTTTGCATTCCAAACTTAGCAGTTTTGTTTGGCGCTGAAAAAAGAGAACATTGGTCTAGACTTTATAGAGATTTGTCGGGCAAATAATGCTAATGACCTGTTCGATGTTATATTCAAAAGAGAGAAAACGTGCTACTCGGAATCCAGTTAACCGATTTTCAGGTTTCTTTCACAATTGAGAAACGCTGTTCTTCCGGACAGAGGTAATATTTTTAAATATTTAAACAATTGTTTAAAATTAGCACGGTGTAAGTAGGTTCGTATTTAGGTAATTGAATTTCAAACCCGTTACCGCCCGCCTCGGTAGCGTAGATGGTAGCATGTCTGCCTCACATTCAAGAGGTCCCGAGTTTGAATCTCGGTCAGGGCGAGTTACCTGGATAAGGATTTTTCCGGGGTTTTCCCTTATCCTCACAGACGAATGTCGGGTAACTAAGCTCCATGGACCCTGGACACATTTGGGCATCATTTCACCTATCGCATTCACTGTCCAATAACACTTAACGTTGGAGGACGTAAAATTAATAATAATAATAATAATAATAATAATAATAATAATAATAATAATAATAATAATAATAATAATAATAATAATAATAATAATAATAATAATAATAATAATAATAATAATAATAATAATAATAATAATAATAATAATAATAATAATAATAATAATAATAATAATAATAATAATAATAATAATAATAATAATAATAATAATAAAACGTTACTTACAAAATGGATATCAGAAAATACGTTAAACTGTTTTGATGCGAGTACGGCATATTTTTAATCACTTTTCAGACCAAAGGGAGAAGCTTAAAACATATTTTAAATTGAGCTATTGAAAGCGGGGGGAGCGTTATATATATATATATCACTAACCCACAAAATCTACATTGATTTTTCTAACCATAGTTAACAAAGTACACATTAGAAAAGAAAATTGTACATTTGGGATTTAGAATATATAAAATCTAATACGCTTTAAAACTTACCTTCACACTTACCTGAGCCCGCTTCGGTAGCGAAGATGGTAGCGTGTCTGCCTCATGTTCGCGAAGTCCAGAGTTCGAGTCTCGATCAGGGTGACTTACCTGCATAAGGTTATTTCCGGGGGTTTCCCTTAACCTGAAAGAAAAGTGGGTAACACTTGGCTCTATGGACCCTTGGCTCATTTGGGCATTATTTAACCCATTTCGTTCATCACCCGATATGACTTAACGTTGGAGAATGTAAATAAAAAAAACTACGCTTACCCTAAATCTCTAGTTCAATCCCCGATTTACCCGCCTCGCTAGCGTGGTGGTAGTGTGTCTGCCTCATGGTCAAGAGGTCCCGAGTTCGAATCTCGGTCAGGGTGAGTTACCTGGATAAGGTTTTTCCAGGGTTTTCCCTTATCCTGAAAGACGAATGTCGGGTAACTCTAAGCTTCATGGACCCGGGGCTCATTTGAGCAGCATTTCACCCATCTATTCATTGTCCGATATGACTTAACGTTGGAGGACGTAAATTACAAAAAGAGAGAGAGAGAGAGAGAGAGAGAGAGAGAGAGAGAGAGAGAGAGAGAGAGAGAGAGACAGAGAGAGATATCTCAACACTTTGGCCTAAATAGAAAACTGGGATCGCTGATATTAAAGATAACCAAAATTATAGGCTAGTTTTAAAACTCTCAGACACACCTTCAACCTTATCACTGTACAACCCATCTGATCAATAGGTGAAATGTGTAATTATGCCACAGGGCCTTTGATTCTTCAATTCATTTTATTGTCATTAAGCTACAGCAATAGGCAAAGAAGACAAAGTAAATCAAATATACAGAATTCAAGATAAATGTCATTTCATAAAATATAAATCAAATATACAAAAATTAAGATAACTGTCATGTCATAAAATAAATAAACACACATGATTACATAACATAACAAAATAAATTATTTATATAATATATAAGCTCCATGGATCCTGGACACCTTTGAGCATCATTTCACTATCTCATTCACCGTCCGATATGTGTTGGAGGAATAACAAAAAGTGCTCAAATTCCATTTTCAGCTTGACTTCCAGCAGCTATAGCCGGAATTGTAATTAAAATGTAAAATTACAATAATAATAATAATAATAATAATAATAATAATAATAATAATAATAATAATAATAATAATAATAATAATAATAATAATAATAATAATAATAATAATAATAATAATAATAATAATAATAATAATAATAATAATAATTTGATCAGTTTCTGCATTCTCCTCAGTCTGGTCTCCCCAGTCGTTTGACAATCAGTCTTGCATCGAAGCTCCTAAGTTCTAGAACCAAATCTTTTTTTCTTTTTTTTTAAAAAATCGAAGCTATAATTTCTTCTCTACATTAGTGGAAAGAAGTAAAATATAAGCTAACTGATTAATCAACCGATAATATCACAAATCTTAACTTTAAGTACAGAATTGCAATTCTTCGAGATACATTGGTTATATGATTAATCTTTAAACACACCATATAAAAACTGTATACTTTTCTTTCATGTTTCATAGATATCATGAATAAAATTCTAAATATTCTGATATTCAAACCTTGTCTGCACATTTTAGATAATTGAGATTAAATTTTGGACACAGGTTCGAATGAAAACTGAAGACTACTCGTGGTTTGAACATTTCACACCTTACCATCTTTTCAATTCCTTACTTATAAAATATCGGGTTTTTACTAGCTACATCCTTAAAATGCATATTAGAGGCAGTAAAGACAAAAAAAAGTTCGTCATACTACTGCTTAAGATTAACAGCTTCGCCTCCAATTCTAGAAATTCTGGATTGAATTCCAGTCTGGGATAATGTCCCTTTGGTGTGACACATCCGTCGGTCTGTCAGTCCCTGGTGCTGGAAGGTATACACAACCCGAAATTGAAATGTGTAGTGTTAAACGCCCGCTTTTACTACATGCGGCATGTCGATACATGAGATGAAGATGGGAGCACCGTTGGAATGAGATGGCGGAGGAAACCGGATACCCAGGAGAAAACCCGCCCCATCTCCATGTTGTCCACTACAAATCTCATTTTCCGGTCGCCTGGGATCGAACCCGGGCCGCCTTGGTGAGAGGCAAGATATCTGATCACACAGCCCGAACTTTTTTGCTGGATATCCACCCTTTACGGGTTTAACCGCAAAAAGGAACTTTTCGGGGGGGGGGGGTCCCATTGTGTTTGATAAATACGCCTAACAAGATATGGTCAGTAACACGCCTTAAAAACACGTAGGTAAATTATAATTTTCTATAACTGCTATAAATGATAATTTGAAGGGATCACAAAATATGTCTTTATCAAAAAGTGGCCGCGCCGTGGCTAGTGGTTAGACCGCTTGGCTCGCACCAAGGCGGCCCGAGTTCGATCCCAGGCGACCGCAAGAAGATTTGTGGACAACACGGCGCTGGGGCGGGTTTTCTCCGGGATCTCCGGTTTCCCCGCCATCTCATTCCACCGGTGCTCTATCTTCATCTCATGTATCATCAGTGTCATCGCCTGCGGTGCCGTATGCAGTAAAAGCGGGCGTTAAACACTACACATTTCACCAAAAAGTAAAGAACTTACTATTATTATTATTATTATTATTATTATTATTTGAGCCCATTAGGAATAGTCACATTATTTGCAGTTTCTGCATTCTCCCCAGTCTGGTCTCCCCAGTCGTTTGACAATCAGTCTTGCATCGAAGTTCTTAAGTTCTAGAACCAAATCTTAAAAAAAGAATCGAAGCTATAATTTCTTCTCTACATTAGTGGAAAGAGTAAAATAATTATCAATGATATTTCTTTCGCTTAGTGGCGATAGTGATTCATTTCGATCGTCCGATAAGACAATGCTGCAAGACATTACCATTAATTAATTTCGTTACATTATTGTGCACTGCTTAATACTGTCTGCCCACCACAAGAAGGCAAGGCTGAGGAATGGGAAAGTAATCATTGTTTGCTGTCCGCATGATGCTTATGCTCGCCTTCTGGATAAGGATGCTAGGTTCATGAAAAATAGTGCTGTCACATAACTCAGCCATGCAAAATACTTATCATTACAGTTACCGAAACGAACATTAGATCTGGCAGCGTAGGTGACTCATAAACACTCATACACTCATTTCATAGAAAACAGATCCACTACCAGAGCAGATAAACAATTCAAGCTCCTCTCCACTTCATACCCTGCTTGCCTTCATGTGGTGGGCGGAAAGTACAGCCAAAGTCAAAACGAAAAATTTACAAGAAGAAGTTTGAACTTTCTTACTCAATTTAAATATTTGAGGAAACATATTAATTTGCTCTTGTTACCTGGAGAAGCACTGGGGAGGTTGAAAGTTCATGAAATGATATGAAAGCGATTAAACGCTTGTGTGACATAAAAATGTAGAATAGAACAAACAGAAAAAGAATGAAAGAAGTAGAATTTCAAGAGCCTCCCGAAAGCATATTTAAAATAAATGACTAGGCGAACGAATACGCTGTTCTAACGCTTAGATTAAGAAGGAAGTTAAATATATTTCGGTGATAAACAAGGAATTATCAAAGTTGCCCCGGGACCGTTGTGTACGATTATCAGCGGAAGTTACGACAAATGAATGGAGTTCTAGACAAATTACATTCCAAAATAGAAATGCCTTGGAATTTAACCAGTAGAGCAATATATTCTGGGCAGGGTGGACAGATTGAGCTATGTGGCCTTTTCGGTTTCTTAAAATGAAAGCGACATCATGCTGTTTTTATTTTTAGCACAAATTAAACATTTAGCAGTGATAATCCCAAGACAACCACCCTTCGCTGCACAACAGCCTTTCCGACCAAGGACTGCCGCCCGACCGCTGCGTCCTCCACCACAGACGTCATAAGATGCGTGCAGTAATGGAGGTTGGTATATTTTCCCGCTCTCCCGGTCGGTATATGCGATTTTCATATAAACATTACTTTTCTCAAAGCTGCAAACTTTCCTCTTTTGGCCCACTGTAAAGTAAAAATTTAAAGAATTATAAGTGGAAATGAACAATTTTGGGTAAAATTGTTAATTTTTTTTCCATATAAATATGCGCTTGTGTTACTATAAAATGCGAATCCTTTAGTACTGAGATTTATTCATTAGATAATGGTGGACATTTAAAAAAAACAAACCTTTTGAAATCGTAATTTGTCCTTATATGGAATAAACACCTTCATACTTAAATATTACAGCGATTTTTGACCTAAGGTGAATTAAAGAAACTTTAAATTGCCCTTTAAGATGAAGTTCAAAATTGGCAAACTTTTTTCTATATTTTTCCACTTTCATTTCTTTGTGAAAATTATTAATCTTAATAGATTAGTAATGCATTTTAATGCAATGCATTCAAGGCACTTTACAGGCAAATAATGGTAAATATACTATGGGAAAGGAGTTTTATCAAAGCATAACTTCCAAACACGCATAACGCGTGAGTTTTATTAGGTAATTAAATTCTACTGTAAGCGTTCCAACATCCTGCTAGTATACTGGACCAATATACTACTTCTAGTGTCTCGGGTTAGTGCTATTTCTTTTCACAGGTTGGCACTTCTGTTTTATGCTGCTGCCTATCGCCTTGTTCGCTTGCAGCCTGACATCGTGCGGTAGCAGCGTATTGACTGGACGGGAAAACTTTAGCAGAATGTGCTAAACTGAAATAGACTGTTAAATGAGTTTGTGTGAATATATATTGAATGGTGTTGTGTTAGTTGAGATGTAAAGTATCCCTAGAGAAGAATGTAAAGACTAGCTTGCGGCCGGCGGATGGATACGCGGCCATTTTAGGAGGCTATGCGGCAACCGTGTATGTATGCTCCGCCATTCGAAACAATCAAAGTGTTTTTCTCCAGGTGCAAGTCCTGGAATTTCAGCTTATTGTGTGTGGTATGAATGAAATTAGTGATATGTGAGACAGAAAGATTACCCAAAAAACTTCGAGGATTACAGTGAAGTGAGCATTTTGAGTCTGTGTGATGTACAGGATGAGGTAGGGAGATGGAAAACGAAGTAAAGCAACGGAATCAAAGAAATCGTCGTCGTGAACGGGCGCAGCGCATGCAGGCTCAAAGAGAAAGCAAAGCAAAAGATGGGGATAGTGCAGAGGATGAATCTCCGGCTCGGGAAAAACCACAGAGACCTCCAAATAGGAGAAAAAAATCAAAAGAGCCGCCGTTCGAGGAGGATATCATTGATGGATTTGCAATATTAGCCTTCCGGACCTATGAGGATCTCGAGGTAAGTTTTTTCATAGTTTTCAATGAAAATTGTCAAATATTGGCTTCAAAAGCCTTCAAAAGGCTTTGGGAATCATTAAACTACCTTACTATGCAGTTTATTCAAGTTTTACAGCAGTAGAAAGTGAGTAGTAGAATAAAATTTATTACGCTATTGATGACGTTACTATCACAGCTGATTTACTACAGCGCTCACGATGGGTAGTATTCGCTTCATATAATATAAGGACAATGAACCTAACGAATTAAAATATGCTTTTCTTTCTTCACTTGGAATCACGAGATTCCTGTGAACAATCGCCTCTTGACTGGTTCTGCTTGTGTTCCAAACCAGTTTGTGTTGACCTGAGCGCAAGAGTGGTGCACGTGTCATTGCTTTTGAAAAATATGTAGCATTTATAATTACCGTTCTTTACCTAAACTATTTTTCCCAGGATAGTTTTAATGCTTACTTTCTTTTGTTTTTCGTTATTTTTATTTAAATTCTAGAAGAAAAGAAGTACGTCATACATGTGCTTCGTAGTGTTTATTTTCAAATGTTAAAATTATTTTTTTTTATTTCACTAATCAAGTCCATGTAATAATTAAACATATTAGAAGTGTAAAAACAAAATGTGCAGTTTACTGTGAGTGTGATGTTTACATGTAAGCATATGGAAGGAAGGTGGGGTTGTGGTGTGGGATCAACATTGTGAACATAAAGTGACTCTTTAAATAACTTTTATTGCAATTCAAAGTGAAGGTAGTGAGGTGATTTATGGTGGTAATAAAATGAATGAGCACTTCCAATCATTTAGTGACTAAGAAACAAGTGCTAATAATTCTTCTCTGCTTCACCAGTATTTTTTTTGAGTGTTCAGATGTGAACCGTTGTGGCATTGGTGAAGCAATAATATTCTAATTTCTAAATTGTAGAAATTTGCTTCATAGAATTAAAATAATCATTGAATCATACTGTTTGCTTTAGAATTCTGTAAAAATTTCATTCCTTTAGTTAATCATTTAATTTCTACAAAGAAATAAAACTTTGCAAACATTATCTAAAATGTAATTCAGTAACAATCCAGTTTGTTTACATACCACAGTGAATTCTATTATTTTGAGCAGTGTGTCCAATTGTACATAGAGAGTCATAAAATAGTTAAATCACTAAATAAATTATTATTCTCAATAAGCTTTGCCATTTAATAACAGTGGAATTGAACCGTTTCTTTAGATTGCAAATTTTGTTACAATGTAATGATCATCACCTTTTTAGTTTTATCAGCTGGAACAAAATGTGGTGTAGATGTAGATCTGGATCTCATTTCATAGTAGGGGTCATTGATCCTGGCTTATAGCCAGGAGAGGCCATAAATTTATCAGTTAAAAATAACCATAAAAGTTTCTTGTGTTTTGGCAAATGTTAAACTTTTAATGTCTTACTGTTTCAGGGAAACGTGCAATATTTTCACTGCTTACCCATAATGCTGCAATAGAAACACTGGTTAATGTAAACTGGTATGGCTAGCAGTGTACCATTCCACAGAAAAATTCCTCTTTGTACATTAAATGGTAGATACATACATTGATTAAACTATAAAATTTACCTCACTAAAGTTTTGTTACCATAGTTAGGACATTTAAATTGAACTGAGAATGAAATCCTATGGTGAAAATATAGCATAAACTGTTAGAGAGAGAATTCCTCTGCCACTGTTTACAAAATAGATAACTATTAAACATGAAACATGATAATAAGTTGTAGAATAGCTGAGATTTCAGAATTTTCTCTTGTCATTCTAGATTAAATTATAGAATCAGCCTATAGTGTTACATTAAGCAGTGTTTATATTGTTTCCTGAATGAATGACAGGGTTTTTATGACTGGAGGCAGGAATAATGTATGACTGGGTCATAAAATATTTTATAGCCACCTTTGGTTTCAAAGTTCATAGATAAGCCAGATAAGCATTGCTACTTTGTGATGATCATTTCTTGTTTCAAAGGATGTGTGTATTAAATATGTTTCTCATTATTTCTGGCCTTTGGGATTATTAAAATTAAAGTTCACAATTTTTTATTACGTTAAAGTGGTTAACAACTGAAGTTTAGTAGCATACATCACACACTTAAAAAAATTGCCAGAATAGAGGTTAGGTTACTTTGGATATTTATAATATTTGAGAATAAAGCAAGAATTTAAGTATGAGCAAGCTACTAAAATTGTTGAATAATAACTGTCATTTTTTGATTTTGAGAAGTAGTTTGGATTAATTATACAACTTTTCAACTCTCATATTAATTTTACGCTTCTATCCTTTAAATCCATGGTTACTATAAACATTAGTGTAGATTTAACTCCAAAGGGATAAAATGGTACAAAACACCCAAAGGGAAAAGAATCAGATGTAAATTTCAATAGCATTGTGTAGAGTTTAATTTAACACTTGCACTACTCTTGCATAGGTCTGTAAAGCAAATAAATTAAAATATTGGTAATAATAATATAGTGAGAGGGTAGTAAACTTAAGTTATGACAGAAATTTACACGCATGTTATAAAACAGGTTGATGCTTGTTTTGAAATGCAGTATAAATCAATGTTACAGAAGAAACTGGGTGTGGTGTTAGATTTCTTTCCCTTAACTACATATATATGTCCCATGCACTTGATATTGTTCTTAATAAAAAACATGTCATTAAATTCTTTCATTCCTTTTTCTCTCTCTTCGAATACTGAGCAGTAAAGTCCTGCATGGAAACATGTCGCCAAGGACATGATGTGCACATGGCTTGAGCATTACATTGGAAATGCCATAAAACATAGCTCAGCAAATAGGTGCTGTCGGAATATTTATATTGCATGCTGCTCCTTTGATGTGCACTTTATGCAATCAGTTGAAAGAGTCAACATATCTGCTGACAGCAAAGTGACATAAATCCCAGAAATTTTAAATTGACTGTCACAGTTTAATGATTTGTGATACTCTTAGCTCTTTTTAAAAATGCCACAGTGCAACTATTTGTATAACTTTCTAATCTAGCCATGATATTTTGATATCTGAAATTTAGTAATGGAGATTAAACACTACAATTAGTTAAATATAGTATATGCTTTTTTCCCTGGTTTAATGGCAAACTGCAAACATTAAAGACCTTGAAACTAAAAATCTTTAAGCCTTAAAGTGAGATATTTATTTTTTAGATGCTAACATAATTTGATTGTTTACCTTTATTCTTTGAAATCATATGTGTACAAACTACTATAATATGTATTACTAAGCATTTACAATAGATGAGAAGCAAAATTAACAAATTGAAAATGTATAGATATATATGAGTGAAAAGAAAGTTAAAACTCAATAGAGGGAATCTTTCAATATAAAATTGGGAATTAATAAACAAGAGTGATTTAATATGAACATTTAGAATATCATCCTCTCAGGTCAATGTACAAAAACAACATTGCTGTATACTATGCCATTACAGAATTTGCACTGCATGAATAAATATAAAAAGTATAAAAATACAAAGAGAAAGTAATAATACTAAATATAAAGTTGAAGAGTAAAATGTGATGCTCTCCACATGTTTTGTTTACAGTAAATATGTGTACAAGCCCTTGATTATATTAAATTCTGATCAAATAGTTTAATTCAGGAATGACGGTTATTGTCTAAATGAGTTGAAATGCGTTCTTATATTATCTGTGAGAAGATTGGTAGGGTAAATATTGTTTACTTCCTTAAGTTACATGTACAGTGCCAAATGTTTATAAAAGTAGTTAAATTATTGGTTAACTCAGCTCTGCAATTAAATATAAAATAGGAAACAATTTTTGTCATTTGTGTTTACAAACTTTTATTTAGATGTTAAATTTGAGTCTTCACTTATTCTTTCAGGTTGCTTTCTTGAACATGAAGTGAGGGGGTCTTGTATACAGTTGTGTTGTGTTTGTATCAAAAAGGCAGTTCAGCATTCTAGGCTTGGCATTATAAAGAACATGACATCCCATGTGACGAAACAGAATTGGGACGTTATTACCTTACACTTTTTAAATTACGCTGTTGATAATATTTCTTTTAAAATTTTTTTTGGAAAGAATCCTTGCAGTGGGAGACCTTCCTAATTCATCTTTGATGTGATAAAAATAAGGCTACTTAGAAAGGCCTTGTTTCCTTATTATGCATCCAATAAGCAGGCAATGAATTAACTAAAACATAACAGGACATGCCTGAATATTGTGTATTTAGTACTAAGCTAATATATGTTTGACAAAACATAAATCAAGATTATTGAAAAAAAAAATAAGCTTTTTAAAGTATTTCAGCAAAACTATTAAGTCACATGGTGTATTGCCACATCATATTGTCGCATGTCAGTCACATGGAATGTCCCAGAACATAATTGAAAGATTCCCTGTTGGTGTCAATAAATCTCTGGTGAATGGCATTAAATTTCATGTTTTGCTATAGTAAGGGATCTAATTCTCAGTGGAACTAATGATTCTAAACCATGCTGCCAGTTGGTAGATAACACTTCATCAAATTAAAAATTTAGTTGTACACATTTGGAAGTGATTAACCTTAAGAAAATGTGCGAGTAATTTTGCCCTATTTGATTACTCTCCCCTGCATTTTATTCTTTAAAAGTTCCCTGAACCAAGCTTGAACATATTTTAACATTCCCCCACTTTAGTGAGTTAATAATGCCTCGAGAAAATAAGCTTAGGGAAGACCAAAGCTATGCAAATTTCATGTTAGTTTATTACTTGCTTCTCAAATTAGTTGTTTTAAGAGTAGTTCACTTTCTTAAAAAGTATTAGTAATACATGGTTGAAACTTTCACTGTTAATTTAAAATACACGTAAAATATCACTCTTCCTTTGAACATGATCATAAAGATTGCATAAAATAAAAGTCAGTGTAGATAACTGAAAATGCAATAATATAGCAAGAGCTCAGAATTTACCATGTGAGAATCTTAGGCTTGCTTGAATATTCTTTTACTATTTTACCAATAGAATTATAAAAATTCAAATACTTTACAAATATGTATTTATAGAACTAGTGGCTGAAAGCAAATTCTATAGCTTAACAGTCAAAATTAAAGACATTTGTAGGATGATACAAGAAAAAAATAATTTCTTGCTAAGATGAACATATGGAAATAATTATAAAAGTGTAAGAATAGAAAGCACTGATTGGTTAAAAATTCAAAGGAAACCCATTTTGATTAGATGATTTGATACAGGGATAAGCTTATAGCACAGATGTGTATACAGTACACAACTTCAACAGGCAGAATCTAATTAAGAGGGATTGTGTTAGAAAAGGCAGTGCAGTACTATTGTTAGAAATGTTGAAGTTTCATTGAACTTGTTATGTGAGATGTAGGGGTGAAGAATAATCCGAAAGTGCCATAGTGTGAACGTTTTAAGAGGATCCTGGCATGTGCAAGATATTGTATTGCTGTGCCAATTGGCAGTGTCCCATCAGCTTGATTCAAAGTCCTGGAATGCATATATAAACATACAGCACATCAACGGATGCTCTTGTTTTGCTCTAACATCATCCAGTTCCAGATGTTTTAGTTGCCTGCTTGATCATGTCATTGCATGAAGTCATACATCACATTTTGAAGATAATGAATTTTTTTATTTTCTAGTTTTGACAAGTACATCTTTGGGTTCCCTAAATCATTACTGCATGAGGTTTGTTTCTCTCACTTCTTGAAAGCCTGGAACTTTGAAGCATGTGTCTTTTCTCACTTCATTTAATTTGTTTGCCCTTCATAACACTTACTGCAGAGTATTTTTCAATTGTGTCAAATTTGAAAGTAATTACTTAATCAATTTACATTAACAGTTAATTTATCCATTTATTCCACCAGTTGGATAATAACATAATTGCTCTGATGACTTATACTGCAGGTATTGATTAAAGCCATGGTGAAATTATTTGCAAATCAGAATATTTAGCCAAATTAAGAGGTTATTCTAGTTATTTTCCTCATACTTCTCTGCAGTAAATTATTTACCTTTGGTACGCCAAACTGAACTATTTTACATTAGCTTGTCAGTTTAACAAAAAAGAAAGAAATGAAGCATAATATTACTTTGCATCCAAATCTTAAACAAGCTTGGATACAATTTAGGCAATATCCCTAAACTATCTCAAATGGGAAAAAGTCTGGTTTCCATGTCTATTTTCTATCAATGATATTGTTGTACCCAGCGAAATTGAATATTCAAGTGTCATCAATGAGTAACATAATATTGCTAAATTGGAATAAAATTACCCAATGTCGTCTTACATGACTGGTACAAGTATGATCAAAGAGCACCGAAATCACATAAACCATTAAAACACACTGCAATTCAAGAATATGATACAAAGTTATAAGTACAGTTCTTCAATGTTTCATTTAACATAGAAGTACTCAGGTAAATATGATAAAAAGTTGAAAAAAAATTACAGAAGTGATTTTTGTCATAGACATATTTTAGATAGTGGAACTTTTAGTTAAAAGTTTATATCTAAACGAATAAATTGCATTTTTGTGACAATAAGAGTCTTGAAGTGTACATTAAGACCATTTACAGTTTTAAACTCCATTTGTGATGTAAATACATTAGGATGCATCCACAAGAGCATGGACAAGTTTATTTAGCACGTTAGAATAATAAATGTTATTAATATCATTATAATATAAATTCATAAATATTTAGAGAACTGTACCTATACCTATGTAATGACATTACAACTTGATTTTGGTTGAACTATATCTCTGATTTCTGTGGATAAACATGAAGGAGGAACGAACTAATAAAGAATTTATCTGTACTAAATTTACCTTTTATCTCAGAGATAAGCACAAAGTCGGAATTTCTTTGAATTTAATGAGCACTGGATTCTAAGGATAACTGGTGTAATTACGCACTAAAATCACGCGCGGTTTAATGGATAATCTGGTAGGTCATATCAGGCAATAAAACAATCTAATGGGAGGAATAATGCGTAAACGAGCTGTGCTTCCGTAGAGTTTACAGT
Source organism: Mantis religiosa (assembly GCA_030765055.1). Lineage (NCBI taxonomy): Eukaryota > Metazoa > Arthropoda > Insecta > Mantodea > Mantidae > Mantis > Mantis religiosa. The sequence goes on from CM060950.1 coordinate 385,451,846, forward strand.
TACTGTACAGGTTTTCTCAGGATAAGGGGAGATCCTGGAAAAAGCATCATCCGCATAACTCATCCTAACCGAGATTCGAACTCAGGACCTTTTGAACGTAATACAGGCGCGATGCCCCATACGACAGAGGCGGGTTGTTCCACGACATGTTTGTGGTATTAAGTAGATTTCGATTTGTGAATTCTATACACATCATAAGTATTGTAACATGAAAGTGATTTAACAAAGTAGAAATACCTTTTACTCGCTCCGCGTGAATATGTTTCGCACCACGAGGCATGCTTAGCACTTGTTATTTGCAGTGCCGGTCAGTGCCTTTCTCACGCACAAAGCAGACGCAAGGCATTCATGGGTGAAATGGCAGTACATTAGAGCAAAGACAATTAGCGGAATTCCGTCATGAAACAGGAAAAACATACGTCTACAAGTCGCAGATTTGTTGGGCATGAAGAAAACTAGTACAGTTAACGACATTACCTAGACAGATTTAATGACAGGATGTAGGATTTACAATAGACAGATCACCCGAGCGAGAGATTGAGAATGTACGTCTTGCTGCAACCTTTATTGTTGTTGAGGCTGTTAAATAGTCCGTTTTATAATTAGACTCACATCGCAACTAACGTGTTTAAGGGACGCGAAACCAGCTCCAATCATATGATTTACTCCACGCCGGGAAGATATTCTGATAGCATTAAAATAAATATTAAGTGATTCCGAGTGGATGAAGCGGGCTTGCAACGAACTCTACTCCAGCCAATGAAGGATGTGCTCGATTCCCTTAAATTAACAGAAGTTTACGTATAACTAATTTCGCGCAAGTACAGAAACATGTGGGCCCTAAGCAACGGCGAAATCTTTTAATTGCAAAGCTCGCCGTTGTGCGATGGCTTTAAAATTCCATTCCATCTCTTGTCATGGCCAACAGATTAAAAAAGAAATAAAATAATTACGCTACCCATTTAGAGAAAAGTAAAGAAATCAATCAGAAGTCAGAGGACAGTCCCAGAAAATGCAAGATATAGATTTAAACTGACGTAAGAATTTCTTTAAAATGTGGTATTTTAATCAAAGTCCCTATAACTGTTTTTAGGAAATTATAAGTGTTTTTGAAAAGTTCAGTTTTTGGAAAAGAATAGTCTGGCATTGGCGATTTTTCTTAAAATTATCGTATTAAGATACCGAACTTAAAATACCAGGTTATGGTATTAAACGGACTTATTGTTTGGTTTTGCAGTTTGCAGGACACGGACACACAGAATTATTTTTTATAAAAATGCAAGGAATCGTTCTGCTAAAAATTCCAAAACCAATATGCCGAAATGTCAAATTCTCTTCTGTATACCACAAGCAATTTTATGAACAGCATGCCACGATTGCTGAGTGCAAAGTGATGCAAATTATTAATATGTTATGCTTTGTCAGAATGTCTTTGAACTGCCAATTTTGTATTATTGTAAATAAGTACACAGTTTTTATACTGAATTGAATATTCAAGGCTGGTACATGTAAATGCAACTTTCATTCTGGCGGAACTGAAATAAAGATATCTTTATATAATTTTTAACTTAAATATAAAGTTTTGAGGGTTATTGAATATATCCTGAATTTCCAGGGAGAAGCGCAAGAAGTTCCTTGAATGACTGATAAAACTCTGAGAACGAGTGTTAATTGGAGAATCACTATCCGTAGAGCGTACTGTAAAAACAATGGTAATAAAGGCTGTGCTACTGACAAACAGCTGAGATGTTTTTCCTCTCCGGAATTTTAGGGGGGAAAATTAGTTTTATTCTGCAAATGGTGTAGTGCGTTCAGCTAACGTGGAGTTTGAACTACATCGCCATAGAAGGGTAATAAAAGTTGTGCATCTGACAAGTGTTTTCCCTACCGGAAATATTAGTTTAGAGAAAAAATCACTTTTATTGTGCAAATGTAGTCGGTTCTATTCGCGTCGATGTTTGCACGTTATGTTTTAGATTTCGAAATGCACGGCTGGCCTCAAGAGTAAATAACGGTAATTAACAACGCTTTAGAAGGAAGAAAAAAAGGCGTGGAAGTGAATATTTATGGAATTAATAGCTGCACAAGTTGGTAAGGAGAAATCCATTTGCATGCAGTCAGTGCGCACTGTCCAGTCTTTGCTCTATATGGTTGTGAAATGTTCTAACAAGCAGCCTTGCTGCTTGGCCTGTCTAGCCAAAGAATAATACCCAATCAGTTTTATTCACTGAAAAGCAAGATATCGTTTCCATGTATGAGCCCTTTATATTACCATTCTTCGTGATTGAGTACAATACTTCTCATTCTTCATACAAAAACAGCTTCTTCACACCTTCCTCTTTAGGTGTACTCTTGCACCATCATTAGGTGGTTTTCATCCATTTTACGTTTTCCGCTCACGTTCTAATCAGCTTTACATTCGCAACCTCAAAGTTTCTGAACCACACAACACATAATGGCGCAACAGATCTAAAACTTGTCTTAATGACAGCTACGAAGCGTGTTAGTTACTAGAACAGCTGACTAAATTGACGACTGCATGCTGAACAGTGCGTGGGACAATCAATAAAATATCCTGCACCGGTTATGCATTGCAACTTCGTTCACTCTGGCTCTGCCTCTCCAAGTGCAATTATTTCCCACCTTTAAACAATTAAATTTGTAAACTTAGAAGCCATATAACCTCTAAAACAAATAGAGGAGCAACACTTAGGATGCACATGAATGTTTTGCGCGCTGTTAGTAGGCAAAGATTTCGTCTCGCTTACTCGGAGTAAGCCGGCAGATGGCTTGGTAGTCAGGGTCACAATTGCAGAAGTTTTGTGTCCACTGTACAACCACTAATCTCTTCTTTGTTTCTTACTTAAGAGCTCCCTATGCCTCAGTTATCTTCTAGGATCTCAGACTGCTACCGCAAGTGTATCTTATTTGCTCCACTTTATTTTTTAAAAATGTATCTTCATTCTGTACTTAACGTTCCGTTTAATCAGCTGCAAGTCTTGCGCAGTTTATGCTTATTTTGTTTTTAAGTTAACGTACTCCAACGTTAAGTCATATCGGACGATGAATGAAATGGGTAAATGATGCCAAAATGAGCCAAGCGTTGACGCGGTTCGTAAAGGACAGGACCAACAATAATAATAATAACGCACAGGGACAGTTAAATTATAATAAAATATCATATTAGACATATACGAATAATACAGAAATGTGTCCTACAGAAATGTTATTGAACCTTCTCAGACAGGTATAATTAATAATATTAAATAATAACGCACAGGGACAGTTAAATTATAATTAAAGATCATATTAGACATACGGATACAGAAATATGTCCTACAGATATGTTATTGAACCTTCTCAGACAGGTACACATATTTGCAACTCACCGGAAACTATTAGCTATTGTATGATTTAGCTAGATTCAGTTTACGACGCCAGTTTTGCGCTGAAAAGTTCTTTCATAGATTCATGTCCTTGTTTATTATTTGTAATTTACGTCCTCCAACATTAAGTGATATCGGACGATGAATGAATTTGGTGAAATGACGCTCAAATGCGTCCGGAGTCCATGGAGCTTAGAGCTACCTGACATTCGTCTTTCAGGATAAAGAAAAACCCCGGGAAAAACCTTATCCAGGTAACTCACCCTAACCGAGATTCGAACTCGGCACCTCTTGAACGTGAGACAGACACGCTACCGAGGCGGGCGAATCTGGTTCATGCTTCACACAACAGAACTTAGGACTATACCAGAAGTTGGGAAGACATGTGTACGCATAATTTCTCTCTCTGGTGGGAAAAGAGAAAGCTAGGCGAAAAAACGTCCAAACTGATAAATCTGAACGTTTACCAGAAGAGGGGATAAAAATCAACCTATGTCAAACTAATAACACATCACGTGAGTTTTCAAATTTAAAAAAAAAATAAATAGGAAGAGTGGGAGAGAAAACCACCATAGCCGAACTTTGATAGTGGACGATACATCGCTCTGCAATCTACACAGCAAGGAACTCGTAACTGACCGCGGGTCAGACAGATGAATGTCAGGTAACTAAGCTCCATGGACCCTGGACGCATTGAGCATCATTTCACCAAATTCATTCATCGTTCGATATGACTAAATGTTGGAGGACGTAAATTCCAAAATAAAAAAAGTTACATTTATTCGCGTGTGAGAAATAACGAACGTTACACTCTGCACTATTTACACCGAGGAACACGTAGTACAAGAACTCCGTCCGGGTGCAAGAAACTATACGTATTTCAGACAGTTAAATTGATTCGCGCCCGAGACATTTGTGTATCTTCGAACACTTAAAGTTATTCGCGTGGGAGAAGTAAACTACGATACATCACACTACAGACACGGGACACAGCAGCATGGATCACACTTCCACACGAGTAGCGACATCACAGGTAGCGAGCTCAACGAGAGTTTAAGGAACAAAATAAACTGATATGTTAAACAGTCGAGGTATTTCTGTCAGAATTACACCACCTGTTAGGACGCACCCACACCCTTAATTCAGCTAAGAGAACCCATGCAGAGATACCCTGCAGAAATCCCCGACCAAGTTTAATTCTCCCCAATCCTTAATCCTCGCCCGTCACAAAACCCATCATCGTGAGGCGCCGAGCAAAGGGGAGAACTCGCCAAGATTTCACCGGCTAAACCGCCTCAGGGTCCATAGAGCTTAGAGTTGTCTGACACTCGTCTTTCAGGATAAGGTATACCCTGGAATAAACTTTATCCAGATAACTCATCTTGACCGAGATTCGAACTCGGGATCTCGGCAGACAGGCTACCTATCACCTACGCTACAGAGGTGGGCAAATTAATGCCTCTTAAATTACCCGACAATCATCTTTCGCGTCAAGTTTAAACCATGGAAAATAAGTTATCCATATAATTCACCGTGACCGAGATTCGAGCTTGGGACTTCTTGAACGTGATGCGGGCACGCTACACTAACCTTAAGAGGCGGATATTAATGCAAATTGAGTTACCTGACATTCATCTTTAGGTATAACGGAAACCTATTGAAAAAATCTTATTCAGATAACTTCACCCTGACCAAGATTCGAACTCGGGTCTTCTTGAACGTGAGGACACGCAACACCTACGCTAAGAGACGAGCACTAATGTATCTTGAGTTGCCCGACATTCATCTTTAGGTATAAGGGAAACACCCTGAATAAATCCTTATCCAGATAACTCATCGTGACCGAGATTCGAACTCGGGACTTCTTGAACGTGAGGATACGCTACACCTACGCTAAGAGGTGGATATTAATGCATCTTGGTCATCTATAAGCAAGCGTTGCCTCTCAGCATATTATTGACTTGTTCTGCAGGGATCTGAAAATTAGTAAATCTTAAATAATATTAACTGGATTACAGCTCCGTTGAATTTTAATGAAATGGATGGTGTTACACACCTAGAGGTTTTTCCTCACGCCACAGTTTGTTTAATATTAATAAATGAAGTATATTCTGATTATGGGTGGAATTTTATCATGATCGCGCATGCATACATGTCCATGCAAACACGGGCAAGTAAATGGCATTTGAGGTTGCAGTCCCTCGGAAGTGGTTAATGGGAGGGGAGTGGTGTAGCATGCGTCCCAAGCTTCTGCGCATCCTCGATACGAACAGCATGGAAGGCGTATGCAAACGATTCGAACAACTATCTGAAACAAAATACAATAAGCTATCAATCAAGTTAATATTTGACATTCATATTGACAGCCCTTTACTCGCAAACTACACGTTTTTTCCGCATCTCAATTAATTCAATTCAGAATGTCAAATTTTGAGTGTGCACTTTCTGTTACATCACAAGCATTCACTTCATATGTTACTGTTTAATAACGGAGGCATAGAGTAATGAGGACTAATTGGAAAGGAATTCTAGGTAATAAAACCTACAAAGAGTGGACATGTTCAGAGGTAGCCGAGTAATGAAATTAGAATTTTCATATGAGATGATTACAGTAATGAATGGATGGAAGGGACGTTAATCATAAAAAGATTAAACGAGAAAAAAGGAACGAACGAGGCAAATATGACAAAGATATCCATTATTAATATAAGTAAGTGTGTTGCCTTCACCAGAAGCAAAAATCCCGTTATTTACGTTTTATAATATCAAAGTGTTTGAGAGTATTAATCGTAGCAAAGTCGTTAAAACGTCCAGACTTAATTACTCATGTCTTAATTAAAGAAAAAAAAAGTGTTATTCGACTTTATAACTGATTTGTTAGATCTCGGATATGTATCTATTATATGGAGTGCCAAGACTATAAAGAATACCAGTATGATAGCAGAAGTACAGTCAACACTTTCTCTTTAAAAGAAATGAGTGCATATTACCCTAGACATAAAATTAAGAAAACACTTTTAAAACTATTTGAATTTAAAGCTCAAAATTTCATAAGAGACATTGTGGGATTAATATTTGTGAATAAAGTATTATTCGATTATTAATATTACAGCAAATATTTTATGTAGACAGTAAAATAAGCAGATTCAAGAGGCTTTTTTTTTCACCTCTAGAGCAAATACAGAAATCCATAAAAATTGCACAGAATTTTGTATTTGTATAACTTCACGTCTCGAACTCAATTTAAAGAATTACATAATTATGAACTACCTTCTCCGTACGGCCGCACCAAGGCGGTCATGGTTCCATCCCAGGCGATGGCAAAGTGAGATTAGTAATGGGCAACACGGCGCTGGGGCGGCTTTTCTCCGTGGTCTCCGGTTTCCCATCTATTCATGTATCATCATCGCATGTAATAAAAGCGGGCGTTAAGCTCTGCACACATTTCACCTTTTTCGTACAACAGTTTAATTACTAAGTAGTAATTAGAAACAATACTACAGTTACTAATGCGACCTTTAGTTTTCTTTATAAAACTGTTTCAATTCCTTAATTTTCTCTCTCCAGATTAATTTTTAATCATTTATATTTGCCTTGTTTCTACTGTTTAGCTATATTATAACTAAATGCATCCACGCATTTATCATGCACAGGCTTAAGCTTATTATGTTCATAAAAATATATAAATATGAATCAAATACAAATTATTTTGTTAATATCTGTGTGGAGCGGTTTAGGTAATAGTCGATATTACGTATTTTGTTCATGCAAAAGGACGGGATGCAGACCGATATTTATAAACCAAATGTGTATACTTGAGTCCATTAAAACCCGACACCTGACCTAAAATATTGGAAAAAAGTGAAGCTCACAATGGGCAATATTTCGAAAATTAGTAATGCAACAAAGTGTGTGCAGTTTTGTTGTCGTTAATAACTGCTCAGTTGCTTTGGTTGGATGGTTGTACGTGTGGGAAGTAGTTCATTTGATTCGAACAAAGCTGACTTCTTGAAAGGGTGTAGTGGTTCCTATTGTATCTACTGTTCACCTTGATTTTATTACTTTCTTATCCTGTCACATGAAGAGTAAAATGTTAAACCAACACCAGTGTTACTAGGGGCAGTTGGTTTGCTCGGAATAAGAATTACAACCCGCGAGGGCAACGAACTCTACGCCAGCCGGTGAAGGACGCCGCACCGCGCACAAGTAGACTTACCCCAAAACATGGACATATGATATGTACAAAGATTCATTTGTTGGCGTTTTAGTAAAGAAAAGATTGCGAAAAAATAGCAATGTTGAGTGTGCACGCGCCACCAGTGCCAGCTTATACTCTCCAGTAATATATATAATTTTATGACTTCCCGTTTACATTGACACGTTAATTGCTGTAAACGACGCACTCTGTTGGCATGATTTAAAATTCATTTGAGCGCAGAGTGGTTAGTAATGACGCGAAGCTTACACGTCCGCCGTTAAAAGATTTATTGTCTTCGGAATTGTTGGTCGGTCGGTAGGCCGACGATCTTTTTGCATCTTCAGATAGCGCGGCAACATTGTGTGTGACGGGGAGGTTCTGTTTGGCAGGCACGTGGCTATTGATAATTCCAGAGCGCCTGCGCAGAAACTCTCGGGTAACATCGAGCGGATATATACCAAGTGGAGCATTTTGTTACTTCATACGATGCTGCAGTTAGACTTTGGATGCAATGATTCATTTTTGGTGGAAATATTGGAGAGTGGTCCATTGTTTGGCAGCAGATCGGGTCTAAATTCCTGTTGTTCTTTGCGTTATCAGCAATATTCTCGCTAAATTCATCTGAGCTTTTAGATTATGAGGCTTTAACTACTAACTGGAACCAGCATGCAGATTATTTGCTACAGAGAGTTTTGGTCATATCACGACGGATATAGCAGCTTTGTTGATACACTAAAGTTATTTTCTTATGTATACCCATTTTCATTTTGGTGCAGGACAAATTAACTTTGTGCAGTTGCATTCGAAAGCTATCTGGTTAAGTAACTTGTTTGATGGTATTAGTTGAGTAATTGTCTAGCAACACCTGTATTTTGCTATTAATGGATTTTGGGTGGTGTTTGGTAACTTTGGGACACTAAGAAAAATATGGTAAACTCGTGAAATTTTGCGGTACACGATATTTTAACCCGGAACTCACGTATTCTTCCTTCAGTTGAGAACGTAATTCGGATCGTTAGAGCAGATTTAAGAATTAAAGAAACTGGAATGAAACAATGAAATTGGAATATTCCTGAACATAACGACTAGAGACCAGTTTTCTAAGCACAATCAAATGATGAAATAAGCAAATAAGCACGAAAATGTATCAAATAAGCACAAAAAATAAGCAAATAAAAATAAAAATTTAATCATAAACGTATTGTTTGGTTGAACTTTTACCTTACTCACGCTAGTTACAGTACACGAGAAAGTTATCTTGAGATTTTTGTTTGTTCCATTTATACTCCGCCTTTAACTGCAGTGGTCATATCGGCGGCCGTTCTCCTTTGGAACATATCGAAGGTGTTTTAATCAAACTCGTGTTCGTTGTGTTGTAATCATTAGATCACCCACACATTCGCAATCTCATTCATACTTCCAGACTCTGGGGAAGATGAATCATCTTGGTCGGCGAAAAATCCCCACCCCCTACAGCCGAGAATCGAACCCGGGACCCTTTTAGATTTTCTTGTGGGAGGCTCGTGCGTTTTTTCTGTGAAACAATATACCGTGACAAGGTTCTCTCACCGTCGCATAACGTTACTGGAAGATGCGAAAAGCACCACAGTTCCTTTTTAATAGAATTCCCTTAGAAATACGTTTCCGTACCAAAAAGTTTTGTAGAAATGTTACAGTGTCTCGTAAACAAGATTTTTTATTGATACCTTACTGAGTTTCTCAAAGGCAGTTTTAGCAATAATGTGAATCTCTGAAGACAACGTTACTGAAATCTCATATATCAAAGGAAGTGAATGCTCCAAGGTATTACATCGAGTTTTCAGCTGGCTTAAAATAGCAGGTAATTTGGAGAAGCGGTTAAGGATGTACTCCTAACTTATCTTGAATGCCAATATCACCAAAACATTCTTGTGTTGTGGCGACATTGCTTGTATCTTCTGCATCTAAGGAGTGCAACACTTTTAATTCATTGAAATGTTCTGCCTTTAACCAAGAACCCGATCGAGTTAAAACTGGCTGAGGAGGTTAAGATAAATTTGGAATTTTAAAACCCTAATCGGCGACAGTACACTTTCTTTACGCGAGAGACAAAAAGATCCACGTTTTTTTATATCGGCTCCTGACTTTCGGCGAGATGGTGGCTAGGAGTGAAAATTTAATTTAAATGTGATTTGGATAAAATAATCTATTTTAATTTAAAAGCATAAAATAAGCAAACGCCGTATTTCAGCAAAACAGCATTTACCTATAAGCATTTTGCTTAGAAATCCGGGTTCTACTGATGACCAAAGCACATATTAGAGGCATCATTATAAATGTTTGCCAAGCCAAAGTCTTAGTCGATGCGTTTGTTGTTAGCTGTGTATGTGGTTAACTCACGCTTGGTTTGAATTTATACTACATGATGGGTAAACGGAAATGATTAATGACGTCACATTACTGTCGGTATGGGTAATTAAGATTAAGATTACTGCGGGGGGGGGGATTCGGCACCTGTAGTTTATTGAACCTAAGCCCCAAGTGGAGCATCCCCGGGAGGAAGGGTGAGGCGAGAGATAGGGCGGCCGACCGAGGGAGTCACGACAGCGCAGACACACCCGCCGACACTTTTACCCTGAGAGACCACCACACAAGAGATGAAGTTAAATAAGAATGGAGGAACAGGTATTTCGGAGGTTGTAATTGGCATACGCAGCATTCGCCTGGCGACCCGGGAAAGCCCCCGAAAAAAACACATGGGTCAAGTAGGTCGGCATGGGAATCGAACCCTGGCCGTGAGGCGTTATTACCTGGAATACAATGTTTTGTTACCTCAGTAATGTGTATAATAAGAATTTGAGTGTTTTCTGAGAATCATTACGGCTAGTTAGTACAGGAGCACATTTCCCAAGAGGCCTTGATATGTTGAAACACAGCTGTAATCTTTCTCAGAAAACGCCGGAGTTGATGTCAAAGACATTCCTGACAGCCAGATTGTTGTGAAAGGAACGCAGTAGTTAATACGATCTATAAACGGCATCATCGTGTTTTCCATCTCCCCTCCAGAGTGGAGAACACCCCTCAGACGTTTTTACGTCAGAGGCCAACAGCAAGTTGATGCTGTATCGCCTCCGGATGGTAAAAGGGTCGCATGTTTTGTCTTTATGTGACATTAAAGACAATCGTGTCGGCGCAAGGCTTGGCCGCTATTAAATGCAACATTAAATTTCGTACTCTCTTTTCGATATGCTCCATATACTTCAGAGATCGTTCATGGTTTCTAAGACTCCGCGAAAATAAGCGTGACGTGTAAAAGCAACATTGTGAAGCTCATAAAACTCGAGTAGGTAATATGTGGGTAGTGATAGGTTCGTTCCCTTTGAACGGTAAGAATCACCTTTCTTAGTTCCAGAGGTCTCTTGGCGCGCGGCCAAAACGCATCGCAGAAGGGACGGACAAAAAGCGGATGTCTGGAGCGGGAGTCGAACCTTAACTGTACACACCACAAAAGGAAATCGATTAAGTGCTTCTAGTTCAATGGCCGCGACCATAAGCTCGTCAGGTCGATTTAAATGCCATTTGTGAAGAAACTATGTACAAATCTGTTGCATTACATCCACTGTACCTGCTATCGTTTTATTTTTATCTCGTGTTCATGTTAATAAAGATAAAACCGTTCACAGAAATGCTTTGAATGCCATTCCGTGGAGGATACAAAGGGAATATATGCTGAAGTGATAGCTAAATCTTGTGCTGGCCGTGAAATTCCATATTCTTGACGTGACATCAGCAGAAACCTAAAAATATTGACAACACTTTAACAAATGTTTGATAAATCTTAAAACGAATTTAGCTCTCGTAAATGGAGAAAGCTACAAACACGTTTTTGAACTAATTGTGTATTTTAAAAGAGATTTATTTATTCGAAGTCCTCATTAAGGCCTTAAATTTTATTACTAAACAAATTTATTTCTCCTTCATTTTATGATGCTTATTTTGTTAACACTACTCATGAAAAGGTTGAAAAAATTATTTCGTAAAATGCTAGAACAGGCAAACTGATATATCGTTTAAAAAATAAGAATTTCCGCTCTCTTAATTAGCCTTTAAGAATGTTTTTAAAGTGATACCGAAAGATAGCCAAACAACACTAACTCTCGGGTTGTCATAGGAAAAAAAAAATTAGCCCGTTTTCATAATTACTACACTCTTAGTGTAAACAAACTGTAGTATGTTCACTGTGAAAATATGCTGTAAGGAACTTGGTGAATTTGTCCCCATATAATATAAAATAGAATAATAGTTGCACGCCGTCTTGAGGAATAGTGCAGCATAAGCAAGGAGTTTCAGTGAAAGCTCTATACCAATGCTAGCTGATTTTTTTGGCTATGGAACACTTTTCATTTAACAAAATACATATAGAACACTCATACTCGTGGTAAAGCTATTTTGCAATTACATTAAGGTAGCACACGCATGCTACTGTGCTTGTTACTTTAAGAATTATCCCCTAAGCTATTTGTAAAATCCATTATTCTACTGGCATTACGCGGTATAGTAGTCACTACTAAGTAACCTATTGTTAGTAAGCATTTATTAGTTTAAACTAAAAAGTACATATTGTGTAATTAGAAAATTGCAAACTACAACGATCTTGTAAACATATGGAAGGGGGGAGAGACATACTGCAAGGGAACGCTCTTAGGCCACTATTGTTGCAGGAAAACTCATCGGCCTGAGACCGATCTGTTAATGTATCTTTGTCTCTCTTTGCCCCTCCCAAGTATTTAAAACAAGATCGTTTAGTATGAGACATACAAAACAGTTTTTGCTGCAATAGCCAGGATATAGTATACAGGAACCGTACTTAAGTTTGAACATATAAACATAGCGTTCATTGACGAGGAACAGAAAAGTGGAACAAATTAATGAAAATGCAACGATGAGCAAATTTTAATGAACAAAGTTCTGCGCCTAAAAGATAAATTAGCGTACATCCACATAAAAGGTGGAAATCAACAAGACAAAATGTATATTGAAGGTAGCAGCTTTAAGAATTACCTGCCGTGCAGAAGCGCTGCTTTAAAATCCTATCACAATTACACAGCAACGTTTCTGATCGTCAACACAAAGTTATCATATTAATAGACTCCACTGGCGTGTGTTTTTTAGTTCCCATTTGCAAGCGCTGCCACAAAAGACGCTTCCCTCACGAAGCGAGCGCATACGTACGTCATTTGATATTTGAAAGCATGTAATGTATCTCATTTATTGATCTTGATTGACGGGATAATACCGCCGCGCCACAAAAGAAGAGTTTTTCTGTTTCCCAAAGCGCATGATGGGGGCTCAATAGTCTGTCTGAAGAGAATGTACCTTTCGGCAGCTCCTAATTGGCTACAGTATTGTAACGTGTTAACTGAACCTGTTTCTTTCTGTCTCGCTCTAGCTGTTTTCTTTCTGAACCACTTCAAGTGAACGATTTCCCTTGTTTATAATTAATTAAATGCCGTAATTATGCTTTTACCATATAAATCAGTTTTTGTTTGCCCAAGGCTAGGCGGGGTAACGGTGCATCATCTTATCATAATATATAAAAACGTAATATCCTCTTAACTGCTTGGGCCCGATAGGCTAATTTGCACGATAAGCTAATCAATTTCTTGTGACGTGAAATCTAGAACTGAACACTTAATAAGACTCGCAGAGAATTATATGGAGCCAGGTGATTGATCGCGTAGAAACACTTTCAGATCTGCTTCAAATATTTTTGCCAGGTGACAGAGCAACACACAAAATTGAATGTTGAATTAAAAATGTGTTTTTATTGGTCGACTTCAGCACTTTTGACTGAAGAGCGTTCTAGGTTCCATTCCCGGCAGGCGAGAGGCATTTTTCAACTGAAAATCTTCTGCCCTGAATTTACGGGTACGTGATGTCATTGTGTTTCCGTTTTGCAGAAGGCAATGGCAACCACTGCAGTGTCACCTCGCATTGCCTAACTAGATACTGCAGGGCGCGCGAGTGACCCCTGCAGCACAGAGGTAGCATGTCTGTCTCACGTTCGAAAGGTACGAGTTCGATTCTCGGTCAGTGTCTGTTATGTGGACACGGTTTTCCCTTATCCTGAAAAAATGAATATTTTGGGTAACTATAAACCTTGTAGACCCTCAGCCTATTTGAGCATTGTCACATTTCATTCATTCTCCGAAATGACTTAACGTCCGAGGACGTTAAATTAAATGATGATGATAATAATAATAATATTAATAAAAAAGGGCGCTCAACCTAAAAGTGTGTATAAATACACGAAAAATTATTAAGGAATTGAAACACGTTTATGGTTATTCTGAAAATTCGTTTTACATACTTCAACCATTTCAGCGTATATTACATACTTTGGACAATAATCAATGTGTGGTGCATTAAGCTCTGCCGTCATAAAACATTTTGAAATTTTGTATATTTTCAAATGAAGTGATAAAGAATTATGTGCCCTACAAATTAGTGTTTAGTTTTCCTATGCTTACTTAGTGTTTGTTCTTTTCAGGTCAATAAAGTGGAGTGTCAAGTCGACAACGGGAACACCTTCTGTAGCTTTGGCACCTCCATTAAAATTTATAACCGACATCACTCGTCAATAATGCAAGTTGTCACCGGCCGACTATTTCAAAAAGTTCATTTTTAAGGATAGTGTATTGTGATGATAGCTGCAAATATATACATATAATACGATGTGATATTCATAATTAGATATTTATTTGTCATTAAATGTTTCACTGTACATAACACATATTTACGTGCATATTTCTTAATCTGGTGTAACATAAAAATCCGGGCTGTGGCCCACTTACGTGGTCATTAGAACATCGTAACGAAACAAAATATTGACTTTGGGCCAATCTCAATGACTTACATCCCTCTACCACCACAATGTGACTGTCATTAAATTAAGTCTCACACTCACATTCGTGTGATTCGAAATGGCTTGAAGCGGCTAAAATATCCAATTGTAGATCTTGTGTGTCTAGTTTAATAGAATCATTTATAATCTGCTTTTATCTGACATCTCCAGCGCCCACTTTATGACTGTGACACTCGTATCTTATTTTACCAAGAGAAATGGGCTTTATTTCTGAGATTGACATCTCAAAGGGTCCATTTTAGTGTGCTGAGATTTTAGTTCAAAAGGAGGAATTTTTTCTTCTGTAATTAACGTCCTCCAAAGTTGTGATACCGGATGAATGAAATTAGTGAAATGATACCAGAAATGAGCCCAGGGTCCATAGAGCTTCGAATTGCCCGACATTCGTCTTTCAGGATAAGAGAAAATCCCGGAAAAAAACAATATTCAGATAACTCACTGACCGAGATTCGAATTCAGGACCTCTTGTACGTGAAGCTGACAACACTTACGCTACAGAGGCGGATAGGGGGAAAAGGGCCTACAGCTTTTTTCCCGTTTACTGCGAACCACGTTGGACGTTGGGAATGCTTCACATGAGCTAGGTAGAGATCAAGATTTGGTTAGCACCGACTTAAAATTGCCACTGCAGAGGCCGGAATCGAACCATGCACCCTCTGCTCGAGAGCCGTAAAACAAACAACGGAAACATTAATTTAATTTGTTGAATAGTGGTGACAAGTAAGCGTAGGCTTCGCGGATAAATTCATAAACTATGTTCAAAAAATTATCTAAAATCTCAAGAGCTTACTGTGATGTTATGCATGAAGAAGGTATGAATACTTCATGCTTATTAAATTTTCGTTCACAGATTTCAAGATTCCTCGAGCGGTCGCGTGATCAGGTCGTTGTCCATTGGAATTTCTTTTAAGTCGACAAGCATACACAAGCAAGATGCGATCAATATGTTTGGAATTTTAAGGCATTCCAATGGACACGGTCCAAGGGCCCGAACATGTAGATACACGTTACTGCAGTCAAAGGAGACTTTCGGGTTTTAATACAAGTAATTACATAATACGTATAGGGAGGCGACTCCTGAGTTAATGTGACCTAAATATAACACTGATATTGCTCCTTACGGCTCATTACAACTTCACAGTTTGAACATTCACCTCAGATTCTTAAAACGGGAATTAGAAAGCATTCGCTGGGAATTTCCTGGGAGTAAAAAATGCCTTAAAATAATTTTAAAAAATAAAAAAGCGTAAAATGTTTTTTATTGCATCTTGTATTAATTACACGTTATATGTTTGTAAGACCTTGGGATTAATGTCCAAAATTTTGTAAGTTAAGAATTTCACTTAAAATGTAGAAAATATAGGTATATTCTAATACTCAGGAACTCATCAAGGGATTTATTGTAAATGATTAAGTTTTTTATATTACAACCATAATGTAAAAGAAATCTAATTCTTTGTTCAGCAAATCCCAATTTCACAAATTGGCCGTAATTCGTTTGTTTTGCAGATTATCTGTTGAAACAAAATGACAAAACACTGTGAATTTTGTGTAGAAGAATAAAATACTACATATAGATGGACTAATTATTATTTAAACATAGTTTATATTAAAAGGCAAAAATCGGATATTTTTTTCGGGAGTAGAAAACGAGTGCAAGTCGCAAGTTAAACTGCCACCTTCGCCATCTTTATATTACTAGGATTTAATATTCAACATTGAATTGGCATTTGAGCAGTTGTTATTCTAAATTTACTTTAACTACGAGACAGAATCTGAAGTAATTTTAGTCTACGTTTGGAACCACAAATGGAAGCGTGACCTTGTTAGTAATCTTAATTTCAGCTGGTTAAAGGATAACATGCAGTGCCCTATCTCAAAATTCTCCTTGACATGGATATCGTATTAGAATTTTACAGCCATTGGAAGTTTTGATCAGTTGCTTCAGTTACTCGAGAAAGCTATCGATCTCAACACTGGCAGACGATATTCATGCTGAATATCAAAATGTTAGTTATTACTTATGCATTTTCCCCGGCGACAGGCGTTCGCATGCAGACGTCACCCCTTCCTGCACGATGAACTCATTTTATCACCAAATTAGAACTTTAAACTCATCTGAAGCTGTTCAGTTATTAACCTGAAAAACACCATCTCGGATAGCGTTTGGACAGTTCTACTCGAAGGCTCTAAGCGAAACGTTTATCAGCTGTGTGGTTATTAAGTTTGCCAGATAAGAGTAGATAATTTGCGGAAGAACCACAATATCCTCGTGTTAGGAATCGCAGGCGGCCTTGGATGAAGCAGAACAATAGAAGTCGTGCCTTGGCAAATGTGCTAATAAGAACGCCAGCTTGCTTCAATGTCAGTATGAAATCTGTAGTGAGAAAACATCAAGACGTTCACTAAATATACATATAAAAATAAAATAATAAAAATAAAGAAAATGAAGCAAAAGATTTTTACTTTCTGGAACCGAACAAAAACGTATACAAAATATCTGATGCATGCACTTGCATGACTTACTCAATTAACTCTTAGCTACAATGAAAATTGAATACAGTAGGCTTTAAGCGATAGTCAATTGTTTTAAAGAGCTGGCCCTAATGTTATGGCTTACGTTAATGTTAAGATGTGTTCTGAGGGATTATAATTTTCTTTGGACCATTAATACCCCACCTTTAACTGCAATGATATCGGCGGCCTTTCTCCTTGGAAACATTTCGAAGCTAACTCGTATACGTTGGGTTTTAATCAAATCACGCACACAATCGCACTGTTATCCCTACTTCGAGGAATTGTCTTGATCGGAGAAAAATCCCCCACTACCCCCGCATTATAATTTTGTGTGCTTAAATTTTGACCGTATCAATTATGCAAGAGTCATCCAGAATGAAGAGAATACTAGCGGAAAATTCAAGGTATACATTTCGCTTTTCATAATACCCTAAAAATGCATTTTAATGAAAATTTTCCATGTAAAGGGTACTGTGAAAATCCTCGTATCGTACCTAATAAGCATTAAGTTTAGTATTTAACTGACTTAATTACTTTGCTGATACAAACACACTTACCGAATCCTTGGTTTTTAATCGATTCCGAGAACCAAGGTTGGAAGAGATCAAGAATATGTTTTTGAAAGGGAGCTTGTTCAGTTGGTGATATTTTTAAAAAGAATTCGCGTTTGCTTTTTCGTGATTTCATAGGAAAAAATAAAAACAAAATCAAAATATTTACGTGCTTCATATAATAATCAACTTGAAATTCATTTGTACAAAAAACATATTTACTCCTATTACACAACGCACTTATTCGTAAAATTAAATTAATGTACTAATAGTTTACAATAGTTTTAAATAATGTTTTATTTAGTAGGAAATATTGAATTAAGTGTTATTTAAACCAATTTTTCACAGTCCACATTTGATGCTGGTCATCTAGCTTGAACAAATAGTTGAAATAATCTGTAACACTTAATTACCTTTAGCTTGAAACATCACCAGAGAACGCGGTACATCACTTTATTTACTGACCACACGTTTCGAACATAGTTGCAGAATGGAGTATAACATAAAAAAGTACAATTTATTTTCACTCTCAGGTTCAGCTACCAGCATAATCTTTAACAAATCAGATTTTCTAACCGGTTTTTATGGCTCAAAATGAAAACAGAAAGCTCCGATTGCCTTTATATGGTCCATATATACGTTTTGTAATGAACTTGTTAAAACATGCCAATCCACGTTTATCACGCAAATAAAAGGACTTCCATAGAAATGCTCGAAAAAAGTAACACGTTAAATTGTCTACATTTATTGTGCAACGTATAGACAGTTCAAATAGAAGTTGTAGAATATATTTTTTATTATTTCGTTTTCATCGTTAATAACGCACGCACACAAAATGAAACAAAACACTGCTCCGAGTGTAACCAACCGAAAGACCCTAGATTTTTCAACACAGAACTCCTCTCTATTGAAAGAGAACGAGGTAAATAAAAGCTTGGAATTGAGAGGGATAGATTTTATATTTTATATTTTAGTGGCGGGTGGAGGAACCGCAGGCAAGGGAATGTGTAATGTGGCGCAAAGTGTATTCAGGACCGAAAAAAAGGAAGACAAAGCAAGGACGCGGTAATTAACAAGGAAGGTAAAAACTATTACGTGAACACAATTACCACCGAGAAATTGACATATAACCGTTTAATGTAATGAAATTCATATAAAAAGTTATTCTTCTAACTTGTTCCTGACAACGGTTACACTTAATCATTAATACAACTGGTTGAACAACATTCATATGTTTAACTTTTCATGGAAAATTCCGAAAACAGCTGACAAATTTCTGTATTTCATTTCACTATTTCGCGGGCACACAAAAATCAGTAAGCATATTAAGAGCTCTTATAATTTTTCTTATAAAACTCAAATACCTGTTCAATTGGCCAAGGAGCCGTTTAAAAATGCATGGAATTCAAATCAAAACCATTAGTCGTTAAATACCGAAACGTTTTCCATATGAAAAACTCAAGTGCAAAACGTACTTTTGCATTTATCCAATAGCATTTTAGATTATACTGTTATAGGATATAAAAAAAGCGGCGCATTCGCTCTTGAACAATGATCTCGATGCAAAGAACATTGGGCGAGGCTGCATCTACACTGTTTCGTGTTAATGCGATTACGCAAATTATTCGTTTCCGAGTACAGTTGAGTGTTAAGTATTTTAATACTTGTTGGTTGCGTTTAAAGTATGTCAACGTTGTGAGGGTTCCCCCTTTAATAATAAAAGTTAAAATAAATAACCTAATTATAGTAAAATCTCTTGAGGTAACTGCTAACATATAAGATGGAAAAAGTCAATCGAAGTGTTAGTAAAATCATGAAAATGAAGTAGCAATCTTTGAGACGGATAGAAAAATATAATAGCATCTCGACAAAAAAGAAAAAAAAATCTAATGAAGCAGAGGAGTGAATGGATTAATGAATGTATGTATGTGTATGTATGTATATATATATATATATATATATATATATATATATATATATATATATATATATATATAAGGCAATGGATCGGGAAACACTGACATGACAATGGTTTCAGAGAAGCCAAAGAGGATAGGTCAGGCATAGAAGAATTGAATAGCCATAAAATAAATTTGCAATAAAATAAACATTCCAGAGATATCAGAACGGTGCAAGGAGTGTTTTAGCGTCGTTACGCTCCCTTGGGTGACGATTCGCGATAATGATTTGATTGATCGCTGACGTCATCCACTCGATGACGCTAGAGACGACGTCACCTCGCACCTTCTGGTTCTCTGGGACGCTCTTACCTGCTGACGCTGGTAATCACCTCCGACATCCTATGCGATGATGGCGAGAACGAATTCGTCCGCGACTGCATGAGGTTCAGAGTTGTATGGGTGGATCACTTGAAACATTTTTTTTTTTTTTTTTTTTTTTTTTTTTTTTTTTTTTTTTTTTGTCTAATGGCAATCTACTATATTTTTCTTGGTTACAAATGTTCTCACGACAAACTTTATGCGGACCTCGCGTCAATGAACACTTTTGTTCTACTTTATCGAGTATGCTTTTGTCTGCGTATACTACAAGGCTTCGCAATTCTCACCCGCACTATAAAAATAAACTTCGAAATACACGCGCACAATCTTTTCGGGTCGGGCTTACAACGTGGTCTCACTTCCGCGTATGCAACAGCGAGCGCCGACCAAAATCCCGCGCGAACTTTTCGCGATAACAACGTGGTCTCTCCCACACGTATACGGCAGCTACTGAGTAAATTCCAGCGTTCTATCTTAATTTTAAGTGCCTCGAAAAACACCCCTACCACTGCTTACATGGGAGCGTGATGTAGCTGTTCTCTTATTGGTTGACCATAGCCACCGAAATCCCTTTTTAGATTTTTGCGGGAAGTATCTTTCAACTGATTTGCTGAGAGAATGCATCTGGCTTCTTTCTTAGGGAATAACCTTCTTCTTAACACTTTTAGGATTCACCCGATTTCTCCTGTCAACATGATGCCATAATACTGCACTTGTGACCCTGAAGATTTATTGCTCTTCTCGCCTTTTGTTACCGGACAAAACACTTCGAGACAAAACACTTCCACTGACGAAGGGTGCCTTTCGAGTTACGCATACAAATTTTTAACAAAAGAAGCAACATTTTTTAACATGTGCAACACTAAGATCTGGTTTATATAGTTGACAAATGTTTTAATTTAGCTTTTAACATTTGCTGGATTAACAGGAGCAGAGAATAGTGTTTTAACGGCCGACTATTATAATGGGATATCGCAATATCTGAACACTCGCATCCAAACTTACAAGGAAATGTTTCTGAGATCAATCGTGCTATACTCATCTCCGCACGAACCTCTATATTAGTTATTTCTTTTGCCTAAAGGTTGTAATGTAAGGTACTAATTAAGGTAAAAGGTAAATTTGAAGTCCTGTAAAAAGTATGGTTTAATAATTTTTAACGAAGTTGTAAAGGATAACTAAGCACTATACTACAACGAAGGTGTAATGCTGTAAAAATAGTTCAAATATAATTAAAGTTGCTTAGCTTTACTGCTGAAGCAAATAGTGCTATCTGTCTAGTGTTCCTTTAACTTCAGAAAAATCAGGTGTGGAGCTGGAACGAGTTGTTCATGCATCGAATCGTTATTTATTGCTCGTCATATAGATGGAATTGTAACCTCACAAACATGTCTAGCAACAGATTGGTGAGAGATTTGAAGTTCTTTTTGGAATCGCTCACACGTTTTATTTTAGAATTAAAAGACTATACCCTCTCCTTCCAATTACTATTTAAAAGAAGATTAAATGACTGTCCAATTCTCAGTAATTGACGTGACACTGATCAGAGAAATAATGGTTACATCGTAGAGTGTGCAAAACAAATTTGATTCATATTATAAATAGTTGATGAAGGCTTCACGAGTGATCAGCCGCGTCAAATTTATAAAGGTCAAGCTTTTGGCCAATGTGCACTCCATGGTCTTCTTCAGACCTTCTGCATTGCTGAAAGTTGAAATTTAAAATGAGGAAACCTTCAAGTTTTTTAAATAATGTACTTCAATGGTAAGTCATTTCGGAGCATCATTGCAATGGTTGAATTGATGCTCAAGTGACTCCGGATCCATAGAGCTTAAAAGGGAGACATCCAAAAAAAAACTTGATTTGAACTTACCTTGGCCGAGTTGAAAGATGTACCCTGAAACAAAATAAATAAAATAAATGAATGGAAATTTATAGTATCAAAAGCATTTAAATAAAATTGGGAAGGGTCTGAAATATTAGCTTGAGACCACTCATTGCATAATTTTGTTGAACAAGAGAACTGAAGGTTCAGATGCACATGTAATAAGTTTCTGGATGTTTTAGGGCTCTATCCTGCAACTTCATGAAGAAAACAAACGAGAAGCAGGAAGACTTTACCGTTTTGAAATGGGGAGTAAAACAATAATTTGAATATTGGTAATACAGTATTTTTGCGGAGAAACTAGATTCTAAATCTGACTTTCCAGTTCAGAAGAGATAGGCAACCGCCTAAACATGAAAGTGTGTTCTGTGGTTAAAAATAAATAACATGAAATCGTTCTTTTAACTAATTATGAAACTATTTGAAGGTATAAGAGGGATAGGGAATTGAAACATTAAGTTTATGCATATAAGAACGAAAATCTAGGGAATGGTTAATTCCAGAGAAAGACTGTTAAAGGATCTAAAAGTTTTCTTTGTTACAGTTAAACAGGAGAAAGTAATTTAAACTAATGAGGTGTAGGTATTTTAAGCAAACTCGTTTGAACCAAGCTTTGGCGGAATAAATAAAATGAAAACAATATTCCATTGCAAAAATAATGGGACGGGTAGATGTTCTTGCACGTAGGTGGGCAATTAAGTTACTCTTTTCGTTATGAAGTTCTGATCACAGGCTTTAATTACACGTGTTTTTTTAAAGAATGTTTAAATCTACTTATTGGAGCTTAGTCGGTGCGATCTCGAAGTGGAATTTTGGGGCAGAATGCATTTGTTCCACTACACATTAGAGATACATGGTAGAGAATGGAATAACACAGTTAATGGAATACTAACGTTCGAAAGAGCTTATTGTGTTGATAAAACAAAAAGTGCAACTGTGTTGTTTACAACGTCGTTATGCGGGCAATAAATGCGATGTTAAAGGCCAAAGAGGCAAGTTTGATCTTTTGCGCTCCCGTGTAAGAACTCTATAAAGCGCATGTTGTATCGAGATGAAATTAATTACCGCGGTGGTAACAGTGCAGCTGGGTTTTAAATCCCTCCACGCTGGCTGCCAGATATTAGCGCTTCAAAGTCGGCTTTCTTAGAGCAAGTAAGGCTCTTGAGAACGTCACACTTGAGGAAGCAAGTGCATTAAATCGCGCCCAGTGTGCTGCGATCAATGCCGTAGCGCAGCCGTGTTCGTCCTCCTGACCGCCCATTACTGTGTTCCTCTCAGGAGAATGTGGCTGCCAGGAATGTGTTCGACATCAACATACTCTAGCGTATTCGGAGAAAGATTACGGCTAGAGTTTCCGCATAACAAGGCGGATCGCCCAACTTACGCAAGTTGAAACCGTAGTCGTAATCTTTCTCAGAAAAAGTCAGAGAGAGGAACACAGTACTTACCGTTTAAGAGTGAAATCCTTCCACCAAAATGTTTTTTATACAGAAACTTGCGTTACTATTGCTTCATATAAAGTCAAAGCTTGTAAGAGAACAAAATGTATGGCTCGAGTTTCAACTAAGGGGTATATAAATCACTAAAGATGGAAAAAAAAAAAAAAAAAAAAAAAAAGTAATAAGTGCTCAAAGCACTCTTGTTTCTGAATTATTTAGCGAATGTTTAAAAACTTTACACTTTCGTAAATTGACGTGCGTAATTAAACACGAATTACGGTATTATTTTTTCTGAACAATCTTCATAGTGACATTAACTAGTGAGTTAAGGCAGTCCAGTTCTACTTACGTATCTTGCCAGCAAAACAAACATTTCTATGCAAACATGTATTATGATTATTTGAAAAACGAGTAGAATTCCATTAAAATGACTAGCCCAGACTTTAATGGATATTTTTGGTTTGCGCCTTATTCTTAAAAATGTTACCAAAGTAACACGTTCCATCATTAGGATTTAAGCCATCACTGTTATTAATGCATGTTTCATCGCATGAGACTCATAAACAGAGCAGTTGGCAGAGAACAGTGTTCCCTAGCGGCCGTTCTAGAGCGGATTCTAACTTGGAGAGTACTGTGTTTCATTACCATATTGTTAGCTCTTAGTAGCTTTAGCTGTCTCAGCTCGCAGAATTACACTGAAGTAAGTAAATCATACAAGCACCGGAGCACTGAGATAATCTTCTTTTGTGCTAACTTGTTCTTCTGCAGTTCCCACGCTCACAAATATCATTCCTCATAAGGGCATATAGTTAAGCTTTCACCTTAGTAAGAGTAATTTTATCAAAAATATACTCGAAGTGCCAACATGAAACAGCATGAATAGAAGTTGAAATAAATACGATTAGATTAATTGATGAACGAGAGTTTTGCAAACTAATTTAAAGTCAATGTACAGGAATCCAATAGCTGTAGACCTAAACTGGGTTTTTTAGTTTAAAGGCAAAGAAACTAACTTAATAGTGAAATTAAGGTATATACTAGACCGTTTCCTGATTGATACCTTGAGCAACAAATGGTCTATAATTTATATAAATTTATGTAGTAATTAGGTAATATATCCCTACTCGGCAAGTTACTGAAATCTCTTAAACCCATCAGTGGTTAGATCAACCCTGTTTCAAATCTATCAAGGGAAATATGAATCCTTTCATACGGAAAGCTACCTTGAAATTTCACCAAGGCGGCCCGGGTTCGATCCCAGGCGACCGCAAAGTGAGATTTGTGATGGACAACACGGCGCTGGGGCGGGTTTTCTCCGGGATCTCCGGTTTCCCCCGCCATCTCATTCCACCGGTGCTCCATCTTCATCTCATGTACCATCAGTGTCACCGCCTGCGGTGCCGTATGTAGTATATCGCACGTATCATTTCCCTTCACTATTGTGTATTTCCTTGGTTTGTGCCAAATTGAAAAACCTTATATTTGCTATGTCCGGTACATCGGTTATTAGTGTATGAATTTTGTAATGCCACTTCGTTTGTAAAAGTGATTTAGAAATTTCTCGCAATGACACGGAGAGCGTGAAATCTGAAGATCAGAAAATAAGATACGGGTTTAAACACGGCTAGCCATTAGGTTTCATCTCTTCACACTTGAGTCTACTACAAAATGCGTAATGAAACGGTTTTAGCTGAAGTTAATTTCGATTAACATGAAGTAGATAAAAAGTTTTGTATGAAAAGGATGTATATTAATAAAAATAAGACACAAATATTTTGAGAACTATGTTCTGTAGCTGAAAAAGAAAGGTGAGTGATATATAATAGGATATTATACACAAATTTATGATGTTGACTGCACCAGTTTTACCTTAAATATTGTCTCGCGGGATCCTAGTGCTAGTGAAGGCAAAAATAACTTCCGATCTTAGCCAATGAGTATGGCATGGTTGCCAAACGAGAAGTCAAGGTCACGAAAAAGCCATAAAATGGAAATTAGTAGACATCCTGGTAGTTTTTTGTCTGTGCGAGCTGAGACACTCAAGGCTATTTCCCAAGTCAACTTGGCTTACCTTCTCTACCACTTAACAAAAATAGTAGAAGAATTAGTATCGATATTTCAACCAAATTTTCCATATTGAAGTTTTAGCAGAACTTTCTGTGCATAGCCTATGTAGTCCCCTTCATTTTGTATTAGTCGTTAGTTACTTAATACACTAAAATTTATATACTCGTTAAACTACAAGATTTTGGTATCCAATTTTTTGTGACGAAGCATTTCCGAAGTTTTGCATCATGGTGATAGCATAGAATTTTTAAAATGTGAAAGTGATGTTAGTCTGTTTTGGGTGGTTAATGAGAAGCCTAAACAGAAGTAGTTAGGAGTATTGTAATGCACCTTCTAATCTTTATCTGGCATCTCGGCGTAAATTCCTGCCATAACCTATTTCGTCCTTCATGATATATCTTTTTAAACAATTTATATTGCACTGAGTAACTTAACTGTATCTCACAGTAAAACACTTTTGAAGTAAGTGCGCTTCTCAGTGCTGGACCACATAATTGCCACCATTACACAATCAAGTAAGCGTAAACCACGGTAATTTAACCGGTATTTGTTTACGCTTTAATTGTAATTAATTACTTGCCAGTGACAAGGAAAACAAAAGCCAACGAGATTTAAAGCCATTCTTGTTTGATTAATTTGTTTGTCGCCATAGTTATGGAAGCACAATGCTCAGGCAGTTGCACATTATCTAATGTGTACATTAAAACTCTTTGTCACTCACTCATTATATGCGACCACATTAATTTATCGGATAACTGGCCTTCCTTGTCTAGTGGTAATTTGGACCTCTCGCCGAATAAGGCACTAGCACTTATAAATATAATCCCTGTCCTACGTGTGTTTCTTAATTCTTTTAGTTATATTTCACTGCCAACCTCCGATTAAAAACTAAATATGTATTTTGGCCAAGAACCAGGCTGTGCCGGAACGGATATACATACACAGATGAGATAGATCGAGGTAGTGGTTTTTCATGCAGTAGGAACAGAAAACTGTATCTGTAGGAGCAAAGGGAAAAAGGTGCTTTAGTAAAATTTTCAGAAACAGTTGAAAGAAACGTCATAATGATGCACCTTACCCGTAAGATAAACTCGCCATGATAAAAGAAAGTCAGTAGATTTGCCTTGGTATTAAACATGTTTATTCAGTTGTGATTTTCCTCATGGCCCACATTCACATAGCAAATATAATTAGTATTACTATAATTACCAGCACCACAGCTCATTTTCAAGGCGTCGGGTTGCTATGGCAAAATCCACCAGACCATTAGTAACATCTGGTTTTAAGCAATCGATTGTGGCTAGACAATAGCAAACACGAAAGTCAAAAAAGTTTTGAAAGGGAAAGAAGCATTACATTAAATTGTTTGTTGCTGGCAGTAGTTACAAATCGTTACTCCGTGAGGTGTCGAGTGGGTGTACTCCTACCTCAGAGGAACACACATTACCTGCACAGAGGCGAAACACGCCAATCCTCTTATTACGTTAACTGCCGAAACACCAGTGTAATACTTCCCTTCAATGTCATTCTTTCACAACCCTTCATCTTTGTCGACTATTTTCTCACTCGCCCCTCTCGTCTTGCCCATCTCTCTCCCTACCTCCCTATCTGTGCAATGCATATGCCGTGAGACGCTTTAAAAACAAAGCTGATCGAATACATATTTGAGTACCTACTCCTTAGGTTTACAATGCCATCGAAACTAAACAGCTTCTCGGGACAAATCATATGAATTAAATATTCATATTCTCGACATTTGATTTTAAATACTAGCCCGCCCCTGTAGATAGCTGTCTGCTTTACGTTCAAGAGGTCCCGAGTTTGAATCTTGGTCAGTGAGTTACCCTGATAAATTTTTTCTCCCAATATCTTGAAAGATGCACGTTGGGTAACTGAGCTCAATGGATCATGGGCTCATTTGAACATCATTGCATACATTTCAATCATCGTCTTATATCACTCAGCGTTGGAGAACGTGAACTAAAAAGATACTGGTGAGGAAACCTAAGCTTATGATCTTAAAACTTTTTGCCCCCTTTAACGAAAGATTTAAATGCAGTAGCCAACTTATTTTGGAAGCTGAGGTTAGAAGTGGGTCAGTCTAACGTAGCACCAGTTCTTGGATGTTATTTCCATCAACACTAAGGTGCACAATAATGTATTTTCATTCTTGCCAGCTGTAGCACCTTGTGTTAATGTTTGTAAACAAACCACGGCCATAAACTGCATTGTGTTGCTTCAGTCGGTAGAAAAAGCACCACGCACGTGTTCAGTTTACTCAAACTACGACGCTGAAAAGGACTGTAATCCGGTGTTTCCATAACATTGTATGTAACTGCTTAGGCAAACATTTGAAGCTCTTTGTAGTCAACTTGGAAGCTGATATTGCAGCAAACTAACGTTTCGAAACCTTTACGTACTAACACGCTTAAAAAAAAGTCCCTCTTTCTCTGCTTGAAAAGTTTCTTATGAATCAGGATACGTGTATACTTCTGAATCTTCGTAGCAAACAGGCTGACACATTCATAAACATGTGGGCATAGTGCATGGATATAATTTGTTAAACAATAGTAAATTATTGCTAGATTGATATTAAAATAATAGAAATTAAGAACAGAAAATACTTTATTAAGAGACATCAGAAATACCCATGACATGTATTCCAAACATGCTTACTCCGTCACATTTTGTAATTGTTTAACTGCATTGTTTAAGTTACATAAAAATTAGATGAGATGACAGTATTGGTTCCGTAAGTTTAAATATTAGAGGTGTATAGTGCTAAAATAATGTTGTCTATTTTCAGATTTAATAACTATTTGATTTTTAAAAACATCCTTGCCTTACAAAACTGAAATGTAGATATGGCCGCTGCCCAATATTTTCTAAATGACTTGTATCTTTCAACCAGTGCCGTAAACATTCCATTTTGTATTTTCCCCAGCTTTTGGCGACCCAAAAAAACTGTTCCCGGGACGATGATTGAAGGTTTAATCAATGTGTGAGTAATCGTTTAAAAGGTTTTAAGAATATGTGCTTAATTTAATGATTTTAGTGCCTTTTACCTGCCAAATTTTGTTAATGCCTAGTGATCATAATTGCGGATGAGCGAAATTTGCTGCTGAAATTGTTTGTACCTGCTTTAAAATCCTCTTTGAAGGCGAATTGAGGTTAATATAAGAACCGTGTCTGCAGAAAGTTTTGCATATCTAAGTTTAATTAAGGAGACCTCGTACTAAACGGCGTTGCAGAGTCATCCAAAGTCCTTATAAAAAGGCACAGGCGAGACGCAGTAATTTGGTGCCTTTATCAAACAAATCTGGGAAGAGAGGGGAACTAATATTTACTAAGAGAACGAGCCTCCTCGTGCCCTGATCGATAGCTCGGCAGGGCTAACCTCCCTTGCCTGCCTGCCGTATGGACAAGGGCGCAATATAATGCGGTACTGCAATGCCAACCTTCCGCCCCAACTATTTTTTAATTACTGAGAATCACGATTACTCGGTTATTGCTTCACATAGGCCATAATTCAAACATCCGCAACTTGGAGCTGATGGTAATTAATTTTATGTAAAGAAGGGGAAAAAATCTGACAGATGAAAGGAAATTGAAAGCACGAAGTTTGAGAGATCCCTAAATATCGTCGTTAAGTTATTACGAAGAAGAGCGAAAAATTATATTTCTTTGTGTACGCATAAAAAGTGTAACCTTGTGACCAAGTTCTTGCTAGAATACTTTTATTCGTTATCCGGAATGAAATTGCCAGATACGTTGAAAGAAACCGTTTTTATCAACTCTGGTACACTAATTTAAAAAGAATCGGTCTCCATGGTTCCCGCCTCCAGCTACGAGCAGTCAGATTGTTCTGTTAAAGTATCTGCTTTTCTCTTACTCGCCTCCCAATGTTTACAACAGGATCTTGCCTTGTTTGAGACAGTTAATTATATGTTCTAAAGTGCACCACCTATTGCCTAATTTGGAGCTTGAAAGGGGGTTCTTTAATGGATTACAAAACTCTGAAACGAAAGGGGATTCTGCATGTACTTCAATGGAGATAAAACAATGGGTTGTAGTTTACTGTAAATATCATTACATTAGTTAATGTTGCCTAAGAGAGCTTAGAAAAGCTGTGGCAATGAGCAAGCATTGAATAATAAGCAAATAGCTGCTAAAATGATGCATGGAAGGTTGCAGTAGCAGAAATAATTAGCACTCAGCTTTCAAGGTTCCACCTCGAATTACTAGCATTACGTGTTGCCAAGGAACGGAGTATCATATAAACCCTACAAATTCTGTTTGCTGTTAAATAGAATGCTACTCGAAATATTATTTAAGTTGCTGTTAGCGTCGCGCCATTGACATCTTTTGTTTTAAATTAGCGTATATCATTTCTGAGGCAATAAACATTTCAAGGATGAACATTAGGTATTCAGCGGATGAAGAGCGCTTAGCATGCAACATCTTTCACAATGGTATGACGTGATGGTTTGGTTTTCGACTCGATCGCCTGGCAGATGTAGTCACGCGCATTTGTTTCTTGATAAAGTAGCGGAAATGGAGCGGCTACCGCTGGGATGAACATGTGGACCTCTAAAGTCAGCAGTTTTACTGAAAAATAAGGCTTTGGCTTCCAACTTGAATCAATCATTGCTATTGAACAAGTTAATGATTTAATTTCTTTTTCGGTCTATTTCAATTAATCGTTTCAATACACCTTTTGTAGCTCTGCGCCGGGTTGAAGGTGCACGAACGCGCCGAATAAAAAGTTTACAAACTGTCATCAATCTGTCATAGATTTAAAGAAAAGCATTTTGAAGTGCAGAGAGCTTGGCAACAGCGCACTTTCCCTTGCAGGTGGGTGGGAAAGTCAGGCATGCGCTCCATTGCTACTGCTTTACGAAGACGATATTAACATTTTTAGTGGTGTTAAAATTCCCAAGAACCTCAATGTACTAACTTATGGACTTTATGCTAATACAAATGGACACACCACTCTAAAACTACTGATACGAAATGTCCAAATATAGCAAAATGAGGATTTTTATTAAACAATTTAGGGAACTGCGACAACACGAAGTAAATTGTATTATTTATTTAAACATATGTGATCTGAACGACTTATAAACAAGTAGCTCCAAGTTTGGTGCGCTGTGTGAGATAATACCAAGACTTATATTTTTGTAATAATTCAGTCACATTTAGTTGTTTCGAGCACTTCGGTAACATATTGGGTTTTAATAACCATAATTGCTAAATTAACTGTGAAAATATTCCTCTACATTCTGTAAACATTTCAGATAATATAACTATTTTTGAGATAAAATATCATAAATTTTGCAGATTAAACCTTATGTTTAAATGATATGCATAGTTTTTATATACTGAAATAAGTGCCCATGGGGTACAACGGTTTAACATTTTATTTATTTATATTTTTATTACATAGAATTGTCTCCTTTTTAAGTTATTATGCTATCCTACCTTCCTCCGATAGATTGCAGCATTATTACTGAATTACGATAAACACAGGTAAAATTTCTACTTTATCTTACAGTTTTAAACAGCAAAGTCGCGGCAATTTACATATCTTGAACATTAGAAACAGAAAATCACGTTTATCCACCACTGCTTGTATTTCAAAGATACATAATTAATGCCTACAAACGTAGCAGAAACGGAATAAACTGCTCTGTCAGGAAGATGTCGGGAATAACATAAAGACAATTTCAAGTAGGAATATTTGACAGTAAAAGACACTTTGCTTCGGAGGCAACAGAATTATTTACCGGGAAATTCGCTTCACTGCTTAAACCTGTTCTTTTTTTCCTGTCTCGCTTGACATTTACAGCATCCGTAGTTCTGCTCTTGTAGGAATGATCCAACTCAGATTAAAATGCGAGAAATGCCTTTTTTACAGGAATCACTGCCCAGTATAAGTGAAGGCTTTGAATAGTTAAACGCAGACAACCTGTTGGACAGAGTTGAGCGAGTTATAAATAATTACGTTCTCCTGGAACGGCTTGAAGTTTTAATGTAAAAATGTTGGAGGTTATTTTCAATTTCTCCGACCATGCTTACACACGAATAAGTAAAAGTGTTAAATTCGGTGCGTTCAATCGCGCTTGCTCTTTTATTCTGAAAACCCTGTAAGTTTGTAACAGTCACATGTTTATCACGCTTGTGCAGTGTGCTTATTGAGCATATTTGATCGTACTGAAAGAAGTCGTCTACGTGACGAACAAAGGCGGC
This sequence comes from Mantis religiosa, assembly GCA_030765055.1. Taxonomy (NCBI): domain Eukaryota; kingdom Metazoa; phylum Arthropoda; class Insecta; order Mantodea; family Mantidae; genus Mantis; species Mantis religiosa. The sequence continues at coordinate 385,483,321 of CM060950.1, forward strand.
TGTACCATAGTAAAACCTCTGCGACGTTGTATCTTTATTAGCGAATCATTGATTGTCTGTTAACATCGTGTGTAAACTTAATGAGCGTTTAAGTGACATTTGGTACTTTAGGGATTTGAATCTTCTCCATTGTGTAGACTCCTTCAGGATTCGAACTCAAACTGGACAGTCGAGCGACGAAGAATAATGTAAGATAGCACACATGCTTGAATCCCCAGTTCAATAGACATTTGCAGCTGCCAGAATGGGGGGGGGGGTAGTCTCATCTATGTACGCTACCACGCTACAGCGCTGCTTCGGTACCCTACCAGTGTACACCATACGAGGCTGTGTGTATACGACTGTATATTGAAATCGAGAAACAGCTAATGAACAAACAAACTTTTAAACGTCCTAAACATGCTAATGTTCTCCAGTTCCGTTCTCATTAAAATTTAATCATATATCATCAATATAAAATCAAGGATAAAAATTAAGAAAATACAGGAGAAATACTGTCTGCCCAGGACAAGAAGGTAAGCAAGAGGAATGTGTAACGTAATCACTTTTGCTTAAGCTCGTCTCCCGAGTAAGACAAAGATTCTAGCAGTTACTGAAACGAGCATTAGATCTGGCAATATGGGTGACTCCTATGTACTTTCATACACTCATTTCCTAGTAAACAGATCCACTAACAGAGCAGATCAACAGTTCAAACCCCTCTCCCCTTCATTCCTGTCTCACCTTCTTGAGGTGGGCAGACGGTACAGTAAATAGTTGGACACCGAAGGATTTATACATTCTTTACAGAAGAACTCATTGAAACAACATACTGTACACGGTCTACGACGTAAAGAATTTCAATTTTATCAGGCTATAACATTTATCGAAAAGGGGTAATAGCTAAAAGTAAGATTAAAACAGAACTGACATTAAAGTATGTGTTCATTCTACCTTTGAACTCTGAACTTTTTAATATAACAGTAAGCACCACCAGCCATTTGCAGCGTTCCCCCGGTCACTTGTGAATTTAGGGGCAACCTTAGGGAATTTGCAAAACTCACGGCACATCTTAAATCATTTGGTGAAATGCTACAAAAATATCCATCAGTATGCTGAGCTATTTTAGGCTGCTGATGTTAATTAACACTATCGTCGATTGAACTTGCACAAATTCTGTATGCATCCACACATTAATTTATCCACTGAGTAAGTCTTTGTATTGCACAAAGTCCTCGAACTAAGCACCAGTATTTTTGTTTCAGAGTTTAAGAAGCAACGAATGTTGCATTAAACCGCATAAAGTTTACACTTGAGGTGAAGACAAGTGAAGAGCTAATGCCTGCCACTTGAACTCTCAAGAATCATGCTGTTATGGTTCACAAATAACGTAATAGCAATATCGTTTGAATCAAGGCATTTGATTTATCGCACGTTTTCTCCATTGCCCCGAAGGATTGAAACGATAACCTCGCGATAAAATGCGATATCGTTTAATGGTTTTTAGCAAGCTCGTATGCGGTAGGAGTCTTGCAACTCAGTTAAAATTTATGTATAGAGGGTGTTAGCAAACGACTTTGGTTTATGACTTGTCCTACCAGTTAAAGTGACGACTTATCTGGATTATTAGTGGAACAGCAGGCTAGCGCTTTGAAGCACTGGCGTGCTATACAGACATTACCAGGACGTAAAACGTGCAGTCATTGATAGTAATAGGACGATTCCAGAAATAATGCTCAAATTTAGTTAATGCCCTAAAGTATATTTCTTAAAACATCCACCCATTCTGTTTCGTAGCAGCAGTTTTCTTCTGACGCAGTTCTCATGCTGTCTTGCTAATGCCCAAGTGGATGTTTCAGTTAGGGCTTAAGTCTGCATGATAGCTGAAGAAGATTTCTCAAATTGCAGTAGCTAGAAACATATGGGACGGTAGAGAGACAGAGATACTGTAATAAAACTCCCTTAAACTGCTGATTGGTGAGGGATATTCGTGGGTGTTGATCAGTTCAATCGCCATTATGCACGTTTAAATTGACCCAGAGAAGCAACGCATGTTGAACAGAAGTACACAATTTGTATGCTGAAGCATCTTGGAACAATTGGTGTTAAGGTCAAGAGTAGCGCTACCACCTTCTTAAGGACTTTGCTTTGTCCATCTAAATTTTCAGTGTTCGTCGTCCATTAAAGTCTCAAAGTTTTTAAGCAGTGTTTTTCTTTCACACTGCGGCCACCGCTCGAGTCCTACAGAAACTGTTATAATATCCCCGCAAATGTCTTACTTTCTCACACAGTAATGAAAACTGCATAGCTTATCCGCATATTCCTGGAAAATTTCCACGATCCGGTTACAGAAGAATTCAGTGAATTTCTCGCCTTTCTCGTACGTGGTTTGTTGCACACACATTGCACAATCCATAGATAAAAATCATATGCAGTTAAAACAGAGAACTGGTGGACGTAATTCCCGACTAATTAACAGGCATTGGAATGAAGAAGCAGTTTTAATATAGAACATAACGGCAGCCCAGGTAAAGTATACCACAGGAAAGAAAGTCTCCGGGGGATGAGACGCAGGGGGTTGGAAAAGGTTTCTACACTCTCCCTCAGTAGTTTTGACATCCCATCTCAATTCAGTTCAAAAGCATTCTGACGGCTTCTACTTCTCGGTTTTAGTGTACAGAGTGAATAGGGCGCATGCTTGTTTTAACGTTTCTGCTCTTTGTGTAGCACACGTTCTGTCACACACATTCGCTGCTCTTGTCTCGCTGAGTAAGGCGGCACATTCTTTTCACGGACTTACTTTGCTTTGGTGCACAGTAAACAGGTCCAGCGAGTGCTTGCAACAAACTCCAAGAGAATGTACAAGGGAGGAGGGGTTTGTTATCTGCGACGTCCCTGTCTAAAGTTAAGTTAGCGTTCAGCTATAAAGTATCTTTTCAATTTTAACGCTTATAGATCCCCGATTAAGGTGCGCAGTATGAGACTTGCAAAATTGTTAAACTATCCAGTATGAATTAAAATTTCCCAAAAATATGCTAGAAATGATTGAACAGAATACATTTCCAAACATCTCTTATGATGAGGTATGCGATTATTATTATTATTATTATTATTATTATTATTATTATTATTATTATTATTATTATTATTATTATTATTATTATTATTATTATTATTATTATTATTATTATTATTATTATTATTATTATTATTATTATTATTATTATTATTATTATTATTATTATTATTATTATTATTATTATTAATTACGAGAGAACGTGAGGCCGTTGTGGTTGTATCGGCGGGAGTCTGAACAGCGGGAGCCGGCGCGCGAGTTGCCGCGTGAAGTTATTAAACATTATTAGCAGCTGAGATGAGTTATCTAGATTCAAAAGCTACTCAAAAGTCTAGTAAATGAAATTGCGCTCAAATACGATCGTAGCTACGAGAAATGCGTTAACTCTAGCGTTTAACGGCTAGTTCTACACATTAGCAACGCTTAGACCTCATCTTGTGCGATGTGTTTTATGTGGGTAGTAGATCTATTAATGACAACATTGCGAGTTGCCATGTACTTCCGCTCTAGATCACACACGTTTTCTCGTCAGACAGTATTGACATCTGTTTTCCTTCTTCACTAGAGACATGCATGACCGCAATATCAGCGAGCCGGGATCACGTATTAGAACACTGCTTCACGTTATTTGTTTGGTTTACGGTCTTTCCCCGATTTCGAACTAAGTATAGCCTACACATGAAATTTAAATGGCATCCGACAATATCAGAATGGTCAGTTAAAACCTCAAAGGCGTAGATTTAGAAATAAAATGACGGAAAATTCAAACGTTCAGACGGCATTGTATCATAATTCGGTCATTTTACTTGAAGCCTAATAAATATATTTAAACAATTGTTTTGCTTTTTACTCGAGAACTTACAATTTCTGTTACTTGAAAAGTACCTTACATCAAATACCTGTTTTTTATAACTTTACTTCGTCCATACATAAATAAATTGGATATTAACATTTCATAAAAGAGGGGAGGGGATAGAAAAATGATTTAGGTCTCCTACTTCTTCCATACACAGATTGGATTTTTTTTTAATTTACATCCTCGAAGACATATCAGACGACGAATGAAATAACACTCGGATAAGTCCAGGGTCCATGGAGCTTATATATACCTCACGATCATCTCTCAGGATAAGGGAAAACCCTCGGAAAAACCCTATCCAAGTAACTCAACCTGATCGAAATTCCAACTCGGGACCTCTTGAGCGTGAGGCAGACATGATGCCATCTACAGCGGCGGGCCACGCACAAAAATTAGATATTAACATTTCTCAAAAATACGGGGAGGGGATGGAAAATTTATATAGGTCTCCTGAAAATGAACCCCGCATGTGAGCACAACATCCCTACTCTGTGAAAAACAAGCTTTGCATTTTACTTAAATATCTTGACGGATGCGACCGATTTTTCAAGTTATCCCACTCCAAACAAACTTTTAGATGGAAAAATATTCGTCTTTTTGACAACGGCAGTAAAATTGTTATTAGAATATCGTGTAAGTGAGATATTTACAATAATAAATCACGTCTAGAATTCCATGTGAATTGCATGTGCTCTATAATTGCAAAACCGTAAGTGATGCACTAAAAGTTAGTGCAGAAGTACAGAGCGCATTAAATCTGAGTTTAGCTGTACAAAATTATTCGTGGCGTTATCCGTTTTCAAATTATTCCACATCCATATTTTCGGGGTGCAAGTGCGTCATATAGCGCAGTAGGCTTAATTCTTTCACCTGATTAAACATCGGAATGATAAACGCAACTGTAAGTACGCATCGATTAAGGGTAACCATAGGTCTTCCTTTTATGCAAACGTTCCAAAAGTTTTGTTACTCAAATATAATATTGTTTGGTTCAGAAATGATTTTGAAGGGAAAAAAAGTACTTCCGTATTAGTTTAATATTACACAACATCGTACGTAGATATTTTTTCACTCTTATGGTTGTCACAGAAAAAGAAGTTTTAAAATCTTTAAAAATAAATGTGCCACTTTAACTTGTCGGATTATCTTATCTACCATTTATATAGCAAGAACTATACCCAGTTTTGCAAGGTTATACTCCGGAGCTTCTAATGTAGTTTTGAACAATATTGTTTACAGATAGTGTTGGGACGATATGGTTATTGTACGATGCCAATAGAAACAGTAAGGCTGAGTAAGGCATTGGAAGCAAATAAGAGTGTAAGTCGTGTGCTCTTGAGTATGAAATATGTTGAACTACCTTCGTCACAGTATGTTCCGAGTATTGTTGAACATATCAACGGATTTTTATTAATGTTCTTAATAATTTAGCAATTGATACCCCTAATATTCATTTGTTTCTAGGCAGGTCTCTATTTGAGAATAACGTAACGTGGATAGAACTTTTTACACCAATGAATAAAGATTTTTCTGAATTTTTTGTTGTCCACCAAATTTGCAGCGGTGATGTTAAATACTGATAATTATTATTTGCATGATTTTGCTGGTAAAAAGCAAGTTTGAGGTCGAGAGAAGACCAGTTGAACAGCTGCATATGGCAAATGCAGCCTAGCAGGATTGGAACATAAAACGGTGCATATACGCCGTCTCGATGAATTAATATCGTCAGCTATTTAGGTTTTGTGTTATCACGCAGACATCTGGCGCTGTGTAGCCGAAATGTTGCGCCTAAATAATAGGCCGAATTCCTGCCATAATCGTTTGTTTGGTGGTGATTTTGTCGGACAGAAATTCGTCCGCACTGCTGTTACCCAGGAATGAACTGGAAAATGAGTGCTGCATATGAATGTAGAATTGGCGATCACATAAAGCATGTGAGTGTGCCACATTTGTTGAAACAAGTGGTGCATACATATCGGCTTCGAGCCCAGCTCAACTGGCATGTGGTGTTTAGCTATCGAATAGAACCAGGGGCCGTATAATTTGCTGCCTGTTTGCTTTCGGGGTATTCCAGGACGTGTTTCATGCATTCACTGTGTCAAAACCAAGTTATTTGCTGCTTCAGAAAACAGAAATTTGCATGCAAGAATCTATAGTTAACCTTGAGAAAATAATTTCTCAAATAAAATGCATAAAAATGAATATTTATAATATAAACATAGATATACAGTTATGGATATCCAGTCCAGCATCACAATACGTGCTTGGTGGCCGCCCCCCCCACCCCCCGCGCAAAAGATGATCCTCATTTCAAGGTAATAACATGAAAATAGTGTTAAAACGATAAAGGTGCCAGGAAAATGCCTGTAAATGGTCAAAATTCAAAACATTTTTAAATCCCAGATCGGTTTCTTGCGTGCATTTCACTCGTGTAATGACAAAATTAACTTTTTTTTTTTTTTAGGTCTAATGAGCCTTTTAACATGTGCATCTCCTCTGAATTGTGATGTATCAAAATGTTAATGTCTAAGAAGGTAGCTGAATATCTAAAATTGAAGATTTTAGTAAACATTAAAATAAAATAAAATGTGGTAGCTAGTTAGTAGTCAGAATGTTCGTACTTGTTTGTCTTGTCAACCAACACCATCTTTGTTCAAGCAGTTTCAATCCTTTCAGTGTCTCCTGCAGACATTCTACATACTTTAGAACTATTAACAGCAATATAGCATTTTTCTTCATGCAAAATGTGATGGATAAAGTAAAACTTAGTATTGGAACCAAACCTTCCTTGCGAAACAAGTTATATGTTACTTTGCAAGTACAAAATGAAGACATGGATACGATAACACGTACATAAAGTAACTAATTCAAAATAATAAAAACAGTTCGTTAATGTAATTTCTTCAAATAGCAAAAGAGGTAGACGCTGAAATTGCTACAGTCTCATTTATTAACATCTGGCAGTGAAAATAAAAAAAGAAAGAAATAGAATTAACGGAAGAATATTTTTGCAAACTTCATATAACTGTTAGGTATGTAATGAAGTATGCAGTATGTGATAAAGTTAGCAATAGTTAATTGCAACCTGAAGGAAGATGAAAGGTGATTGAAAATAGTTATGAAATATCAAAATTGAGTAAAGGAACTCCATTTTTCTTAAGACTACTTCATATAGCTCCAGTTGCCGAGGCTAAAAAACAAATGCCACGCCTGACGATAAACCGAAAACAATAAAACGAAACGATAAAACATGAAAACGATGCCAATAAAAGAAAATAACTTAGAAACCCCTCTAATAATAATAAAACCAGCCTTTTTATGTGGGCATTTTCAGTCCTCTAGGAAACCCACCTCTTGGCCGCATATCATGACTAAAGTGTCACACAATTTAGGTAATTTCCAAATTATTGCAATGCATTAGTCAATAACATACAGAGATGCAGGTTTTGCTGATTCAGCATATCTGTAAATTAAATCGCACCGAGATTTCTGATAAACGTCACAAAAGATTTCCTTTATGCACAAAAAACAAGAAAATGCTAAATGTCATACTTTAATCAGACACCTTTAGGCAAATCCACACGGCATTCAAAGAATGATCCAGTAAGGAGCAATTTCGAACCATTAATGTCTTAAAAGGCGTATATGACAAAAAAGCTTAATAAATCGCGTGCCTCACAGACCTTTTGTGTTGTGCGTTTTTATTTTCATCTATCACTTTAAGCAGACCAAGCTACTAAATAGAAGATAATATTTAATGTAAAAGGGTAGTCTGAGGTGCAGGGATTTTACCAGACTTCTGGTTTGTAAGTCTCTCTCTCTCTCTCTCTCTCTCTCTCTCTCTCTCTCTCTCTCTCTCTCTCTCTCTCTCTCTCTCTCTCTCTCTCTCTCTCTCTCTCTCTCTCTCTCTCTCTCTCTCTCTCTCTCTCTCTCTCTCTCTCTCTCTCTCTCTCTCTCTCTCTCTCTCTCATCTTTTGCTAAAATGCTTTTTGCTATTGCGTATAAAAGCTCATTAGGAAGTTTTGGGTACAATACATCCCTTCTCTACCCGTTTACGTGGTAGAGGAACTTAAAAAAAACACTATTATTTGAATACATGTGCAGAAGTCATTTACGGCAGTAATAACATTGATAATGGTGTGGATTTTAAACACTTTTTTTAAAGAAAAGGTTATGTGGAGAAATGCTGTTTCATCACTTCGCAATATTTGATCTAAGCTTGGTTTGCTATGTTGCGTCATGCTGATAACGGAAGGTATAAACGACGCATTGTTTTCCTTTAGAGGAAATTAGGGAATTACACCATGTTGGATTTGCAAGGCGTTGGTGGGCACAAGGAAATTGGCAAGAGCACCACTATAGTCCTGATTTCCTAGATTGAGGCGCGATAAATCACGAATTTCTGTGAACATTAACACATCCTATCGCAGCTTGCACACCACTGCTCCTTTTATCCCCTCCCCCAACCGAGTATAGAGATCGATTACTCGCTTGTACATAAGGCCGGAGAGTAGGCATTGTGTCGGCGGCATAGGGTCACTTTATTTGTCTGCTTCAAATGTAAATAAAAGACAGTCGGGAAAAACAGACTTGGTAACCGAGAAACTTAGCCGACAGAGGCAGTGGGAGCTCTGGTTACTAGCACTGTACCATTTCAGTTTTAACAGAAGGAATCTTTGTGCTAAACGTTTACTTAGCATCGAATCTATACGCACTTTAAACTAACAGTTGAGAGTGAGAGCGTTCAGTTAAAGTTACAAAATAACCGTCCCATCTTCCACTAATGCAATCTTCCGATTGTTAATTTCTCTGTAATGACCTCAAACTAAAAAGATCCTGTTGTAATCATTTCGGAGTGGACAAAGAGAGAAACTTGGAGTAGACAGAGAGAAACTGGGATGCTTTACGTTGGTGGAGAGAAACTCATGTCTGTTTGTACAGGAAGTTCCGTTAAAACATCTATCTCTCCGTCTCCTTTCCCCTCCCAAATGTTGACAACAGAATCATTTGAGACAGATAGGAAGAAATTTTCATCCAGTAATTCGATGCTGAGATTCCAGGGGAAATAAATGTTTAGAGATCCTAAGAATCCAAAACGAAAATTTCAGAAAAAGTTCTGTGTTTTTGTGAACAGCTAACTAAAAACCGAAATGTCTAGGAATACAAATGCAACATCGTTCAAAGATGCGACACAAAATTATTCTCCCAACCATCTTTAAATAACACAAGTCCTGTCCAGTTTGTTTCTCGCGATTGCTATAGCGTGCAGATCATAAATATTTGACTATCGCGGCCAATCCCTTAGTATCTATTGCGAAATGTTTAGTGTGGCTATTTTAACAAAAGTTTATCTCGATTAAAATGAAATAGATAAATGTGCTTTGGTAAGAGCTGTTCGTATAACAATAGAAGGAAGAGAATGTTTAGTTACACATCGTGTTATAGCAAGTGGATATGTGGGATTTGTATCTGTCCTCGCTTCCGGAAAGTGTGTGGCCAATCAGAATTACGAGTAATAAACGTTATCGAGCTTTTTATGTTACACATTAGAGACAATCGCAAAATGATTTGGTTTATTAGCGTAATTTAGCTTACAATTGTGCTGAGGAGTGACTTTTTTTTTAAGAAGCAATATATACTCTGATCACTAGAAGGCGAGAGGTGTAGTGAGTTAAAAACGCATAGTGTCAATTTATTTTACATTAATATAGTTAAAGTAATACACAGAAATATAGAACAAGTTGATACAGACTAAAGCATACTGCATAACACAAAAACAGATAAATACATACTGATGAGAAACTAGCACAATAAAAAGAAAATGCACAAAATTAGCCTCGGTCTTACTGACGTGTTCTACGCATAGAAATGAATGAAATTTGTGTGTAAAACCGAACAGAACTATGAAAATCGGAATTTCGGCAACTGACAACTCCAACTGGAATTAACATGTGTTAGTCACTTCCTTAAAATTACGATTGCTATTGGCTTTCAGTGACAAGGATTGAAATTTTCCGTTAACTGGGTTGTGAAGATTCATTTATCAGTCATTAGGCGTCGTAAGAGGGGTGTGTTTCGTAAAACAACTGAACTCGCTTCAGTACCAAACATACCTCATTTGGACAATGGTGTAACAATAGGCTAATTTAGCGGGAAGGGTTGCTTTCCACATTCCAAAAGTGGTCACTTTATAACTTCCTAAACATACAAAGGTTCAACAGACTCTTCAGTTAAAGTTTCCAGAAGAAAAAGCATTGGGGAAAAAATAATTACTTGGGAAAATGTTGGATTTCGCATTTATATCGCATTTTGAGTCAATTTCGCACTTAATCGCCCCATATCGCATTTGCGAAAAATCACCCGTACTAATACTACACTGTGATAAGTATTATGTATTTGTCCAATAATCTGGTAAATTATACTGGCGTACATAATCATGAGAACGATAGAAAGTACGTAGCACATTCCTCTAACTCGGCTTCTGGTGCCCAGACAGTAGAGGTATTAAGTATGACATATATGTATTAACAATTCTGACGTAGGAAACATTGGAGGGGATAATTTAAGCGGACGACAAAAACACTACCATTACGGTGTTCTATAGGAGAAGTAACCACAAGTGTGTGATCATATCATATTTACTGGAACTGTGGATGGCTCTTTCCATTCATAAATTGTTCAGCCAATATTGAAGCATTAATGCTTATAGTTCGACATTTTAATGTATGTAGGATATATTGAGAACCTCAGAAACCGAATGCAAAATGAATGGCCACTTATTCTTAGAAAATTATTAAACTCAAAGTTCTCCTTGTCCCATAAAGTTCTAAACGGAAATTTAACTTAACGTGGCTTTCACTTTCAAACAAATTAACACAGTTGTTTTGGTGGTTGAAACCATTCTACTTGGCCGCTAGGAGCGTTGTAATCATACCTACCACTCGGAAAAAAGAACACCTCAAGCATCGTGGTCGCATCACAGTGGAAGAAGACTCTGACGGGAGGGGAATAGGAGACGGGAAAGTCCTGCCTCTTGGCAATACTCGTACCTTCTTGTTACAGTTACATGAATACACTCGTGGACAGGTTTCAATGTAATTTGAAACTGTTTTTCCTCCTGGAATGGTTGAAAATTTTCTACAAAATACCTTTTTTTTTTTTCCTAGTACGTTAGCAAATGTAGAACACAATATTCTACAAATAAATACTAAATTTTGAATCCATACAACTTTTGTGTTTTAGTTTCTCTCTCGGTTGGAACAAAATATTTCCTTTGCTGAAGGACCAAGATTTAATATCTTGATTTATGCATCCAATTTATTTTGTTATTGCGTAAGTGACATGAATAATACGCAACTATGGATACCTGGAGTACATCAGAAATAACAGTTAAGTATATTAGATAATTATAAACAATGAAGCTTTGCAGAACTTGGTTTTCCTGTGTGCCAATAAATAGTTTATTTTCCACACACGTGCGTATCGTTCCCGTTATCTGACTTCGAGGTAAAACATGAATCTAAAAATTTATACATCCTACAGCATTTTAGATGCGTTCATTAGTGCACATCTGTTATTGGCCCATTTTTGCTTAACCGGTTGTCAGTATACATGAATCGCAAGAGATTTTGACTAATTAAAAAAAATTCTAGCAGAATCTTCATTCTAATAATGATCTTAATTATATGACTTTTTTGTTGAAAAATTATGCATTAAAGATGCATTTAGTGGACTTACAACATACCGATATATTTAAACTGGCAGAGAATTATACTTTCAAAGTTACGAGAAAACGCGTGGGTGAGGAAATTCGTTAAAAGCCGCTGATGATTCCCACGTAAGGTCCATTTCACACCAATTTTGAGGTAATATTCTTAAAAATGTGATTTATAAAATGCATGTTAAGATAATTCTGCTAATCATGCTAATCACCACAAGAAATACATAATAACATTAGAAAAACAAATACATTAAATGTAATATCGTTTGCTCCTTCGGTATATTAAATTTATATCCTCTTTAATATGGCTGTTAGAATTTTGTAAGTGGTAATTTAATAGTTTCTGGAGTCATTGCGTAGAAAATGCTTTTTTTTTTTTTTTTTTTTTTTTTTTTTTTTTTTTTTTTTAGGGGACCGTGGATGTGTAATGCTGAGATGTAACACAGGATAGAAATTTAAACACTGGGAATAAGGATATAACACTCGAAATTATCTTTTCTCAAATACTACCCCCTGTTAATTTGAAAGAAAAACCTTGCAAATCGAATGCAGTAAAAGTTAAAAAGTGAATCAGAACACAAAATATTCACAACGGTTGTTTTTATTTAGTAATGCCATTAGTGAGTAATAGTTTTAGTTAATGCCGGATGTGTCAGCCATTTAAACGCTGTGTAAACGTTGTATTATTGTCTTCGGTAAAATGGACAACAAATAACTTTGTTAAATCAACAGGGGAGAGAGTGTGTGAGAAAAACTGGTTTCCCAGGCTAAATCGCTATATCCAGTTATTTGATTTCCACGCTGAAAATAACACTAAGACGTCTGGCGCATTCCGTATATGGTTGAGATAAGCACAGACTTGAGACTTTTTAAGGAAAGCCTAAAATGGGAGGCTTTCTCAACGTATGTATTAGTAATTACATCATTCATAGCCTTTTCTAGATTTTGAAGGCAACATGCAAACAGAACAGCATACTTTAAGTTTATTGAACAAGGGGGGGAAAAAAGTCCTGCATATGTATTCTAATAGCAATATGAGGTCTTTTGATTCTGTCGTAACTAAATCTCGCATTTGAAGTGTAATAGGATTGCTAGAAATGCGACTGCGAAATCAGAAATTATAATTCTTGACTATTTCTTGGCAATGAGCATCCCAAGAAATTGCCCGCAATCCATCGAAAAAGGAAAAGCAGCCATTAGCATAACAAGAACATGACCTAGAATGCCGTAATAGAAATGGAGGTCATGCTAGGCAATATCTAACTCTTAGAAACAGGGCTAACAGGCCGCCTTTGACAATCCGTTCCGATCTGTAAATGCCTTCAGCAGTTGAAGGGCTTCCCACGTAAACGTTGGGGCGTCTTGAAGGTCTACCGTTTGATCTTTCATCCAACGCAATGTTCTCGTAATTAAGGAAAACGTCGGCGCACACGTGATATGCCCACGTTCCAGTAACGTCAACTTAATGTTTGTATAATAAAAACCACTACTGTTTATTTCATATTAATTTTTTAACAGGGAATGTCAGTATATCTCTATAATTTCTGAAAACTCAGCAGCAGATCTAGGTACATCCGAAATATCGCATTTAAAACATATGATGCCTTACACTCGCATGATTTTCTCCACGCACACTTCATGCAAAATTTATGTTAATCGAGGCAGACGTTTGCAGAAAAACTTTCACTTCATTGTAGTCAAATCCTTGCTACTTAAAGCGGGCCATTCGATATATGCTAGCAATTCTACTCTTGGTAGAAACAAACTAATGACTTAACATGTCAAAAAAGCATACAGTATTGTGAAATTCAAGCTACTCACACACATTTCAGAAATGGTATTGCTCTAAAACATACGTTCATAAATTGTTAAGAGATCTACCTTGAGCTGATTTATGCATTCTATGTGAGATTTACCAGTTATAAAGAATTCAAATTGAATGAAGAGGTCTTCAGGTTATTAGTACAAAGTACAAGATATATAATTATTTTAAACGTTCCATTTAACTGACAATAACTGAAACACTTATCTCGATCTCATTTGCAGTACGATCGTATATGCAAAGGTTTTGCGAATAAAACGTAGTCATTCGTAGTTTTATAGTTATTTAATCACTGTTATTAAAGTTAAAACCAAGTTTATTTGTCGTTTTTTGCTAGAGTAAGGAGAGTAGTTTAAATGCAGCCAGCTAATTAAGTAATACTGTGGATAAAAAAAAAAAAAAAGGTAAAATTAATATAACATTAGCCTTCGGCAAGTTTCACGAATACTAATTATTTGTAAATGTTTATGTAAAATAATGATAATAAAATGCATATATAGCAGACGGAAACAGTGCGATGTTTTGTTAAGCCGTATTTATTAAACAAACAGAGAAACAGCTTGAGGACACACGTGTGTTTTCATTATTTTGCTGCACTTTTTGTGGCAAAAACACAGGCTGGTAAGCTGTAGTGTTTGTAAAACAAAATCTGTGCCATGTGATACTTCCATGCAACATTTACGTTGAATATGCCAGCAGTTTTTTAATAGGTAATGAAAATTTTACCACCTTTAAGAATCATTGTGGTAGAACGTATAACAAACCTGGGAGCTAATGTATGTCTTTCAAAGAATTGTACGTAGGTATATAGCAAAACAGTGCACTTAGTATTTGCATCGATTTATTTCCCGTAATATTTCTATATCTCTGAAATGATTTGTATGTCTGCAATCAGATGGAATTCCAAAATGTATTCAATTATCATTCTTGAACTGTTAACTAAAACTAGAGACAATAAGTCATCACAGCACGGTTAAGGAGCCTGGAGTGGTGATAACCACGATATGTGGTTTTAGACGAATCAAGTATTGTATTTTCTCTGCATAAACTATAACATTTAAATTGTTCACAGAAACGCTTTCCAAAATCTTGATCGAAATAATGGTTTGGTGCACTGTAATGTGCTGAAGCAGCATTCTGTTGAAAATAGATATATACTGAGGTTTCAGTATGGTAGAAAAAATTCATTCTTAAGCATCTCAGAAATTTTCTCTGGTTACAATGGCATCAAAGAAGTATTGTCGAATCCATAAGGTCGTCATCTGCAATGCCTATTCGCAAAAGCTTTGACTCACATCCGGATCGTCTTCTGTTAAAATGCTGTAGGCAATTGCAGTTTTAATGTTACAGGCTGCTTTTCGAGATGGCCGTCTCAGCAAATCTGGTTCGGGCATTACGAAAACACGATGTCTGCTTATCAGATATCCTCTTCGTTTAACAACGCGGGTGCTTTGCTGTGTACCCCATAACAATATCTAAATGACTTTCCCCACACAACTGTGTGCAATTGGCTCAAAACATGAAATTATTGGCAACCTCCTTAACTGCAACTGTCAACTAGCAAAGTTACTGTGGTCAAAGAAAACTATTCTCAGTATTTTCCTAAGATCCCAGACTTATTAAATGCTAGCTTTTTCTATCTGCATCAACCATGCTACACATTTGCCATTTAATGAAACGTACATTAGAACATTCAGGACAATCTGTTTAAAAGCAGATTGTTAAATCGAAGGGTTAACATTGCTTATGCATGAGCTCATGATAAATATTACAACGACCGCTGAACGCTTAAAAATGTAAAATGGGACAAAATTCAGAACGGCCAACAGTAGCGCAAATCTCTGAAAGGGTTTATTGATGCTCGCCACTCAGTCAGTGTTGCTTTGATTACATTTTCTGTGTTATGTTTGAATTTTATACTTCTTTTCATCTGTAGACCAAGTTCGGTGTATATATGCTAAACTGTTCCGAATGATTCATTTTAAACAAAATTTTAAGCTGTTTTATACAATATCAACCTTCTTGAGATGGAACTTCCGGACGTTTAAAACAAATTTTGGATTTCTATTGGTTATTGAGCTAAAACAACAGGTATGCTGCGAAGTATTCCAAGTTAAATTAATTTCTTTAAAAAAGATTTTGATCACACTTTTTGTTTATAACCATTAATTAAAACTCGCCTAACTGCATGGTCTTATTGCGACTTAAAAATAAATTAACACATTTACAAACTTTGATACAAGTTATACAACGACATACATATTAGAATTGATTTAACAATGTTTAACTTGAATTAACAATACCATATTATTTTAACAGATACTTAACATTTAAAATGCAAATGCAAACAATGTGTAGTCATAACACACATTCGGAAAATTGTCACAACAGGCTTGGCCTGATTGAAGCAAGATAAGGATTTTACATGCTTAAATATGTTAAAAATATTAACGTTGGAAAATATGTATGCATTAAATGGCGTATAATTTTGATAAAGTGGTTGAAAAGTTTACTGAAAATGCACAATTTTAAACAAGGTTTGGAACAAGGCTTCTAGGAATTTGGAGGGAGGAGGTTATGAGAAATTTCAAGAAAACTACAAATGTATACCTACGGCCTCAGGTCAGGGTTAAATCACTCTCAGTTTCACAAGGGGAACAGATAGGTTACATGACACGTTCCCAACCAATCAGAGATAATGAGTAAATAGGCCGAATTTGCCATCGATAAGAGCGGTATGTCTTCCCCATAAGCGTTGGCAAGTCCAACATAAATAATAATTGTGTTCTACAAAATAGGTGTTTAATGTTGGTATGCTCATATACTGTTTCAATTGAAGTCAATAAAATGGAGTGTCAATTCAACAGCAATGAGTAGTTTCGACACCTTGTGCTTTTTGTGTTTAATCGAGGTGCCAAAAACACAGAAGGTGCTCGAGCAGGTGTCGAATGTATGTATACTCACAAAAGCTATATCATTCAGTAGAGCACATAATTTTCTACCGAATAACATGAAACGTATTTTCAGTAAATTTAATTTTGGTGCCCAAACTTCCACATAAAGAACAACGCCGAAACTTGAGCTAACACAGAACTCAGTTAAATAACGTTCACTGAGAATAAGGACGTCACAGACAGCTTACAAGAAATATGGGAGATTCCTGACATCGTAATACCAATACTATAGCTCAAACTTTTAGCTAAATTCTTTTTCGCTAAAAATCTCGTAAATGATAGACATTTTGTCTTCTCTCCAGCAGGATTCTTAGCTAGAGCTGAAGACGGGACGTGATACAGAGATTCTGGGGCTGGTGCCATCCCAAGGTCATACTTTATCCCTGCTTGACCTTGAAGAGGCCGAAGCCTCAACTGACCACCGCAGGAATTTAACAGCTTCTCTTCTGATGAGGGCGTGAGAAGCAGCAATTAGGTTGCAGGATCGTGACGTCACTTTTCTCTCCTTTTTTTTCTCCCTTCTCTCCCTCTCGCGACCACATCCGGGAATCGGCGGCATCTTCACAAGTTGCAACCCACCTCTGTTATCCGGAAGCACCTCTAATGAATTACGGATGAAGTCACCGAGTGGACTGGGCAAAATAGCTCTTAAAGGTGTTTCATTGCGCGGAATTTGAAATATTTTATAAAAACTACACAATCTCATACATAAATGCTATTTATAACCCTAAAGGGCCTATAATGTACACAATATACTCGATAGTAGGAATTTTTTTAGCATAATTGGACAATTTCAAACAAGAGGTAGTGCGAAGTTCAAGTTTAAGCTATCTGATAAATGCTTGTCTAAGGAAACTATTTGAATCTCGACAATAAATGTTGATCAGACAATCAAGAGACATCAGAATATCTTCCCCACGCTGAACTAAAATGAACACCTAATTTACGATGTCAAATGGACAAGATGATGGGGTTTTAGTGTAGTACTGTAGCACATCTAATGCAAGTGCCACTCGACACAAAGCAGCTTTACCCAACTTAGTGATTGTTCTATCACGAGAATTCTCTTGCGCAGAATACCTACTTCTGAAGCACTTATAGTTAAATTTGATTGGGCGGTGGATACGAAGAGATCTTCACTGGCTTTGTCGTTCACCAGACCGCTTCTAATGACTTCATTAGAAACCAAAACATATAACCTTGAGCAACTACAATGAAGTTCTGAAGGATGCTTGAATCAGAAATCGTGGGAGGATATCCCATAATGAGCTAGCAAATGTGAAATGTTTAAACAAGCGTAGCTGAATGGAAACAGTTGAAAGTGTAGTCAACGTAAAACGTCAGTAATGAAGTTGAGGATATTAGCATTTACACCAAGTACCTTTTATTTTTACTTGAAACCCATGTTGAAAATTTTCAGAACGGCAGTCACATGGCTTTCTCTGCTCTTGTACTAGCTATTCTTACAGTACATTTTGTTGTAGGTACAGTTGGCTAAAGCGGTGGTCAAATGTTACAAAAGCAATTCGCTAGTTGATGACCTTTGAATTGCAGCTTGATAGCATGATCATGACAAAATCGCTATAAAATATTTCAAAATTTGAAATTATAAAGAGTATCTCGGAATTAGGCACACCATTTTGGTCGTAAATATCCTTTTTAACGAGATTTGCAATTTTTATGTAGAAAAAACGTTTTCTCTTTCGGTTTACCAGTACATAAGTCATTGAGAAAGAAGAGGCTATTCCCCGAAAATTCAAGAGATATATATTCCACTTATCATCCACGTGAACATTTGGTAAAATAAAAAATGAAAAACCTGGCCTAATACATAGTTTGGAATGGGCTGGGAATTTTGGTGAAAATCTCATGTTCACGTCCTAGGAAAATGTGAACTTGGGTGTTAAACCAACCTTTTATTTATTTACTGTGTTCTCTCTCTCTCTCTCTCTCTCTCTCTCTCTCTCTCTCTCTCTCTCTCTCTCTCTCTCTCTCTCTCTCTCTCTCAGTTTCCTCACCACATACAGTAAATAAGAAAACTATTGTATTCCATTAAACAATTCAGCCCCGAGATATCAGAGGAAATGCGTGTTGAAATGAGGCTACCTTCATTTAAAAAAGAAAAAAAGTTAGAAAAAGAACATAATTGAAAAACTAAAAGTCAAACCAGGTGTATATATATTATTCAGCACCTCCCAAGCATCGAAAGGAAATTTTTTTATTGTTTATATAAAAATATATAAAATAAACGTTCAAAAATAACCGTTTTTCATTATTTCCGTGTTTTTTCTTATCTGTTTTTCTTAGTTTCACACATATTCACTATATACATAAACACCCATGCCCAAGGCGGGCCTCGAACCCGCGACCCTCTACGCAGCGGAACGCTAGAGACCATGGCTACGAGGGCCGACAACCATTAACTTCCTCGTATCTCTGCATAGATTAGTTTCAAAAAAGTTTGCTCAGAAGTGACTATTTTGATTAAATCATGTCTTCTTCTTTCCGAATAACTGGTAAGCGGAAGGAGAAAACAAATATGAATGAGCTATACCCCAGTTTTTCATTGTAATTTTTTAAGAATGTTATGGGGAATCGTTTTATTTCCTGGCTAAGTAGAGAGAATGGGATCTCAAACGCATTACATAACAGCTAGCTCTTACAAGATTTGAGCAATGCTGAAGCTTACTGAATTCTCATTATCCAACAAGACCAATACAAAAGGTATATTTGAAATGATATCTACGATTCGGTGGAACCTTAGCATTTATTTAAAAAAAAAAAAGGAAAGCTGATTCAAGTGAATGTGTTTTCTTAGTAAACTGCAATAAGATTTTAATTGTCCAAAATGAAGAAGGAAAATTTTGATTTGCACACTTCGGGCCGGCGTGTGATGTCTGCCGCTCCTGGAGAGGCAGTGTTTTTTGCTCCAGTCGATATTTATGGCCGAGCATAAGACCTCCACCCTTTCGAGACCGTCGGGCGGGCGGCCGGCAGGACATGTGTGTCATCGCGATCACAAAGCCCAACTGGGGAAGGGAGTCTTTATTATGGTAATGTCGTATGACGAACCACTTGAGGGGTGCGGGCGCAACTGCAGTCCACTTCTCCGGAAGTTTGTGGACTGGGTTATCGGCGCGTATGTAATAACTTGATGGATGTCCTCAAAATTCAAGCTGCCTTCAATATATCAATGAATATTAAATTAGATTTTAGTATCTCTACTACCTTATATTCCTAGGATACACTAATTCATGTTTTGCGGCTACCTAAATAAAAATTTTGTGTTAGTAATGCTTATTCCTCAGTCTACATCATGCCAATAGAGAAAAGCTGATTTTCTTGTAGATGCAAGTGGAATATGGTAATACTGTAGGCTTTCACATATCAAACTAAACAAACAGAATCAACAAATTCGATATATTATTTGTTTTGTAAATGGTTTGAAGTCTTCTTACCAGGCTAGTTCCCGCGATGCCAAGTTTGGATGCAGCCTTCTGTAATTCCTGTGTATCTGGAACAAAATAATGAAACAATTACTACAAGGGCTTGTCTAGCACTATAAAAAATCAAAACAATGTTTCTGTAAGAATAGTTTCTAGAAACTAAGTAAAGTGTCTGGAGAATGTATTATGGATGTAAGAACTCAAATTTCGTTTTCTTTAATCTATTGTCAATTAGATAGAAATAAAACCCCAACCAAGTAGATGTTAATGAGTTCCCGAGTTCGAATCTCGGTCAGGGTGAGTAAACTGGATAAAGTTTTTAATTTAACGGAGTTTTCCTTCTCCTGAAAGATGAATGTCGGGTAACTCTTAATCTGCATGGCCCCTGTGTTCATTCGAGCATCATTTCATTCGACGTTCGACAGGACTTGAATCGGAGGACGTTAAGTTAAAAGAAAAAAGAGAAAATAAAATGAAACAACCCAGTAGATAAACCCGCCTGTCCCCAGAGGTTAGTAATTCCTAGATCGTGCCCCATTCCATGAGCGATGAATAGATGGGTAATTCAAGAAAGATCTATACAGTAACTTGAATTAACTCCGTCTAGTCTTATGTAGCAACTGGAAGAAGCTGGTCTTCTCTGCCATTAAAAAGAAGAACTTGAGGATGTAATCTCATCAGAAAATTGCTGGCAACAATCTAGTATGGAAAATAGCTCGCACAACAGCGTCCTCAATTTGGTTAAACTGCTTCCCTTTCAAAAGCTTATAGCGCCACTCATGCGGTTTGATGCAAGGATTTGCTAAAACTGACTTAATTTTGGTCGTTGCTTCCGGCTGCATTATATAATTTGCCCTCTTCTTAAGGAGCAGTCCCGGTATGAAGTTTGGTTTATTGCTGTTTGCTCTCTTCTACGTATAGATGGTAAGGGAGGTATTTGTATTCCGTCCTGAAATTAGATATCCAGACAAACCCGCAGATTCCCCGAATAAAAGAACAATAACTTTAAAAAAAAGTGTGTGCACAGCGTAACTGATAAACGAATACTTGACATGAAACATTTTCAAAAATTGATGTCAAAAATGGCTGCAACAATTTTCATTAAAATACCCTAAGTTGAAGTTATTTTCATTACAATTGAAATAGTTCTACGTTTTCTGGAAATATCCTCGGAAATCCTCCTCATTCAAGAGTATTTTTATTTAATTTACGTCCTCCTACATCACGTCATATCGGAAGATGAATGAAATGTGTGAAATGATGCTCATGAGCCATAGATTCCACAGACCTTAGAATTACCAAAGATTAGTCTTTCAGGATAAGGGGAAACTCCGGAAAAAGCCTTATCCAGGTAAATCACTCAGACCAAGATTCGAATTCGGGACCTCTAGAACGTGAGGCAGACACACTACCATCTACGCTAACGAGGTGGGCTTCATTCTGGATGACTTTTGCACTGCTGGTGAACCGTAAGAGATAGAAACAATGCACGAATGATTCCACTTCAATTTTGTTTTTTGCTACAAGATGGTTACAAAAGACTGAAGCGATAGTTAAAATTTCAAAACCCACGTACTTATCTTTATGCTCGCTTCGAAATGTCTTTCTTTACATCACTTAAAATTCGGACGATGAATGAAACGGGTTGAATGATGCTCAAATGAGCCCAGAGTTACCCACATATATACTTTAGGATAAGGGAAGACCTCGGAAAAAACTGGAGATTTCTGCAATGTGAGGCAAACACACTACCACCACGCAACAAGGGCGTGCTAAACAAATGGTGCCATAGAACTTCAAAACTGTGGAAATATTTGAAAGTTATCACTAACAAACATTTCGGAAATTGCTAATATGAGCTATTCGCAGAAACTTCAATAAATGTTTGGTTTGTCATGGAAATAAATATTTTAAACAAAACCGTCATTACAAAATAAAACTACCATTCGTTTTGCATATAACGTAGTTAGCATTATTTGAAATTTTACTTAAGGGTGCGTTTTACTCAAAGGTTTAAACATTAGATCATTTGGGGGTGGAAAATGTGCCTGTCGAATCCATGGAAAATAAGTTCCAACAATAATCCAGATACGTATTTTGTTTCGGAGTTACATGATATTCTGTCCCTATTTTCTTTTAACACACATACACTTTCCTTTTTCCAAACATATCGCATCCGTAAACGTATAATTCTGTTCTCAATATTGAACCTTTCATTAGAATTTACCTTCTCTACATAAGTATATGGGACAAGTAAACATTGTCCTTACTTTATTTTTCTTGCCCTCATATATAGCTTAGGTTTTTGAAATACATTCTAAAGAAAATCTCCTTGCCTACAATTACAATGTTTTCGAAGTCGGGAATCTGTTGAATGTGATTGAATGAACTTTCAAACCATATGTACGCGCCGTTTTTCGACAACTTTAAAAACGCTTAAAAAGATTAGGTATCAAATTACTGGCACACTCAATATAATCTTAATTTCCTCATAAATACAGCAATTACGCTATGCACCATTTAAGATAACCATTAAACATCTTAAGGAAGAGAAGTGCCTTATCTACTTGCTATATCAGAATCGATGCCTTCATAAACTGCTCATTCTGCCATTTCATAGAATTTAAATGGTGTTTCTGTTAATTTGCCAAATAATGAGGAATAAATTCATTTGTAAGTTTCAAAACATGTGCAAGTTACCAACCAGTATCTGTTGCAGGCTGCAAACCTGATAAAAACCTACTGAACATTACGTTCTATTTGGTTTAGGGATGTACGTGCTGGTTTTACCAGTTATTTGGTAAACAGGAATTTCAAGAAAATACTCCATTCCAAATTACCCTTTACATCCAATATTTCTGGTAACGTTTGATTTTCATAAACATGGCTGAAAAAAGATACTTTACATTAAATAAAATGTATGCTTTAATTTTCTGGGGGGGGGGGAATAGCCCGTAAAATCCTTTCAGAAAATAATACTAATAACTATAGCAACATAGACTATTTTGCTATAACTTATAAAATTTGAGCTATAGACAAAAAAGTACTGCACAAAAGCTTAATTTCCTTAAAACATGCAACTTAATTTCAAATAACATTTCCGAGGTTTCCGTTATTAAGGGGTGAATTGTTGAAAACTTAGTCATTGTAGTCCTGTCAATTTTGGTTTTTCCTCGCAATTGCATAGTTATAAAGGCAGCAGATACTGCAAATTTCTAAAATACCTGACTATTCCTGCGGTTCCCTTAACGATATAAGTCATGTAGCTATTTGTGCATTCAGGAGAGAGCAATGGTACATAACATCGTTAAACCGAGATGGTCATACTGAGCCATGATTGTAATTAATGAAAAAATGTTTCAATAAGTCCAGAGTCCTTAGAGATTAAATTTACGTTAACATTCGCCTTTTCTGCATAAGGGAAACCCCGGCTAATACATTAACTAAGGAACTCTAACCGAGATTCAAACTCGGAACCTTTTGAATGTGAAATAGATACGGTACTCCAGGTGTGGTGTGAACGTTAATCTCGAATAAAATGTAGTAGATAGAAAAAATATAGTTTGATTACCCACTAATAAGTGATAGAAGATAGAGAAAACTTATCTCTATGTGAGCGAAACACTCTGATCAGTAAAGTGCTACTGGACAACCTCTCCCGACACTAATGTTGCAGTGTTTCTGATAAATAAATTGAAAGAAAGGCAGAAAGGAAAGTAATAAGTGATCGATATGCAGGTATTTTGGTCGTGTACTTCACCCCCTGCTGAATGTTTTCCAATCGAAGGAGTAGGGTCGGCATCTTGTTGGAAGTCCAACAGCTATATAGCACGCTCTGGGTGGCACGGAGCTACGTAATGGGATTTCCAATTTAAAAGGAAAAGACTCGAGGTATTTTAATTTTCATAAAAGCATGACGAGCCCGAGAGCCGACCTTCCCATGCCACTTCGTGCGCGTCTAATCTCCCACTGCACTTTGCTTTTGCACCACTTAAATGTATTTGTGAAGCCAGCAGTGGTTAATTCATAACGTCGCTTTTTTTTTTTTTTTTTTTTTTTTTTTTTTTTTTTTTTTTTTCAAGAGATAGACTAGCAAATGCTGTCACAGACTTAAATACTGAGGTGTATACACATATTTACACAAGAGTATTTTAAAAGTGTATTTTAAAAATTAATTTGCAAATAAACTGCGTTATGTTAAATATAAAACTTCTGCTTTTCCAGTAACAAGGAACTGACTGTCACATTTAAATTCCACCAATAATATAACGCATACACTGCACCTTGATAAAGTCAGCTTGTGTTTTAGTTGTTTCATTTGTCAGTGAATTGTAAACGTGCATGAAGCGTAGTTTTGGTGGAGAGAATAATCACATTAAATAAATGCAGTATAATACGGATTCCAAATTCCAATAGCTCAGTTAGAAACGAAATGCTGTCACTTTCTCTATCGTTTGCTTATAGTAGGTAGACGAAGTAGTGCATCTTGAACCCTCCCCAAAAGGAAATGTGTGTGTGTATAATTCAGGGAAATACTCATCAAACTTGTCCAGTATCTTACAGGAAAGTAACAAATGATTTTTAGTACCCCTAATAACAAATTACGACCATCAAACCTTCTTCCTGAACCTGTGTAATGCAGTAATTACTAGAAACGTTACATAGAAAAATAAGATCACTTTGTTGAACAAATATACTGCAAATTTTGGGATAGACATCACCAATTACATGTAATACTATATGAATTTGAATTGGTTGACACAATTCGAAATGAATTTTTCCTGGTCGTTGGAACTGAACCTTTGAAACAATTTCGGGGATTAAACCACTGTAATGCCATGTGACTGGAAACCTCTTGGTCTGAACCTGGTAGTAAATCAATTCTTTTGTGCCTATTCTTGTAGGCATTCGCTGACGTAATAGCTGCTTGTTTCTGGTGCCAGTACATTTTTGTTCCTGCTGGTCTATCACGGTTTGTGTGGTAGACAGACAGTCGTTCATGTGTGACTCGACCATTTGTTACATCCTGCCAGTGGGTCGTGACCTATATTAAGAAACGCTAAGCGAAATAACAAATCACGGAACAGATACGCAGATACCATTTTACAAAACTATGCCATTAGCGGGTTTTATTTATAGTCTTGGATATACACACGAGGTTGAAGCAAAGAAAATTAAAGTGCTTTTCTTTCGCTCCGCGTCTAGCAGTATCATCTCAGAAATGTAAACCTTAAGATGTGTTTAAGAGAAAGAAAAGCGGCGTGCGTGGTCCGTGCCGAAAATAGCATGTCCAAAATATTATCATTCTTCCGTCATCCTCAAGTGGGACTGAAAACGTTCTCTCGTGTAATTTATCATCACAAACTATTCTGAATTTGAGAGAAGAATCCTGAACTTTTGCAGAGTAGATAGAGCTTGGCAAATCAATTTTGTTGTAATCGCTCCTCCACCCCTCATAAAGTAGAGGAATTCTACCCAAAACTTTGATAAAGACAAAAAAAATCGATTAAATACCAGCTATGAATCAGTTTTCAGGAATTCGACCCAAAAATTCGATAAAGACAAAAAATTGATTAAATACCAGCTATGAATCAGTTTTCAGGAATTCGACCCAAAAATTCGATAAAGACAAAAAATAGATTAAATACCAGATATGAATCTGTTTTCAGCGCTTTCAAAAAAGACAAAAAATAGATTAAATACCAGATATGAATCTGTTTTCAGCGCTTTCAAAGAATGCTGCGTGAAGACTTTTAGGAAAATCATATAAAGTACCTTTTAAATGGAACAACTTTTTTCCTTGCTTAAAAACGACATTCCTAACTATAGTTCGCAAGTGGAATATTTGTCTCTAATTTCCTGGAATGAATCTGGAAAACTTTGGAGTCTGATTTAAAAGACATAAAAGGTAAACCATAACAGGTAAGAAAAATCTTACGGCACGATAAAATGTAAATGTAGTTCTAGTGCACAGTTTAGTTAAACATTTTCTGGCATTCACTGTTGCCGAGGTTTCCTTTGTTATTGATATTAATTGTCAAATACTTCTTTCAACCGGAAAGTCGCTGTTTGTTTTGACCGATGGTCATGCAAAGAGCCCGCCTAGGTAGCATAGATGGTAGCATGTCTGCCTGACGTTCGAGAGGTTCCGAGTTCGAATCTCGGTCAGGGTGAGTTACCTGGATAAGGTTTTTTCCAGGATTTTCCCTTATCCTGAAGGACGAATGTCGGGTAACTCTAAGCTCTAGGGACCCTGGACGCATTTCAGCATTTCACCCGTCCATTCTGAACGTTGTAGGACGTAAAATTAAAAAAAAAAGTCATGCAAAGATCATTTAATCTCGTTGCGATCGCTATTTTAATATTCTGTTTAAACGCTTTAGCCAAGTGACGTCATTATACGTACAAAAAAACTTAAATCTGTAATTAAAGTTAAACTTAAGTAAATTGAAGAACGCTCTTCTCTAAGAATAGTTAATATAGAAGTAGAGAAAGTAATGTGAATGCGGAACATGAGCCGTGAGTTAAGTATAAGCAATTGACCACCACCAAAGCTTTATCCTATAAACTTCAAGTAAAATTTATACGAGTTTTCTTCTCTTTAGTCTCGCCTCGTCTTGTTAAATCTGTTGCTTGTGTGGCTTCTGAAATGGGGGAAAAGTTGGAGAAAGGTATTTTTTGTAGCAGAACTTTCTGAGCGAAATTGAAGTAGTTAAGTTTAACAATGCGAAACGGGAACAAAGAGCCGCTTACGATAGTTCAAAGTCTGAAAATAATATGCTAAATGAATTACGATAGTGCAAGTTATTCGGTTAATTATTTGTAAATTTCGTACAATTTGATGAATGGAGGACCACGCTACCTAAGTTACCCATGTAGATTATGATTAAAAACCACAGTAAACGTAAATAAAAGTGTTTTTGGTTGAATTTTTTTTATTTCAAATGCTCAGCACAGTTAGTGCTAAACAAATTGTGGAGCTATATACATAATAAAATTAAAGTATACGGGGATAGAGGATACTCATATTAGAGTCCTCAAGCAAACTGGTCTGAATAGAGTGAGTATAAATTGAATAACTTCTTCATTACATAACAAATAAACATTATAGAAATAAAATGTCCTGTGGCAAGCGTGCCTTCAGTCTTGGTGCAGCATCAAGGCAACGTCCCAGTTGGAAGAATAAAGCACTTGATAAATAAGGAAGGTGAGCAAAGAATCTGAGATGTACTCATTAATGCTGACTGTCCAATTCTCTATGCAGCTGTGCATTCCGGATGTACCACGGGGCGTTCACAGACAATCGTAATATTCTTTTTTGAAACACCTAAAAGTTTGCAATTCCTTAAACACTCGATACTGTTGCATGCATTTCCTGACGGCCTTTGGCACAAGGCGAAAATTATTGCCTAGTTAAGAATTGGAAATACTATTCCAATACAATAATTTAATCTTAGGCAATTCCTACGGAAACTCCAAAGAACGCCTATACCTTTGTAGTAGCTCGAACCGAGCCATCATAAAAATAATTACGTTCTCACGGTCTCGCAAAATAACAAAGCAACAGCGAGTTCAAATAACATTCGACGATCTCCTCTGTCTGACATCGATTCGCTCCTTCTTTTGTTGACATTCCTGAGTTTTCTTAGTAGTACTGTGTGTGTATTTTACTAAGAATATACAAGGTTATATTCACGCTATTTAAAGGTGAGATGTCTTCACAATGACATTTTCTCTTTAAATAGCGACAACGCGGAAGTTGCACAGCTGCATTACCAAGAAATCATTAAAAACTGGAATACTCGTGGTTATCCCGGCATATGCATTATATTTTCTTGCTAATGTGTTAAAAAGTAATTAAGTTCAAATTAACTCTTTTAAAATGTCTTATGTAATGTTTAAATTCCTCAAACATTTGCACAAGTGCAACCTAAAGACCTGGAATACTCGTGGCTATCCCGGCATATGCATTATATTTTCTTGTTAATGTGTTAAAAAGTAATTAAGTTCAAATTAACTCTTTTAAAATGTCTTATGTAATGTTTAAATTCCTCAAAAATTTGCACAAGTGCAACCTAAACACTAAATGTTGTACAGATAAATCGAGAA
The DNA here is from genome assembly GCA_030765055.1 of Mantis religiosa. Lineage (NCBI taxonomy): Eukaryota > Metazoa > Arthropoda > Insecta > Mantodea > Mantidae > Mantis > Mantis religiosa. The sequence goes on from CM060950.1 coordinate 385,511,286, forward strand.
ATCAAGGGCAACTCAAGTTGTTAATTACACTTATATTTGTATAAATTTATATAGGGTACCTAAGGGTCCTGAGATTTCATTAGAATGCTAAGTAAAATAAACAAGTAAACAAATGAATGGTGATCAAAATTGGATTGGTTAGACTTCGCGTTTCAACAAATTTTTATATATATATTTTGCATGCACTTTTCTCCAGTTCTTTATCGGTGATTTTATTTTTTGAACTTTAAATTAAAAGTGTTAATTAACTCATTGCTTAAGTTTATCAAGTTACAATTACTAAACGTGTGCAAAGAAACGTAAGGCTAGTGGGCAAGTGCAACCTAATTCCAAAAGTTGTTCTTGGGTACAAATTGTTCAACCACAGAGAATGTCGGATATTTCAGCTAGTTTAATAATGTAGCTTCAATATTTATGTATTTTAAATCAAATGAGGAATGAAATGTCTGTTAAGTATACTCTAAAACTAACGAGTGTCCAGGTAAGCCGAAAGGATTTCTCACTATTATACTTAGATTAATTATGCCGCGGAGTTCGATGAAACTGACAGTTTGCCTTAAGCAAGTTTTATTTACCTCTTGGTGTTAGGTATATTACATATGCTTGAAATTACAAACGATCTCTGCAGTTTACTTGAAGAAAATACTGTAAACCTCTTCCAGTGTTATTAAGATTAGTAATTTGAAATTTAATTTAGTAATGTCATATCCATAACCACAAGGTTAATAGGGGCTAATATATCGTAGGTTTGGTGCTAATAATATGTAATGAACACCAATTCACATACTATATCTCTACAATCGTATTCTATGGTGACACCGGAGAGAAAAGTTAAAAAGCCGCCGCTTCTTCAGTATGGCAGTAATAATTGTATACTTTAAAAAATACACCAATTAGAAGCCTCTAAACTGATACTTCTCAGCCAAGTACTGATGTTCACATTAAGGTGTGGAAAGCGATTAGATGACTTAACCGGCTCACTGCGCCTGGGTAGGAGGTGCCATGGGATTGGCACCTTCTGATTTTTTTATATAACGCGGGAATTGTGTCGGTTAGGCGATAATTAATTTCACGTTTTCGTCTTGTTTTCGCTACAAATTACGATCCTGTAAGTTTCACGCGGGGATTGGTGAACATGTTTCTGCATACGAAAGAATCAGTGGAAAATGTCAAGCGGCGGTATTTTCCGGAGCCAGCTTGTTGGAATAACCTATTCAAACGGAAGACTACCCTGGCGGACTTGTAACGATCTGCCGTAACTAACATTTTAATGTGTGCGCGACAAACCACTCTTCCTCCGTACTGAATATTCTATCATGCTTGCAGCTTCCACTCGGAACATCAGGCTTGGCGATAACATTGGCCTTGGAAAATATTAACCAGCACAACGTTTAATTTTCGGGAGTCATTTGAATGGCAGCTGCTCTTAAATCTTTTGCTGTCCACGTGTCTCACATAAATTAAAACATTATCCTTGCCATAGAAGTAATGAAACTAATTTAAATTGAAATATTATTATTGAATATATACACACAGTGAAATATTAAGTATTGAATATAGGTAATAAAAATTTAAAAAAATACATAAGAATTATAAGATGAATGGTATTGAAATAAATAATGTTGATATTATAGATATGGATAATAAATGGAACATAAAATTATGAGTTATATAAATTAATGATAGAAATAATAATTGAATTTAAATTAATTTAAATAATGAATGTTCAAGGAAATGACAATTAAGGTAGAAGTTATAGATAACTTTGGTGTGAGAGGTAAAATGTGCTGGTTTTCAGTTTGTGCAGAAATTAAAATTTATTTTCTTTTGTTACACCTTCACGGTAATAATTCTGACTCCCATTTAACATCTACATTTTTCCTTTCAATATTTTCTTTTCTTTGTGTTGCTTTTTTTTAGCTGTTGAAGTAGTAAAAGTTTTATCATATAAATTATGTAAGAATACCGTGCTAGGGGTCCCGATATCGATTCCTGGCAGTGGGGGTGGGGATTTTTCTCCGACCAGTATAATATCTCATCTTCCCCAGAGTCTGGAAGTATGAATGAGAGTGCGAATGTGTGTGTGATCTAATGAATAAAACCCAACGAATACGAGTTAACACCGATATGTTCCAAAGGAGAACGGCCGCCGATATGACCATTGGAGTTAAATGGAACAAATAAAAAAAAAATGTTTGTTATGATAAAACAGATGTTAAAATGCTAACTTATGTCCCGGTATATCGGGATATATTCGTAAATTAGTGTCATCATTGGGCTACCCACGCTCAAACGGACAAATAGTTGCAATGTTGGAAAGGACGTATCGATCGTAGCATTATGCAACGGAATGTGCATGTAGTATTACCTAATAATTATTCTGGTGCATATTTGACATAATTAACGGGAAGCAGACAGAAACCCGAGCTCTTTTGGATAATGGTTTATAGAATAACCATGAAAATGAGGAGCGATGTGTGACTGTTACAATGGGCATCCCAGCGCTTGGCGTACTCGCTGGAACTCATCAAGCGTAATTAATTGAAACACGTGGGTGGCAATATTGGATTGCCTGGCAGCGTTTTTTAAAATATGTTTAGCTCGTCTTACCAGGACATTGAACGTGGCATTTAAAGCGGATGAAATCATTTAGAGAGGCTGGCAGGAAAGCGCCCACGCACATTTTCTGCAGTAGCGCGTACAACTTGTAGCCGTTAGTACATTAATAGGCCGCCGTTATTACTTTACTATCGTACCGGGGACCTTTCAGCAGCCTTGTACTTTAATAGCTTAAGATGTTGAAATTAACACAGCATGGTCTGCCATGTTTTACACGACTTATATATTTCTCGTGCCTTTTCCCTCCTTTAGTTCGACAGTGGCCCGGAAGTGTACGTTTCCGCTGCGTTTTTGTTAATAGCCGCCTATCTTATATCACTTCCGCCCCTATTTCATATTGGCACACACCATAGTCACTTTAAGAGTTAATAACCTTCACAAAAGATTAAAACAAGGAGCGTACAGAATTGAAAATGCAGTAATGAAGCAATGGTCAAAGAAATGGGCAAATAAAATTATTGAAATACATTTAAGAGTGCTGCAATGTTAAACTTGCATAGACATGAAGCAAAATAAACGTTTTACATGTGGATTGAGAAGAACGGAGCGTTGAAATGAGCATCAAAAAAGGCGAAGGAACAAAACCTAAATTGGCTAGGAAGAGGGAAAGAAATTCCCTGAAACATTAACTGGAAAAAAGCTGATAATTAACAGAGGATTGAATTAGGATAGAAGCCCGTAGCCAGGAAAGCAAATGGTATTTCCTTTTCAAACATGCCACTCATGTAATGCCATTAGTTGTTGCTGGTAGGGACATGTAAAGTTAGTAATACTGTTAAACAGAGAGACAGAGAGAGAGAGAGAGAGAGAGAGAGAGAGAGAGAGAGAGAGAGAGAGAGAGAGAGAGAGAGAGAGACAGACAGAAAACATTTACACTCCAGTTTCACGTTTTTTTTTATTGCGGTTTATCCAAATTGATATACGTTTCTTTAAATATTGTTCAAATACTGTTTATTTCATTAAATAAACAAATTATATATTTTTAATGAATGCTGCTTATTTCTAGCAGTCAGTCGAATGGCATTGAGTAAAATGCATATATCAGAATACATAAGGGCTAACGTAATTCCCACGACTTCCTTATTTATGAAACCTTTCATTCCCATAAGTCTTTAGCCTGTTAAAGGAATTATTCATAGCAAAATGAGCTCTCTCTCTCTCGTCCTCTCTTTCTCATAACGGTGAACTATTTGTTAGACGGATACCTTCGATATTGGTTTGTACCCCATTGGCGTATAATCTTGGTTCTTCTGGTCACTGTCAAACAATAACGTCCTGAAACAATAAGTCTTATCGGATGATTGTGATGGGTGAAATGACGCTCAAATGAGCCCAGGCTCCATAGAGCTTAGACTTATCCGACATCACCCGAAACGGGCGATATCAATCCAGCATTGCTTAACACAATCGCCTTCTTATATTTAAAACACAGCTTTCACCCAACAGACATATCATTTCCATGAGTCTTGGGTCATATCGAGAAACCCTTGTAGAAGAAAGCTTTCTGCAATCCTGCAGGGAATCGAAACATGTTCTAGTCGTCGTTGCTGTTAATATTAATTGACAATTTTAACTTAAAATAAAAATCACTCAAAGAAAAGGTATCTACATGTTTATCAGATAGCTTCTGTACTTGTGTGGTCGAAGGGCCTATGTTGGGATGCTGATGTACACACCCAAATATTACGCATGCTTTAGTAACTTGTTAAATATGTTATCGTAATGTGCACGACAGCAGAGCAGCTGTATGCAGTGAGATCTAATCCAACGTGGGCTCTTCAGAGAGCTACTTTGTACGTGTCGTGGCATCGTTAAATATTTAAATGTAGTCAATATATAAACACGCTGTTGGAGCATGTTATTAAGTATAGCTTCCATAATGTGGCGAAACTCAAATATAAAAAGTGAAGTTTCTCCCCACTCCGTCGTTTATCATTTGGGCGTGTCTACAGTGATACTACAATAACCACTCTAATTTGACATGCACGCGTGTTTGAAGGAGACCCTGCCTGCGCTCACGCATTTCTGTGATCTGAAATATGTGGCTAGTACACGCCAAGAAATATGCGTTTAATTGCGGCCGAGGAATACATGAATAAAAGATGGCAAATGCCGCAGTTCCGATTTCACACGAGTTTTGCGCATTTCAGATGTTTGGCATTCTTTTGTTAAAGCTATCTTCTGGGAAAGTAAAACTTTATAGGCAGATCAGTAGTTAAAGCTATAATATATGGGTTTACGTATCCAATCGATTCTTTTTTGTTCGGTTCCTTAACTAAAGACAGGTACAGTGTTTATCTAATTTAAAGTTCTTCAGCAGCCAATTTAAAAAAAAAAAAAAAAATCAGTTGTTTCCAAATTGTTTAGCCTTAGTTGGGGTTTACCCTCATAAGGCTATAAGAACCCAAGAACATAGGGCCTACTTGACTTTTGATTTACATTACACTCTCGTCTATTAAAATGTTAAATCTTACGTAGTTTGCTACCAATTTTGTTGGAACATTTTGCAGAATCTTTGAAAGAATAAGCAAGGCGGCCGGGTTCGATCCCAGCCGACCGCAAAGTGAGATTTGTGGTGAACACGGCGCTGGGGCGGGTTTTCTCCGGGGTCTCGGGTTTCCCCCGCCATCTCATTCCACCGGTGCTCCATTTTCATCTTATGTATCATCAGTGTCATCGCCTGCGGTGCCGTATGTAGTAAAAGCGGGCATTAAACTCTACACAAATGAGAACTAGTGGCTAAATCGCTCAATATATAAGGGTTTAATTTTTTCTGAAACGACCAAAAATGTGTATCTGTGCGAGTTTTGTGTAATATCGGTAAACAAATGTTTGTTATATTTACAAAATTATAATTTCTGCATCATGAACACCTGATTAAAAATGTTTTCCCCCAAAATATAATAAATATATCTATATGAATTTTAAAACAATGCTACAATGCTATTGGGACAGTATGCAACAAAACTGTGGAAACATTTGGCTTAAAAACTACAACATATTGAAATATCTACAGTACTCTTAACGGAGATAAAAAGGCCATTTTTAATACGCAAATATTTGTAGAAAAGTTACATTTTACGTATATTGGCGATTTTCAAGATGTGTTAATAAATAGTGTCATAATTAAGAAAAAGGTTTGTCATGTTTGATGTTTATAAAACTATTTTATATACATTGAATAAGACAGTTCTTTTTGTTTTACCACAAACGTCATCGGCACGATTTCAAGGAACGGAGAAACAAATTTATGAAATAGTAAAACATAAGAGATTAATGAGCAAGCTCGAAAAAAGCGTTCGAGGCTGTTTCAAAATGTTAGGTACACGCCTAACTGTACACATACTAAGGAATGGCAGATCATGGCCTGTGGAGGTTTTGTCTAAAAGGGTAGTGAGGAATTGAAAAGCTTTCGAGGCTGTTTTAAAATGTGAAATACTAACGGAATGGCAGATCATGCCCTGTGGAGGTTTTGTCTAGAAGGATAGTGAGGAATTGTTAAAGCTTTTCTAAGGGGCGGATGTGGTACAACCGTGAAAAAAAGAAAGCTGCCAAGGTTAAGACTGTTCCAAAAGGGGAGTGTAGACTGACATCCCAACTAACGTGTTTACAGCAATAAAGCGAGGCCAGCTATCACCACGTGGGGTAGGTCCTCTTAATTTTCTGGCTTTAGTTAGATATGAATTGATTCCTACGTGATGGAAGCGGAGTAGCAACGAAATCTGCTCCAACCAGTGAAACATGCAGTTGATTTCAATCGGGGATTCAGCAAGTCATATATCGGAGCATCTTTACGTGGAATAAATCACTTGATAGGAACTAGTTCCGCTTTACTGCTGTGGACGCCTTGGTTGCGATGTCAGACTGAATTATAAAGTCGACTTAAGTGGGGGCAGAAGTCCGGCTAGTTAAATATTTCTTAGAATGTCACGAACTGGGTCGTACTGAACTCAGTGGTTAGCAATAAATGTATACAGGCGTTGAATAAACTATAGCTTAGCTTCCTTTAAATTATTTCCATGCACTTCTGAACAGGAACCCTAAATAACGTAGAAGCATTCCGAAAATTCCTTCAGGACTACGATCCTGTTGTAAACATAAGGGAGACGACAAAGAGTGACAGAGATACTTTAATGGAAAGCTCTTGGACTATGATCAGTGGAGGAATATTCATAGGTGTTCCAACATGTCCTCGGGGGTGGGGGGACCAATCGCAGCATAAGAGCGTTCCGTTAAACTCTTTCTCGCCTCCCATATGTTTACAAGATTGTTCTTGTTCGAAACTGGCTCACAGTTATGCACGGTTAGCTTTTTAAACTCCATTACAAATTAAATGGTTTAATTTACCCTTTCCTTATAATTTAATTCATAATAATAAACGAAAACTTTACCAATATTCAAGCAAAGTTTGTGAAACATTCCCTAAGTATCTGGTTTTCCTAACCTCCCCTGACAGCCTTCTAGGTATGCTGCATAGCGTATTAGTAGATAGATAAGCCTTTGGTAGTGGAGCAATCCTTGGTCGAAGTTATATTTTAAACCTTAGTACCTTCTTTATGATCCCATGGTTCTTCAATAAAAGAAAATGTGCACAGTTTTTAAATAAGATATAACTCCTTATGCATACGCCAAGATAGCCTCTTTGGAACATAAACATGGTCTGTGACCATGCAAGAAACATTCTTCTAGGTTAATTTAAAATGTTCCCTGATTTACAATGTTAGAAGTTCTCGCTAGTCAATTATTTGCCATGCCCTTCTACACGTCAATACAACAAATATAGACAGAATAAGTAAAGCTTAATTGCATGACAAAGGTTTTGGCGAAACTTCACTACGCACATGTACGGAATTACGATAAGTTACTCATAGGTTTAGATACTGTTTAATTACGTATACATCTGCAGTGTTTGCTAAACACCAATTAAAGAAACAAATGTAACGCAGGATTGACTGTCACTTTTCAAGCCGCCTTTTGCTTGCCTAAGTGTTGCATCAGTCATGTAATACAATGTAACCGGCTTTTGTTTTAATATTCTTGCAACTGTTTACATCCTGTGAAGTGACAACTAATTCTACTCTGGCTGGCCCTGTAGCTCAGTCGGTAGAGCACCTGCCTGCCGTGCTAGAATTCTCGGGTTCGATTCCCGGCAGTGAGGGTGGGGATTTTTCTCCGACCAAGATAATTCCTCATCTTTCCCAGTCAGGAAGTATGAATGAGAGTGCGAATGTGTGCGTGATCTAATGATTAAAAAACAACGAATACGAGTCAACACCTTCGATTTGGATTAGTGGGTTTTAGGGCCCGTCGACAACTAGGTCATTTGGGCCCTACACCTTCGATATGGTCCAACAGAGAACGGCCGCCGATACGACCATTGGAGTTAAAGGCAGAGTATAAATGGAACAAAAATAAATTCTACTCCACGGCAAGGCTTTCTTAGTGTTTGTGTGCAAAACATCTTTAAAAATCATTGGATAGGATCAGTAACTAACACTTATGTAATAGGGTTGAATGCTCTTTCAGTGTTAAAACCTCTCTCAAAAGTTTCCAAGTGTTGCATGCAACTTTCGTAACTGCACACTTGGGTAAATGCGAAAGAATATTTCTAATGAGTCATTCGACTTTAGTACACATTTGATCACGATTGGATTAATGTTTCCCCCCACAGACATTTTTATGAGGTAAAGATGACTTAATAAACCTTGATCGCCTATGTGAAATTCTCTAAAATTAAAAAGAACTAATCTCCAAATACTGGGAGGCGAGAATTATAATTTTATCAAATTCTGAACGTTAAACAAACAAACAAACAAACACACACACACACACACACACACACACACACACACACACACACACACTTTTTAAAATCTACAAAAACCATACCAGAGTGTAACAAAGTAACACAATGAAGTGTCTTGCGGAATAAATGGCGGTACTGGGAAAGTTATAGTTTGAAAATTCATCTTTACACGCACCCATCGTACAAGAATTATAAAAGGAAACGTGAATTCTGATACCAATATTTGCTAACATGCGTAAGGGAGTTGAATTAAATGACTCCATAAAAATCAATAAACTACTTGAACATGTGCTTCCAACTCTCAATTCCTGTTGGTGTTGGCATTGATTCTAAATCTCGGAACCGACCGAATAATAACCAATGGTCCTAAAGAACTCGATCTAATACATGTTACGTTGCCAATTAAAGCATATGGCTTTGAAGAATTTGGATACTAATATTTTATTAAAATAACCGCCTTCTCCACCTGCGTATGTAACAAAGCCTATCTTTTACAACACACATTGTCTGCATCCCAAGTACAATGTATGTTTGTGCTTTCAAACAAGAAATAAATAAGGCTAATTTTGTATTTGTGAATTTATAACGAAGGATGCTACGTTCACAAAGTTAACGTTAAAGGTATTACATAGAGCAGAGAAGTAGTCGAAAATACATAGGCTCAACTTTATGAGGCAAGTGGCAGAGATGAAGGAATGAAGTTGGGGGTGCATTTCGTAATCGGTGTACGGATGACATCTGCAGTCCCACGCCCACCTCCAAGATACACGGTCACTGCCTGATATGCCAAAAAAGCTGCTTCGTAGCTGTTGTTGATGTTCCATTTTTGTTCTATTTACGTTCTCTAACGTCAACTCACATTGGACGATGAATGGATTTTGTTTTTTCAATTTACGTCCTCCAACGTTGAGTCATATCGGACGGTGAATGAAATTGGTGAAATGATGCTCAAATGAGTCCGGGGTCCATGGAGCTTACATTCGTCTTGCAGGATAAGGGAAAACCCCGGAAAAACCTTATCCAGGTAACTCACCCTGACCGAGATTCGAACTTGGGACCTCTTGAACGTGAGACACACGCCACAGAAACGGGCAAGATTTTCTATGACAAGATTTGTTGCATCGATTATAATTTCATTTAAATGCAGTTCTGTATAACTTCTATGGTCATATCGGGAACTTCTTTTTGAAAAACTCGTTGGCGGTAGGTTACTTTAACTCTGAAACCCAATCAAATCGTACTCACTCCCACATGCATACATTCAAACTCTGCTAAAACAAAAACAAAAAACAAACAAAAATTTCCTCGACCCCAGACAGGAATCGAATCTCTTACCCTTGGGCAGTGAAGCCAGAACAAATAATTGTGGCAGGCGTAGTTGTACTATGATGATCAGCGATTGACCATACAGAATGTTTGCATGTGCAGTTATTAGGCTGGAGAAGACAAATCGATTGGGGTCGAGTGCAAGTTTCGCGTGAGCGAACGAGCTAGGTGCTGTTGTGAAGGACGAAAATACCACAGCGTTAGAAATAAACAGGCGAAGCAACGTAGGTGTCTGGAATGCATGGAACATCATCAAGCAGTTTATGCACCATCTCAGGGGCTTTCCAACTAATATTTGTACTTGGTGGTTTTGTGTTTGATCAGTGGTGCTGCTTCATCTCTACAAAAGTGCTCATGGTCATGCACGTGTACTACGTTTCCGATTTTTATTTCTATTTGTTTTTACAGTTAAGCATCAGCATGCCATTTTTTTTTCACATATAAATTCACTAATATTTTACGCCAGTCTTACTCTTTCATGAAGACCAGGTGGCCCTTAAATTAAGCTGAAAATAATACACAACTACCTCCTTTGTAATTCTTTATGCAATACACATTACAATATCTAAAACACACACACACACACACACACACACACATATATATATATATATATTGGAACTCTCTAGCAGCAGCAGCAACATTTGTGAGGTGAAATGTTTCACACTTGTGACCGCCAAAACTTTCATTCCATATTTAGTCAACTATAACAGTAAAATTTTTATATCACTGGTTTCAGTAACTTTCACTTTATACGTACCCAAAGATAAAATGGCAATTAACGCTTTGAAATTAACTAGCATAAACTCAGAGCAGTCCTTTTTTTCAGCATGCTTCGGCGAACGTGATAAAATTTTCTCTATATTTATCCTGAATATGTGGAATACAAATTGTTTTTTTTAATGCTTCATCACGCGTTCAGCCGCTATCACAAAGCGCTGCTCTTGGATACAAAGCATTTAAAATATTATAATTGAATCAGTGACCTGATAAATGAAACTAGTTATTTTTAAAAGTCCAAAGAAGCTTCACAAGTTTTTTTGTACAACACACGTTTATGGGCAATTGATCTAATAATGTTCTACGTCTATGAACCGTAGATTACTTTGCCTTTAAATCGTTTTGGACGTCGAATGTTACATAAGCTATGGCATTGAGTATGAACTAGTTATGTTTAAACAATGTGTTTACTCGTGCATTTTTTCTTTTTTTGAATATCCAGTTCCTTTTAGCTTTAAAATTAGCCATATGATACTTAGTTTATAAAGATAATTGCTATTTGGAAGTTAATACCGATTACTGTTTTGCCAGTGCTAAACTGTCGATTATGGGCTTTAAAGTAAAGCTTAATGTGTGATAATTGTGAATATTTACCCAGAGAAGCTTTAAATCAACAAAAAATAACAGGCAATACCTGCCTTTTTCGTTGGTGAAATAAAACAAAAGTAAATGGAAATTTCAGAGGCCAGAATATTTTAGAATGAATGTTTACTGGAAGGCTGAAGAAAGAAAGTTTAATTTGAACAGCCAGCAAAGCTTTTAGCTCATTGCCATTCCTCGACTTCCCCCAGCTCACTTCCACCCTCTTAGCAGTGTTGCCGGATGTACCTAGTATATATTTCATTGTACAACATGGATACAGTACTTGTGATCATTGCCATTTGTTGACCGGCCGTGTTGGTGGGGTTGGGAGGGGACAACTTTTGGGTACTGCAACCCTAAATCAGATCCTGTGTAGCATGCGTTTATTTGCCGGTACTGAATATCGAACTACCTTGCCCGATGTGTGCCGATTATGAAGTAAACATATGGGAGGAGGAAAATGACAGAGATACTGTAACGGAGTGCTCTTATTGCACTGTTTGGTGCCGTGAAGGTTTCCGTTACATTCTTTCTTTCTCCCTTCCCGTATGTTTGCAACAGGACTGTTCGTAGCGGTTTTCACGTCATGAAGGCACAATATCTCTTAGGGAGAGTGGACAAAGTTACCGCGCTGTTGTTCACAACCAGGTTTTAATTAATATTGATATAATTATAATAATTATTATATTATTATTGAAAAATTGATATTCCTCACTAGCCGTGTGTAGGACGCACTATGAAATGTAGAGCCAGACTGAAAAATTCAATGCCATAGCCGGGATTTGAACCACGGATCTTCTGGTCTCCGTCCAGCCGCTCTAACCATTTGAGCTACTATGGTCAAGGTGCCAACATAACATATAATTCTCCAACTGATTCGTATTTTTTCCGGTAAACTACAGTTCTCATAAACGCATGAGACAACTACCTTAATGGCGACTTACTACAACAACAACAACAATAATAATAATAATAATAATAATAATAATAATAATAATAATAATAATAATAATAATAATAATAATAATAATTATTATTATTATTATTATTATTATTATTATTATTATTATTATTATTATTATATGCCTCAGTTTATTACAATCTCTTATTAACCGTTAACACTTTCCATTAAACCCATAATAATATAATACAATAAACAACACTTTGTAATAAACTTGATTTTTAAAAAGAGATGTGTTTAGACATACTGATATATTCTAAATAGCAATTTATGGAAGACAAGGAAATACTTTTCTATTATTTTGGTTTAAAAGCACGTTTTAACATTTGGAGCGAGAAAGGTTTCAATACCTGCTTTCAACAAAATTACAAGCTTTAATTATAAAATAAGTGTATTAATTATATAAAATATTGTATGCATATTATCGTATTAAAGTTCACATGTACGTTCATATTCTGTATTATTCGCATAGAAAAAAACACATTTGGCAATGGTGCGCTTGATCCTTCCGTATGAAAAGTATGATCCATAAGAGCCCATTGTGCCTTGATGACGTGAAAACGCTATAGTTAGAAACATATTATAGAAATGTCGCATTACGCACTGGTGGCGCGGAAATGGCTTCACCCTCCCTTCTTTCTGGGGCAAGATATTTGAAAGTTCAGGCAGCAGCAGGAGGAGAAGGCCCGTACAGACGAAGTTGATGATAGTGGCAAGAAGCCAGATCCCAAAATGTTAACCGTTCACAGAGAACCAGATGTGCAACTAAGAAAGACAGGTGATCAAATTTTTGGTATTTCACTAATTGTAACGTCACACTGAGGAAGCGGATGTACTACACATTTGAGCACCGCCGTATGTAATTAGCGTAACAGAAATACTAAGTAAGGGTCCGATCGGATGTCTCAGGATGCAGTGAAGCCATATAGAGTAACACTGCTGCTTTTTGTACACCCAGACATGGAAAAGAGAAGGAAGTAGCTTGTTCGAGATCAAGCTTTAGCTAACGCACGAGTGCGCAGTTAAAGGTAATACGTAATGTAAACAAGTACGTACCTTGTTTTACCTTGCTTTGATCGACTAATTTGCTCACCTTGCAAAAAGTCTTGTGTGATGTAAATGATGTGATGCTTATGTCATGATAGCACAGGAAAGGCTACATAAGAATGATCCGAATGGGAGTTTAATAAAAGACTAAATAATAAACATTATGTCGCAAAAATCGCAGTAAATGGCAAAGTATGCAAGCGCATCGGAAAATATGTTAAACATCCCAGTTGTTTACGCGAAACTATCGCGTACACACGGTCCCGTAGTTTTGTTCTAATAACTGAACTCAAAACGAGTAAGGAAAACCAAATGAAATACTCAAATAGAGCTTCTGAAAGCTCTCTAGTAGGTTTTGCATGGATGTCTTGAAACTCAAATGCAAACATCTCTCCCTCTCACTCTCCCTCCCCCCTCTCTCTCACTCCTTGCTACCTCTCATATGTGGCACGATTTACCTGCAACCTAAACACATTAAGGTCATTCTAACACCTCCAAACTCTCTGGCCAGCCTCGGCATCTTGTGAAGATGAAAGTGCTTTGAAAATAAGGTTGGTACGGTAGGACCTTAATACAACGCATACTTCTCTGTTAGCAGAAAATACGCTGATTTGTAAATTATTGAGATTCATTTAACCTAAGTGTCGATTTCAAATGCAATAAAAACATCGCCGAGCCTGGTCCTAGTCGTTGACCTATGGTATAAAGGTAGCTGTTAAGGGCTTCCCAGAATTCAGTCAACTTACATGTAATATTTAAATTTCACAGTTTAGTATCACTAGGATTTAGAAAAATGTAACTGAACCATTCACACAATCGTATTCCGGGAACCGATTAGTGATAGAAGTTGAACGACAGCAACCTCAACTTATATCGCGTTTGAAACGTCTAGATTTAGGGAATCGTGAAGAGATATCACTGTTGCAAACTGTGCAACCAAATTCCCTAGCATTTCTCCTTCAGTGCTTCGTTTCAATTAAATGTCAAAACTGTAGTTATTAAACTGTATTTAATCCTTTGAATTTCGTGAATAAATTTTTTATTCGTATTTTTGAACATTGCTGGTAGGCCGAAAAAAAAGCAGTAGGCCCTCGTCCCGCCGTACGGCAAACCCCGGTCTGTACACATGCTCCATGACAGGTACCCTGTGGAAACTAGGCAGCCTGCCAAGGACTATTATACTCCGAATCGGAGACGTCAAAACTTTTCACATAGCGGCGGTTGCTGTAGGTTTGTTAATTCTGCCTTAGTTTCGTAGTCGCCTTCCTGTGCCACCTGAGTTTTGTCGGAAGGTGAACAACATCCTCGTTGCTGATATTGCGGCTGTCAAGCTGAAACAAATGACCTATGGGCCATCTATAATAAATGTTGTTGATAGATGGCGTTAGGGATAGTCTGTTGTACAATGCATTTCGTAATATCAAAACCTGGCAATTGAGGGAAAACATGAATTGAACCTAAACCCCTTATTCCGTATGTCACTTCTAATTGACGGCTTTTGTGAAACAGATTGTTGTGCAGTGGAAAATGGTTCCATATTTAATAATTTATCTCAAGATATATACAGAACATTTAACATTTTCATAACCCTGTCAATCAAATAAGGGTTCATTAAAATGAACTAAAATATTAGTACTATTTATAATTAAGGTAAATAATTAGTACAATTATTATAAATGTAAATAATTAGTTGTAATAGTGACCAATTTACAGAGAGCAATTATGACACTTCAACTATACAATAGCCTTAACAAAGATCAGGCTTATCTTGTTATATCAAAATGTTTTGCCAACGTTCTGTCTCTCAATGGCTTTGTGTTACCTGGAAGGGACCGCAGACGTAAGGTTAAACACAGATGGGGGGATTTAATGTATCTCGCTATCTTTTCAAGTTTGACCACATCAAAGGACAAAGGACGCACCTTCCTTGGTGGAGACTAGTGAACAATAACTGTCCTTCATAGGGGATATAAATTCTCCTCAAACAAGAAAATCTGAACGAACGTAGAGCATTGTGTTTTGACAAGACGAAAATGGCTCAAGTGCAAGCTGCTGGTTTTAATAAAAAGCATAATCATGCTATTTAAACGGACCTAGCTTTTAAAAGTTATGAATTCTAACGTAGTGAACACTTCACAGCTTTGCAGATAGATCAGCGACAAAGCAGTGAAAGAATTAATAATGAGAAAGTGGATAGTTTTATTTTCTTCTACTCTTTTTAATCAAATGAAAGGCACATCAATAAAGTACATAAGTGGATATATTTGGTAATGACGCTGTCAATTGCCAGGATACTAGCACCGTCGGTGTGACAAGGCCGCGCCGTGGTCGAGTGATTACCCGTTCGACTCTCACCAAGGCGGGCCAGGTTCGATACCAGGTGACCGCAAAGTGAGATTTATGGTGGACAACACGGCGCAAAGCCGGGTTCTTCGGCATCTCCGGTTTACCCCGTCATCACATTCCACCAGTGCTCCATCTTCACTCCATGTATCATCAGTGTCACCGCCTGCGGAGCCGCATGTAGTAAAAGCGATCCGGTTTACCCCGCCATCACATTCCATCAGTGCTCCATCTTCTCTCCATGTGTCATCAGTGTCACCGCCTGCGGTGCCGCATGTAGTAAAAGCGATCCGGTTTACCCCGCCATCACATTCCACCAGTGCTCCATCTTCTCTCCATGTGTCATCAGTGTCACCGCCTGCGGTGCCGCATGTAGTAAAAGCGAGCATGAAACATTATACATTCACACATTCGTCAGTGTGCCGCAATTACGTTCCGCAGAAGTTCTTTGACATCGCATAAAAACCTCTAAACTCTATGGACCCTGGGCTCATTTAAGCATAATTTCACCCAATCCATTCATCGTCCGATATGACTTTACGTTGGAGGACGTAAATTACACAAAACAAAACCTTAGAAACCATCATTCTGTGCCGGGTTTGAGCCCGCGATCTTGCGATCAGTATGCCAGCCAGACCGACTACAGTGCAATTTAGAATGTGACTAAATGAAAACGTTAGAACTGCCGGTCAGAATACAAAGATAAAAGTGAAATTGTCTCCTAATCTTGGTATAACATGGAGAAAATTTAGTAAATCAGACATGCCAATGTCAATATACAGGAAGTGTATGCTAATTCACCAATAATACATATTGAGCACGTAGCTTTTTATGTAAGTTATGATTCAGAAGTATATTGTATACCATAGTGCACATATATGTTTAAATCCCTACAATTCAGAAAACTGTAATTTTTCAAAGCACGGTAGAACGAATGTAATTATGTAGTATAATCGGATCAAGAAAAAACTCTTATGAAGTGTTGAAGCAACGTAATCCGATTGTGTCTGAATTTACGCTAGACCTGCGTCATTGATTTGTGTCCCTGTTGTTTGATGAAGCAGAAGTCGATTCCAAAGCCCCTAGAGCGAGTGTCTATGCACGTGGCGAACGCCAGATTAAAAAGAACGTGAAGCAACGTGCGCCTGACGTAACGAGCTGTTTCAAAGCCATGGGCTGGAGATAACTCATTTTAATTACAAATAAAAGTGGTGTTCCACACATGCGGCAAGGAATTTGTCTCCCTCATAACAATGTAGCCGTTGGAAATTGCTAGAAATAGAAACAATATTCGTGTTTAGTGCACACTCCTTGAAATTTACGAGTGCTGCGGGCAACCCGCCAAGGCAATTATTCTCGTCCAAAGAAACGGAATATCGAGGCGACAAGAAAAGCAAAAACTTGACTTGCCAACTGTTTAAGCGTGTCCATGTTTACTATTGACGTTTTACAGCTCTCCAGCGTGTTTCTTTAACGAACTGAGACAACATATCTAGACAGTTAAGGGGTTTACTGCCAGAATTATGGTATAGTCTTTGACACAGAAAATTGGCGATGTGCATAGCTATTAATATCGAAGGGCGTAAAGATTTTTTCAGCTTAGACATTTACTTTCTAATGCATTATTTCCGTTATTTCCCCCCAGCAATACTTGGATTCCTTCGCTTGCAGATCTTCTAATCCAGATGTACGACTTTCAGATCTTCTACCTTAAATTCAGAGTAGCATTCGTTGTATTTCTGTTCTCGTATCCACTGTTTCATTAATAAGAGAAAAAAAATAAAAAAACAAAGGAAGTAATTTTAGGTACGTAGGATTGCCACTGCAACTGCCTCAGAAGTGCCGAGATCGAGAGGAAACTCCACGGTTTGGTGTAAGCAGACAGACCTTTCTCTTCAGTTTTCAGCTGATACCATGTTAACGTTTTCAGTATCATGTAGTTTGTGATAATAAAATATTTGAGTACAATTTATATAATCTTAAGAGTAGTCCCAAGATATGCTTTAATTTGCGTTAATAATTATTTTACACTCTGAGGGAGAGAAGTATATTTTATTTTGGATTGTGTTTCAGCTGTGTTCTTGAACCTTCAAGGCTGTCGCTACTTTCGAACCAGAAAGTTTTCAGGCAGAGCATAAGCAATCTTGCAAAGTTTAATTTTAACTTCCCCAAATTAATTTTAAAATAAACAGTCGTTTTGTGTTTAGGAAAGAGTTTTGTGAGTGCTAGAGCTGCAAGGGCGTTGAAATATGTCATATGCTGTTGCAAAACACGGGCACACGCGTTAAAAGCAATATTTATAAAATGCTGTCGAAGAGTTTAATCTTTACGAAAATAATAACTTTGAAGAACATCATTTTTTTTTTTCAAATTATTTCATTTGTATAGCTCCCCTTTAACTTGGCCATATGACGGCTTAGACTTAAAAACAAATGACTGTTAGATCGGTTCTAAAGTTGCATTTAATCATTTCGCATTAAACAAACTCGCATCCAACACCAACCGAGAATCGAACCTGGAACTTGGTTGAGAAGCCAGAACGCTGAATCACTAGACTAGGAGGTTACACTACTGGTGCAACTGTTAACAGCAATTACAAAGTGAGTTTAGAATTGTGATAAATTCATGTTTGGGGCAAAGTTTTCTAAATAATACAAATCCATTCAAAGAGTTGTATATGAAATACACTCTTACCCCACAGAGAACGAGGACCTTAATATAAACACCAATACACCAATTCTTTCGTATCTAGGCCGCGCCGTGGCTCAGTGGTTAGACCGTTTGGCTCTCACCAAGGCGGCCCGGGTTCGATCCCAGGCGACCGCAAAGTGAGATTTGTGGTGGACAACACGGTGCTGGGGCGGGTTTTCTCCGGGACCTCCGGTTTCCCCTGCCATCTCATTCCACCGGTGCTCCATCTTCATCTCATGTAACATCAGTGTCACCGCCTGCGGTGCCATATCTAGTAAAAGCGGGCGTTAAACACTACACATTTCAATTCTTTCGTATCTGAAGAATTTAGTGCACAGATAGATATTTCTATAGTTGCGAAGGCGTTCACCAATCTACACCAAGCGTGTCCTACATCAAACAGGAGGAAGGGTAAATGTATCCATTCCTAGAATTTATGAACATAAGATGGCAATGACCGACCTTCTTGGTGACGATGATGCCCCCTCTAAATTTAGGTGGGCCGAACCACGGTGTCGATGGCTAATGCAAATAGTCTTTCCTCTTCTTTTCGAGAACAGAACGCGACCTAATCGATATATTTCATTCAGTGGCAATGTTTGTCAAAGACATAAATTGAGAAGAAGCTATTTTCATGAAATTTATACCACTCCCGTATTCGAAAAGAAATATAAGTTTGTTGTTTTAATGAAGACGCTGCGAAATATTACGGCATGTGCCAGAATTTTCACTGGCAAATGCTTAACTTCAGCCATCTTGCAGAAAAGTATGTCATTTCATTCTCTTGCAACTGAAATTTACTGAATATTGGTGCTACTACAGATCAGGAAGAAGCGGTTTGAATAAACACTAGACATAAAGCTACAATTAATGCAAATGAAATAATTCCAGGTCAATAAAGCAATTGAATTATTGCTCTTACGTGCCAAAGTTACCAACAATAGTATAATATCGGAAATATAAATGAAAAATATTTATAATTTTAAAGAATTATTAGGCAAATGATAGCAATAAATAATCTTTGATAAAAGCAATGCACAATAGCCTGAGTTACAGCTTGATAATGGAAAAGTTTGTCAGACATCACGGGTTATGAGAGAGTTTCGAGTTGAAGTACAGGCAGTGCAACGAAGAAAACCATTTGTTCAAGGCATTCAGTGACGGCAGGGAATGCAAGTAAAGAAAATACTGAAAATTAGGAAGTGAATTTTATAAGATTGAGCAAACAGGAGTAGAAGTTCCGTTTCAGAGACGAATTGCGCACGTGTACACACACCAGACCTTTATATTTTATATTCAGGGTTTCAAAACCTATAATTTCAGTTATACAATTAATAACTATTTCCGAATAGAGACTTGAAGGTTTTCAGACCAACTAAAAGCTCGTGAGCTACGTTTTCCCTGAAGTAACACCCTCGGTGCTTGTCGTGGTGATGCACCCTAGGGCTGTCCCAATCACATCTCCAAAGGTTGTTAAAACTCGGCGATACGTTTAATGGGAAGCGTGTGTTATTGATGAGAATTGGGCGCGTAAATCAAAGCAGGAAATTCCTGAAGCCGTTCCCACGTTAACGGCGAGGTATCACAACAACGCCAAGAAATTATACCCCGCAAAGTTGGGGACGTGCAGTAATCCCAGCAATGTGGTCTGAGTGACGTCAGGGGACCGAAGTTTCTCAAGCCACACGTGGTTACGGACTACAGCAATTCATTTGTGGACTCTTATGTTCCTGGCCTCAACGGTCAGATGGATCCCCCCCCCCCCCCCCCGCTTGCGTTCAGTGCGAAAACACTTGCGTTGGCGTTGCCAGTTGAAAATGTGATTCGTATGGCAACAAGATCGTAAATATTCAGCAAAATGGTTCAGGCGCTAACGTCTCTGGTTCTCATTCGAGAGATCGCTTGTTCAATCTCCATGTACTTGCCCATTGATTGTTTCATTTTCTCGTGTTTCCCTGATACCTCAGCTGCGGCTTTAGACATCTAATACCACGAACCAAACTGGACCTGCATAACTTACCCCGCCTACGTAGTGTAGGTGGTAGCGTGTCTGCTTCAAGATCAAGAGGTCACGCGTTCGAATCTCGGTCAGGGTAAGGTTTCCTCTAGGGTTTTCCTGTATCCTGAAAGATGAAGAGTAACTAAACTCTAAGGAACCTCGGCTCATTAAACCGATCATCGTCCGATCACTTGGCAGGTTAAACGACGTTTTATACAAATGAGAACGAAATGTTTAACAATTTAAACACTTCCTCTTTCTTTTCCTTCTTTTACGCCACTTTTGCGCTTCCGCGCTTTATAATATTTCTTTGCTGTTTTACACCTATGCGCAATGCAGAAACACCCAGCCTAATGCGGGACTCGAACCCGCGACCCTCTAAGCGGTGGAACGCCAGAGACATACACCCTTGCGACCTCAGCAATGGGGGCCGACACACTTTGGGAACTCGCCAAATTTGAAGTATATCGATCCGAAGTTTTTTTAATGTCACAGATTGTAAACTCATTTTATCCAGAGTTCGTGTATTATTTCGTCAATACAGATCTTCAATTAAAGGTCAAAAAATAAAAACTCCTGTAACAGCGTTCACTTATTGTTTACCACTACGTCATCGCGGGTTTTCAATATATTTATGAAACATTTGTCAGTTTACCTAAGAAGTGATGGGTTATAATTAAGAGACAGCTCAAACAAACGTAAGTTGTTGGATTTAGGTTTATATTCAAGTATAATTTAATGCGTAATTGTCGCTGTTGCCGTTGTAAGTACAATACAATTGTTCAACATCAACGGGATTGATTAAATTCCACCTAAATGAGTGATTTATTATGAATTGCTGGCATAGTTTCAAGTATACACACTAGTAACATTATTCAGCTCTCAAAATTTGGGGACTAAAATGTGCTGGTTTCAAGGGTGCTTCTATGTTGATGTTAACAATACTAAGTAAACTACTTATCGATAGCAACAAAGTCTCGGCTATATAAATGAATCTCCTGTTCGTGTCACGTTTTTTTTCTCCTCCCTTCCATTGTCTGGTGGTGTTAGCCGGTTTGATTTGTCGAAGCCTAAAATCCATTGAGCAGTTACTGCTAGGTGTGAACATTGGCCAAATATTGGAAATGTTTTCGGGTAAACGTTCACAATAAACATTTATCTTAGGTAAAAGTTTAAACTTTTGCACTACGATCTTTGTAATTTTTAATGCAATTCAAGCGTTTCTTAAATACAAAATAACTTCACAATAATCCTCGTCATTACAATAGGTTTTCTCTGTATGTCCACAAACTTTTGATTTCATGCTATGCAAGATTACTGTTTATTGCTTTGTCCTATTTAGAGCAAATATTAGGTTGGCAACTTTGAAACTGGGTTAAAAAGTTCAGCTCTGTCTGCCAACATCTGCCATTATATCTTGACAGTGTAAAAAATTGTAATGGTACCATATTAACATATTACATTAACCCAGCCTCTGTTACCTGATGAATGTTTGATACATTGTAATATTGCATGTAGTTGCAGAAATTGAAATTCTGACAAAACTAGCCTTGCTTCTGTAGATTTTCTAAATTGCTTTGTTGTGGCCGGGCGTATTCATAAGTCCATGAAATAAAAACTTTGACGTCTACAATTGCATGTATTTCCACATCCCTTAATGTTCTTGCTGGAATCTTTAGGAAATACATACTACGTACTTAGTATTCAATCCAAAATTTGATAGCGAATTTTTATGGAAAATACGCGTTTTGAGGACCTAGAATGCTTTTTAAATGACATGTATTTGTCAACTTTATTCTATGCTTAAGCTTGTTAACTCTCAACTTTATTCTCTGCTTAAGCTTGTTAACTCAAAGTTATTCTCTTCTTTTTTTCAGGTAATCAAGTTGTGTTTGTGGTTGTTGAGCTGAAGCGTTTGTAAGTATTTCATATTTCGTTTTTCTGTCAGGAACATAGTAGGTAAAGATGATGTTGCATTCCACCAAAAAATTCCACCCCAGATTTAATTGGAAATTCACGTTTCGATATCATCTGAATAAAACAAAAGCCTTTTTAGATAGAGGTTCCTGCGAGCTAGAAATACAACAAAAGTATGACGAAAATGACGGGAAAAAGCCACATCTACTTCAGTGAAAAATAAGTCACCATCCCAAAAGGAATAGGTAATATGCAGATGAAGGAAGTGAGATATCTCAGTATGTGACGTGTCGAAGTAGTACTTCTGTTTTGTAAATAATTGAACTTCGGTTAAAATCACGCTGTTCTGTTATATGCATAAACCGTGAATTGTCGACACATTGTTTTAACTGGTTTTGTTCTCATAGGCTCATTTAATTACATAGTTGCATGAAGATGCCCAACTTGCCTCACCTTTCCCTGGTAGTATTCCCATTGTGCCTACAAGAAAATACCTAATAAAACCTCCTTTAGCTAAAGCTTCACCACTTCCTGTTAGGAACAAGTGTATACGAAAACAAAACCTTTTATGAAACGTGAACAATGCCGCTCTTAGTTTTGCAGTGGCGTTAAGAGTCAAATTACCGCAACACTAAAACCAAAGACGCATAAATGGAAACACAAGACAAAACAGTACGTAAAAAAATGCTATAAATTTGATGTACTGTACAAGAGTGGTCACAAGAAGTCATGTAGCACATGGATTCCCCCCCCCCCCCCCCCCCGTCCTGAAAACTCTCTTACCTAAATTCCACAAAGAATTTCTGGCACTACTGAAGCAAAAAAATTATTTTAATTTTGCATTCTCACAAAATTTAGTGTAAAGGAGTTCCAATTTTCAACTTTGTTTTCATTTTTAATCGGCTTGTGAAAGAAATAAAGGTTAGTTTTCCAAAATCGAAAGGTGTGTTATATTTGTAGATTTTATTTGCATGTTTTTAGTTGGCATGTTTCTATGGATATGAGGTAGGACTTGTTACAAACGCATCTGATGTGTTGACGCATTACGGTACCTGGAGCTGTCAACACGAATTTAGTTTTCTAACTCAAGTTGAATGCGGTTGTCAGTCTGCTAGTGACTTGGTGTATTTCTTGAGACTGGCTTAAGAACGCTCTTTCTTGTGATTTTATAATGGAGAATTTCCCCTCGCTGGTCTTTTCTTCTGCCTTCCCTTTCACCCTCACGCAGTTAGTTCCCCACACCCTGTTGGCACTGTTGCCAAGGCCTCTCAAAGCCAGATGCGTCAATTCCTTCTGGTTCAGAACAAGGTCAAATTATTGGCGATCCTCGTCATTTTTCCCCCTTGAGGCGATAACTCCCCGATTACACTTAAAGAGTGTTTCAGTCTGCACCTTTTAAACGTGACTCTCAAGTGAAGATTTCAGACTTAAATCTTGGTTTTCACCAGAAGGTAGTTAAAATTTGTACTAACGCAATTGAAGCTGATTGTATTATACTTGTTAGTTATGAAAGAACAGTAAAGAGAAGTGTGGTGGTAGATGGGGTTTCTAAAAGGATATATCTACAATAATACGGGTGCATAAGGTTTTCAGATCTAGGAGCATGAAAAAATGCAGACTTCACAGCACGAGAAAAATGGCTCCGCATAAGTAGAACAAAAATTGTGTACCAGCCAGGCTTGATCTGAAGTTTACTATTTTGTTTACCACCCCATAGTTGTTATGCAGATCTTAACAAATAATACAGATATAGGTTACAAAACATAAAAAACTATCATGTAAAACTAATTAAGATTACTCTACAATAATAATTGGGGAAAAATAAAAATTACAATAGAAATCTCTTTAACAACGGTCCAAGATGACAATGTTTATTTAATTCTATTAATATATGCTAGGCAAATCAGATTTGAATGTAGGCTTGAACCCGGTCTCATTGCCTGTCATATACTATTTACATATTAAACACATGAATGTTTTAATACGTATAAATTAGAATCTACACCCTATTTCTTTCCACTGTCCTGTAAGCTCGCGAAAACTAAACGTTCACATGAACCTTGTAACTATTGATGACTAAGTTATTTCGGACACTGTTGTTGCAATATATATATATGTATATACATATACATACATATATATATCCCCCTCGCAAAACTCAGTGTGTAAAATTGTTTCATTTCCTAACGCTTGTGGAAAGAAATGAATCGTGTGGAACTGTGGAGGAAACTGTGTATAGTATAGCAACGCAAAGATTGTCCCTGAAAGGAATGTGCTGTGGGACAAGGACAGCGAATGTGTGTGGCAAGGAACCTCTGTTAAACAAGGAGCAAACCCTTAAAAAACATGCGCCCTATTCACTCTGTATACTAAAATCGAGAAGATTCATTCACAAAATTAAAAGCCGTCAGAATGTTTTTGAATGGTCTATAACTGAACCACATTTGTTTGTACTTTATCTAAAAGCTAACCTAATTTCGTACCTTTTTAACACAACAAACCACTTATGCCACATTTTCGCCTAACGTTAATCCATCTTTAAATAGATTTTTTAATCATATGTCATTTTATATTCAACTGTGTTCAGTAAGCTCCTTATTACCACTTAAGGGAAACTGAACCTCGGGTATACCATTTCTAATACATTTTAGTCCACAAACATGAATCGTTAACCATGCAGTGCCCTCTCGTTCCCGCTTATTCACCGATCTATAAATGCTTCCCGTGATCATTTGATCTGAGCATGGAAAATATAACGTTTCTTCTATTTTTACGTCTTCAAATCCTTTGCTTACAGTTTCACAAAATCCTGTTCCTTTTCCTTCGTCATACCTCTTCTAGCTTATTAATCATTACTTTCCGTGTTCCTTTTACGACTGATTGCCCAGCCACTGGATCTTAAGATGAAACTATTCAAAACTCTCTTTCAAAAAATGGTTATTAGCCAAAACCAATACAAGTGAAACTCATCTGTAATTTAAAATACATTGCAGAGTGAATGAATTTCAAAAACCCTACTAATGAATAGCTACATGTTTAAAAATACTCTTCTAAGATCAGCTCCAAAACGATGCGAAAGTAGCAACTTGCACATGCTTTACAGGCCAAAGCTATAAAAATCCTTAAAGGTTAAAGCGACCTTAAAGCTTTATTAAAAAAAACTATTGGATCTGGAGTGTTAGTGTTGCCAAGCACATTCCTTATAGCCACATTCTCGCGAGAGGAACAAAGTACTAGTTTTAATAGTTTTTCAGTGCATCTAAGTGGCGCAGACTGTTGTAAGGTTTTACTAAAAAAGGAAAGTGTGCACAGAAGAGAGAATTTGCAGTCACCTCGTTGCTGAAGAGGAACATGAAACAAAGGTGGTGTTTTTCAACCTCTGCTTTTTGAAGTAGCCATAAAGATGAAGTGCGCAACATACAGGGAAGGCAATAAAAAAAGACGCAAATCTAAAGGCTTTTATCAAGCCGTGTAATAAGTGGTGCTATTCTGCATAAATATCTTGCCTTTCTGAGGGAAGCATGTCAAGGTTGTGTTGTTTCTACCACTTCTCCTTTATGCCAGGATTATCGCTGGCTTAACGTAAACCTAACATAAAACTCCTGCTCTTTCATCTGCCCCCACAATCAGGATTTAACGTCATTTGGTCTCTCTCGTTTCTTCTGAAGCTTTTAGCTGTCAAGGACAGAAGTGTTCTATCTCGTTATATCACTGCCATAATATCCGGTTAGCAAGAAATGTCTTTTGTGAGGTTACGTTCGATATAGAGCACATCTTCCAATGAGATACTACAGATGTGCATATAACGTTTGCCTTGCTTGCGAATATCGCATACATAGTGACGTAATTCAAGGTTCACAAAATAGGGGTGTTACATCAACATACTTATGGTAAATAGAGAAGTATTATTATGGACGCGAGCTATGGGAACAGCATAACTAAAAAAAAAAAAACGAAATATCTCATAAACACGTGTGGTATTTAGGTTAAGAGTCCTTTGAGGGTACGCCATGAAAAATCCATATAAAACTACCTTTTGTATGGAACATTTGACGTTATATTTTCTCTGCAGTAGTATGTTACTTGCGGTAGGTGAACGAAATTTGTCATTCCACCCTAGAATTCAATATCGAGATTAAATTGAAAATATACATTTTCATTCTGAAAATGCCTAATTAAAAAATAACAGACAGAAAAAGGAAGGAGAGCGGAAGAGAAAGAGAAGCATAAGCCAAACATGAAAAGTCAAAGTATCTTCAGAGGTTTCGACACCAAGTTTGAGGAAAATTCGACCCCCCCCCCCCACTAAACTACCCCACATGGAAAATGTTTTATTTAAGATAACTTCAAAATTGGCTGTTAACGAACTTCTTTAAAATGCCATATGGTTAAGATATTTATGTTCTATGTTATAAATGAAACATGTGTTATATTTCCTGGAAATAGCCTCTGGAGTATTCGTTCTGAATGACTAACACAGTAAGCTCTAGACAAGATCTACTGTAGAAAAAATGCAGATCTCCTCAAAAAGCACAATTTTTTTTGGACCTCGGCATTTCCGAGACATGCCTTATTAGCTTGAATTACCAATGTAACTTGATTATTTAAAGGCATAGAGATCCCCTTTGTGAAAACTATCGCTTTAATCAACTGTAATATAAATTACCTATACCTACAAGGTTGTAAGTTTGCAAATGTTTAATGAAAGCAAATCGCAAACTGGTAAAAGAGCAAGCCTTTAGTTAAAAATTTCTTGGTGGTTGGGTAGAGAAAGGCATAAGAATACTATGCATCGTATATTAACTTTCTCTCTTGAATATCGGAGTTAAAATCTGCTCAGTACTCTCTCTCTCTCTCTCTCTCTCTCTCTCTCTCTCTCTCTCTCTCTCTCTCTCTCTCGTAACAAGTTTGAAATATTGTTAGATGAAAAGTGCAGTACTTTAAAATGATGTTACGTAATGTTCCTCCCCCCTCTCAGTAGTGGTTCGTTCCATGATTTTATTTGACATCAAAACGAAATAAAGGTAATTTACATTAAAGGAAGTTTTCTCGTTTTGTTCAGCCGCTAAATTATTGCCATAATCCTTTTAGATGCTTAAGTTTGAAAATATACTTAAATGGGAACAAAATGTCAACACGGCTTTAGCATTTATGGTATTTAGAAGAGAGACTTCAGAAAGCACTCGTTTTCAGTCTTTGTTTTTAATCGAATTAGTTAATTTAGTGGCTGAAAAAAGGGAACGAAGAGAAATAAATGAAGGAGATGGTAAACCGGTTATTACTGTAGATTCCCAACGAGCCATCCATTGTCTCTTTAATAGCGCCGGTTTTTAGCGACTGCAAGAAACCAACTGCCTGTTCTCCATCTTGAGAAATTGCTGATACAGCCAGCCGAGCAGCTTGTGTTCACCTAACCGCATCATCCACATTTGATTATTTTATACCTACATCGTTAAAAATTCAGACCACCCCCGTGGATTTTTATGCTGTGGGAAATTCGATTTACACAATTTTGTTTATTTTCGCTTCAGCACTCGCAAAGGATGTCTTTAACCAAACCCAGTCACCATTTTTTATCTATCGCCCTTCCTTAACGGGACACTAAATGGCAAAATTTGCCCCCCCCCCCAAAAAAAAATCTATGAACTCTGAATTATCTGTGTAGTTCCATCTGTGGTTAATCACTGGTTAAAACGATTATATATTAATTACATTTTAATTCCCTACTGGGTTAAGTACGAAAAAAAATTCATTCCACTCAAACTCGATATTAACATTTCAGCCTGAATATATTTTTGGTACCTCGGAATATAAACAGAACAACAAAGATGTAGAAAAACGCCTCTCTCCTCTCTCTCTCTCTCTCTCTCTCTCTCTCTCTCTCTCTCTCTCTCTCTCAGTGTGTGTGCGTGTGTGAATGAACAGCACAAACCGAAAACAAAAATTCGCACGAGAATTTGCAACAAAGTCCCACTACTCCGGACTACCCGCTTTTTGAAGTTCTCAAAAATGGCTCGAACGATTTTAAATATAATTGAGATATTTTCATGCCAAATGAAATAGATATCTTGAATTTTCTGGGAATGTGGTCAGAAGTCTTATTCTGGATGACATTTTGATAACTGATAAATCGTTAGACAAAATCTTACTAAAAACTGTAATTTAGTTAAACATTTTATATGAAACTTCTTTTTAAGTGAAACCTATATCAATTTCAAGGTCATCACATAGCGATCACCTCATAAAAGATGAGCCGCATAAGCCTACTGCTTTTCTATATCCCCATTGTACATATATTGTACATTTCGCAAAGTTTATATCATATTCAAGTAGAATAATCATTTGATCGGTGCAATGCTTTGTTCTCTCAGTACTACACTCTGCAGGAAGTTGTTCAGTAATCACTTCCCTCATATCTTTGAATTTGGAAAATTTTCCAGCGATAAGCATTTTTCTCGTTTTTTCCCCCGCATTCATTTACCTTCTTGATCTAGTTCTTCACAACTTTATATAAACGACTTGTGTAGGTAATACTCCTTAACATATTTTATCAATGAAGGAAAAAAATTTTATTAGACCGAAGCGAAATAAGTGTTTGCTTACCTTAAGAGCTCGGTAAGTTAAACTTGAAAACATTGTAATTTTTAAGCAACAGAGTTGATTATTCTAAAGAAATTCGGATACAAATCGAGTTTTTTAGTAAACTGCTTGGAAAGAAAGTTTTTTGAAGCTTTAACAATCTTAAAAAAAATATAGGGGATTGTTTTTAAAATTTTGGAACCAAATCTCTGAAAAATTTCAGCCAACATTATTAACGTATGACTCCTTGGTAAAAATTATAAAAGTAGTAGCAAACCTTTGCACTGTAAGGAGCAATTTGAGAGAAAACGAGGAAAAAGTAGAAAGGAGAAAGAAGTTACTTCTAATGTTAGAGCGATGATATCAGATTCATAAATCTGCGCTGTTATTGGCTGGCGATTTTTTATGATTATAGTGTCTGCAACGTTAATATCTATCCTACTAAAAACAGTAACATATTTTAATACTGCAGGAAATCTGTAATTTTCAGAATTGTGGACATTTTTCACGTGTTTACTCCGTCAATAACTTAGTGCCGATGTTCTTTGTGATACTCCTCATGGATAATAGACCCATTGTTCTGCAGCAATAGACTTCACAAATTAGGACACAGAACAGCATTCTGCTTGCAGTAAAACTATTTCTCTTTCACGTCCTCCGATGTCGATACTGCATCAATTTTCGTTTTTATTCCAAGTGCATGTGTTGAGAATTCCTTTCCAGTTCCGCTTCCTGACCGTCCATTCTCGTTTTTGCTGCCATCTGCCTCGCCGCCGTCATGGGAGGTAGTTTGAGTCATAAATTAGATTCTGACCACAAAGTGGTTCGTATTACCCATTGCGGTGCTACTATAGAAAACATCAGACATTGCACAAACAAAAATTCACAGGCATCGAACTCATGACCCTCCGGGTTTACTCAATAACGAAGTGAAGAGCTGCAAATGTGGCAAAGAGCATGCAAGGAAGACGAAATTCTGAAAACTGGGTAGTTTTATTTCTCTAAACAGAAAAACCATGCCATAGTACGAACTCTTATCTTAGGATATCGAGGAGAGTTTACGAATTTATCTGATGAACCTTGTAGCCTCGAATGGGATTTATTATGACTATTCCTGGAAATAATGAAACAGATTAGATAAATAGTAATTACTTTCTTGATTGTGTTTAACATCTAATCACAATTGCGTCACCTGCCAGATCACGGCCGAAATCATAACACAGTAAAGTGTTTTGTTTTTGTTAACCAAGAACCTAATTTATTTGGAAATTAAAACAAATTAGTTGTGCATTAAAGGCACTTTAACGTCAAGATCGAAAGTTAAATAAAAAATGATATTTTGAAATGGAAAACGAATTTGATTTGCCTATATGCTATCTGGAAAAATTTTTCCTTAAAGAAAGCTGGAAAAAGTACTGATAGTGGCATTAAAATGTATTTGTTTTAATTAAACATTTCCATGTGTTTATTCAACCTATTTAATGTAAAATATTTTATTAATTTTCAAAGTTATTCCGTTAGCTTTTAACCCTTAACAGCTAGCTACATTGCATTCTTTGCTACTAGACCTAGAGATTTAACAGAACCTCAAAGAAGAATAGAGGGAAATTCGTCGCTTAAGGATACCCATTGTGAAAATCCTAAAATCCACAATTTTGCTTGGATTGACTTATTGCAGTATTAAAAATACTTCACAGGCAAATTTACAGAACTTTGTCCAAAATAGTTCATATGATATTAATATATTTATAGCTTTTTATTGTCATTTAATTGAACTGTTCCACATGATGCAATTTTAGTTTCAGAAAATTAATGCTTTCTGGTTATTCTCAAAAACATTAGTAAATTAATGAGATGAAATTTTAATCTGGCCCTTTGTTCAGGATAAAAAATATTCAATTCTCCTTTTATCAATTCTTAATATTTGCTTGTGAAATGTGCACTTTGTTACTTAATTGCACAAACACTGGTGACATTAAAAAAATTTCTTATCAATATTTTTATCCAAGCACAAAAATTGTCAAGCTTCTAGTATGAAAGCAGCATCATGTGGAGCTATTTATATTCTGACCGCCTCGGTAGCGTGGTGGTAGCGTGTCTGTCTCACGTTCAAGAGGTCCCGAGTTCGAATCTGGGTCAGGGTGAGTTACCTGGATAAGGTTTTTTCCAGGGTTTTCCCTTATCCTTACAGACGAATGTTGGGTAGCTCTAAGCTCATTTGAGCATCATTTCACCCATTTCATTCATATGACAACGTTGGAGGACGTAAAATTAAAAAAAAAAAAAAAGCATATTCTGAAAAGAGCTGAAAATTAAAAACACGAGAAAATCACCAAAACTGGTAATATTAAGCACAGTGCCCACTTACAGTAACCCACCTGTTCATAAACCATAATTTAAAGGGTTGCAATGACATAAAATTAATAGGAAATTGAAGTACACGGATTACTCTAATTAGGCAAAAATTTAAGTCGTTTTTGCACTTTTATGGACAATTTTTACAGAAGGGTATCCTTAATAGCAATTTATACAGAAAGTGGAGGTAAATTAATTCATCTAAAATGAATAATCTATTGTTAAAGCTACACAATTAAAAAAACTGGAATTATAAATTGTCTAGAGCCAAACATCCTTAAAGCCATGTTTTTAAAAGATCGTCTATACTGAATACAAATACTTCAAGTGCTTATCCCATCAATGGTAGATATGATTATCAGATAAGACAAGATAAACTAAACGAAAACAAACTAGGAAAGAAGTTTTACTAAACCTAATAGTTAATAAATAGTATAGGCGATATTTTAAAACACCAAAAGAAATAAAGCACATTATCAAACCATTGAATAGCAATGTTCATGGTTACAGGCACGTTGAAAGCATGGGAAAATGAGAAATAAGTTCTGAAACTCTTAAATATTTTGAAAGCCTTCTGGAACTTGTTAGGTGCTTACCGACACGAAGAGTATGGTAATATCCTTGTCTTAGCTTGGGATATGCCTATTATAAAACATATCAGGTTCGTATGGCCGAGGGATAATATAATATAATATCAGGTATCTGCGTGGCCTCATGCGGCGACTGTGTTTTATGAGGAACTGTGTTAGAGGTAACATTCCTGAAAAGGCAGTATGATGCCTGTGAACAAACCGAACAGCTCTCTTGTCAGAATATCAAATTTCTTCAAGCTAGAACACTGGTTAAGTCGTGTTCTGTTGCTGTAGTATTGTTACTATGTAGCTCATAACTAACGGAGTGTGGTAGATACAAGATTTGATATCACAAGTAACTTACTAAACACTTTCGTATTGCATAATTTAACAGGATGCCCTTTATTAATAAGGTGGCTGAAAACATTCCTCGTTTACGATATTGTCGAGAGAAGTCTCATTGTAAGGCAATGTTTAAGTGTTCAAATTACTGGTAGTTTTCGTATAACAAGTACGCAACGTGCTACCAACGAAAGCAGCACGGACAGAAACATTACCATGAATTTAAACCAGCCAGTTTTTTCTTGACAGGGACGTCGCAGGTGACAAATTAGTGTGTGAAGTGTTTAAAGCCCGCGTTAACTATTTGCGGATACATGAGGTGGCGGAGATCCCGTAGAAAAACCGTGCGCCGTGTTGTCCACCAACATTTCCCCCTTGGAGAACCCGGGCCGCCTTGGTGAGAGCCAAGTCGTCCAAACACTCAGCCACGGCGCGGCCACGAGGGTGACAAACCAAGCACATCCCTGGTACAGTTTCGTAAGAGCTTATAAACTGCACTCAGACTGTCTTTGTGACCCTTGGTCGCTGTTTACCTTCTCTGCACCGATACATGTAGACAACTCTTAGGTCAACTGCTTAAGAATTCCTGTATATGTAGCAAATTCATTTGCTGCACAGCAATGAGGAAGCTTGGTGAGTATAGGGGTCTTGGGGCGAACTTCCTCGCACAGTTGACAAAAGGGAATGATTAAAAATCATCGAAGACTACTCACTGCTGCATGATAAATGTTTTAATTACCTGTGAATATAGGGGATGTTTTCTTCGCATTTTTAGCCGTATAGGAAAGCTCTCTAAACATTTTCTTTCAACAGTTTTATGTATCATTTCGTACTCCGAAATAAATATTTAATAACCTTTCTCTCCTGAGTGAAATGAAAGGAAAGAAAGCCAGTGGTGTGATTGAAAATGTTGGGAAAAGAAGAAAAGCGGGAAAATAACATTTCGCAAAAAGGGTTATTGTGATAAAAATAGTTTATTATTATTACGAACCGAACCAGACTACCCTGATGTGCACACAGAGAGATTTCGTTCTCAAATAAAAGTAAATAATTGAGTTAAAGATTTTTATTAAGATCATATGTTGATCAAATATAAATGGCTAATTTACTATTCAACTGGCTCATATCTCTCGTGGTATATCAAATCCTTACGTAAAGGATTTAATAAGATGCAGAAAAAATGTTCGCGTTCATTCTGGCTCATGCCGCCCTATTTTGCTTTACTCAGAATTGTGGAGAGGAAGTGTATTCTACTCGTACATTCAATAACAAGGTTTCACCGGAAATGCATATTTTGACGTCATTGAGGCCATACAGCCTGACAAAAATAGACGCAGAGAACTGAACGACAAAGTTCAAAAGAGTTCAAGAAAATCACCCGCCTACACACTGCCCTTTACAATCAACAAATTTTTTTTTAACTTTTCATTTCAAAAGGGCTCTTAAAATTTTAAAGATACAAGTTTAAGAAAATTTATTAGTAATAAACTGTTTGAATTTTCTGCTAATTTTGCTTAATATATGGAACCGGGAAATTAAGATAGTCAAACCATTATTATGAGGAGAATGTAAAATCAATTTAAATACATAAATTGTGTTTAATTTTGCCGTAGTGTTAGCGATTTTCCAAATGTTTTAATACATGTTCACGCCATCTGGAAGTCAAGCTTGAAATTTGACGGTGGTTCTATTTATTTTTCACAGCTATACCCCGTAGATTAAACATTTGAATGTTGTTTCCACATTTGTATTTAACTGAGCACTTCCAACTTATGTTGTGTCATGAACAGAGCAGTAGGTTTTGTTTGTGTTAAACGTGAACTTTGCTTGGGGAGAAACAGTTGTGCGAATATTCACATAAGATTGTTATTCTAACTCATCATTACGACATTGATGCTTAATTATTACTTAAAGCTCTTGTCCTCCATAAGTCTCTGCAGAGTTCTCAGAAAAAGCTCGTAAAAATGTCAGTCCTTAAGTGCATGGAAAAAGGTTCTTTCAAAATTCATGAAAGAATTTTCTTTATTCTCTGTTATAAAAGGCGGCACTGAAGGAAGCCGTTGTGAACATCTGGAAGCAGTTGGGCAACCGACGTTACTGTTGATCTGGAAGTTTCATTGCCAGGTCTGAATGTTAAATATTTCAAGAGGCACTTCCCTATGCAAGAAGCATTAGAGCTACACTTATAAGACGCAGAGAACTAAATCTTTGCAAACGACTCCGAATTAAGCAGCGCGTGCATTTGCAATTGAAAACAGGATGTATATCTTCTGCTGAGCTTTCCTGCAATATCTGTTAATGCATTGTTCTGGAAACATTTCTTTTGAATTAGCAATCTTTTCCGTCTACCAGCGTTTAATAAAGTGTTGATTTTAAATGGATATGGATATGGTTAGCAATTCTCTTTTCACTCCTTCCCTGTCCATTTCTCTTCTCCCCTTTCCTCCTTGTTTTATTCGCATCTGATCCATCTTTTTATTCCTTTAAATGTCTTCTCTAACCTCCCTTCATCTGATTTCCTGCATTAACTTATTATAATGCAGTCCACATTTGTCGTTGACCACATATAGTACCTTAAGAGGTGAACACTGATGAAAAATTAAGTTATAATTAGGTAGGCCTCAGTTAAGGATACCTCTTCGGCATTTGTCAGTAATGAGGGCTAGAGCACAATAATGACAGGATTTGTGCATCAGACCTCCTCTTCAAGAGTCCTTGCTTCAACGACTTTGGCTACCCATAGCTTTCTTTACCCTCTTCCTTTTTTCTGTTCTCTGTATGTAAAGGTTACCGTAATTAATCAAGCTGATAGAGGGTGGTTAACTCGGGGTTAATGATCTCCTGGGGCTCTAGGCAAATTGTAAACATCAAATCAATGAAATCATAATGACCTGAAGCAGTGAATGTAATTTGAATTTTCATCCCAGAAATAAATTTACATTTACTGAGGTAACTGCCCAAGAATGCCACAGTGAAGGTAGTTGCAAACACACTACAACGTAGTCATGTCAGACTTAAATGCTCCCTAGCCAATCATTGCCATGTTAAGTGATTTTGACCATTTCGAGCTATAAATCGACTCCAAGGTCGATTTCAGGACGAAGAATAAGGAAAAAGTTAGTGGATTGGCATTAAAAAGAGTAGTGAGTCGCCCAATTGACGCCAAATCGTCATATGTTTGCGAAAACTCGTCTTCCAACAGTCATTTGCCGCCTTGGTTCATAAAGACTTACGACCTCACCGAAGGCGAGATTGAAAAATTAGTTGAGGAAATGCCCTTCATTTAGCTTGGCAAAAAATACATTTTAAACAGCATTGAAGGTATACGTAAACATACTCTAAATGAACAGCAGATAGATTTGCGCGGTTATTTAAAAATGTAAAACAATACATTGAAATTGCTATGGCACAAATATTTTTAAGCTTATTTGTTATTTTTAAAATGCAAGTATACTTTGTTAAAATATGAAATGTAATGTCAGAATTTTATTGGAAGAATTTGGTTAATATTTAAACGGGTAGAATTTCACGTTGTATGGAACAAAATAAAAGATACAAAGTTGCCATTGATAATGAGTGGATCCATTTATCAAGACATAAATAATTGCTGTGCCGACATTCATTCAGTAACACGTTCACCGAGTAGCTGCATTCATGTCGGATGACTCTCTCGACGTGTACGGGCAAATAAAATACATGCGAATTACTTGTTAATAACTACTAAGCGTGAAAGCCCCGGGAGATCTGTTTATTCGCTATCTGTGGTGTTGGCGAATATAAATAACATTCTCGTTAGTGGAATATTTGAAATGGCTTTTACATATCTCGCAGATTCTGGCTTTTAAATGCCACCGAACATTTGATTCCCTGTAAAACAGAGCTCTTTTATTTGTAGCAACTGCGTGCAGAAATCAGCAAGCGAACCGCGGAATTTGTTGGTTTTAAATAAAATCCACACAGCACAGATAGCAGAATCTGTCTCTCTGTATGTGTGAGAGGATCGATATAGCACCAGTGGTACTTGCTTTTGTCGTGTTTTCTTCATACATTAACCCATTAAGTGTGATTTGAGCACTGAAATGAAAACAATATTTCGCATTATATCGTCCTCTCATCCTTTAAGATAGTAATGCCATAACAAAACATTGTTAAAGCTACCGAATGAGGAATAGTTGTATCCGCTTGAAGAAGATACTCGAGGAGAGTCAAATCTTGAGTGGGAAACATCTGTATTACATTAACATGACTTTCTATACATACAACCCGCATCGGTAGCGTAGATGGTAGCGTGTCTGTCTCACGTCCAAGAGGTCCCGAGTTCGAATCTCGGTCAGAATGAGTTACCTGGATAAGTTTTTTTTCCGGGTTTTCCCTTATCCTGAAAGACGAATTAAGCTCCATGGACCCCGGACGCATTGAGCACCATTTCACCCATTTCATTTATCGTCCGATAAGACTAAATGTTGGGGGACGTTAATTACAAACAATAAGTATATATATATATATATATATATATATATATATATATCAAGTTGGTCCTTCCGACTTAAAATTCACCTTTCAAGGTATACATTGGAGAAAATCGAACTGATAGATTTATGCTGGCGTTGAAATTCCACATCTTCCCAATACATCACGAGAAACAGCACTTTTAAAGTTATAACAACGTACTAAAACTCCAATCCTAGTTAGTGGTTTACATAAAAATTCCTTCCCACAGACAATAAAAGAACTGCTCCTAGAAAAGTTAGTTTGCAGAAAACAAAAAGTATCGAAAAGTTTTCCCTGTAACGAGATGTTTAGTGGTAGGGAAATTCCGTGAGTAACTTAACATTGTCTGCTTAAAAGTCGTCCGTGTATTATGTAGTTGGTGTTGGTTTGACTTTGGAATCATGTTCTTGCGCGAGGAGTTTTACCAAAAAGTAATTTTGTTGCATTCTACACGTATGTAGTAGTGTAGGAAATAATCATCTTCCACTTTAAAAAATGTAGACAACGGAGCGTAGTCAAAGGACTGTTTATTTTACATATAGTTACCTACATTTTAGGTGTATTGTTTATTTTTACTTATATTGTAGTTCTATTAATTTATTTTCTCTACCACGTTTACAGGTTCAAGAAGGTATTGCAATCCGTCCTAAAATTTTGTTGCAATGGTGTTAGAAGGTCCCTGAATATAATATTTTTAGAAAAAGCGTTTTTGTTCGTGTATGCGTGTTTGCCAGTACAATAATTCAAAAACGAAATATCCGTGTACACCAAAGTTGGACTGGAAGTTCAGAATCTTCCAAGCGTGCTATAGGACGATTCTGAAGAAAGCCTCCCCACCCCTAACTGCCCTTTACATACACAATTTTTCTAAAATATTTTTCTGTCGAAAACGCTAAGGATTTTGAATAAAATACCATACGTTTAAGATAATTTCATGACAAATTAGCTGCATATCTGGGATTTTCTGGAAATAGCCTCAAATGCTCATCCTTCTTAACGACTTTTGCTTATTCCTCATTAACTGCCATCTTATACCACTACGTGGAGTCAAGAGTATTCTTTTGCGGGTAGAGGAACGGAACCTCAGGATCAGTGAGAAAAAAAAAATGAAGGATGTGTTCAGCCCGATGCTCGGTAAGAGAGTGAGAGAAGTGGATGGCAGAATGGGCGAGAAAGATGGGGCAGTTGGTGTAATGCTGGCGGGGGAAACCGCTAGACCCGGAGAAAAAACCGCCCTGGCGCCGTGTTGACCACCACAAATCTCACTTTGTGGTCGCCAGGGATCGAAACCAGGCCACCTTGGTTAGAGCCAGGCGGTCAAACCACTCGACTACGGCGCCGCCACGACTTTTGCATAACTGATAAATCGAAACATGGACACTATTGTACTACACTAAACTTTTAGATCTCGTTATAACACAATTTAGGTGAAATACTTAAATAGAGAACCGTTTTCGGAATATTCCTTATTTTTAAAATGTTGCAGCTTCTTTAATTTAGAGATTCAATTATTTTACTGAACATTCTTTGTCATTACGAAAACAGGATGAATACACTGTTGAGCGATTGCGTTTATCTTTTAATTTAATTTTATTACTTCATTTTAAAGCAATATTTTCCGCATAGTTGAATTAACGATTCGAAGAAATAAAATTCATAGTTTTTAAAACATACACAAAATAATCCTCTTGCATTTATCTTTTAATTAAACGTAATTACTTCATTTCAAAACAATGTTTTCAGCATAGTTTAATTACTGATTCAAAGAAATACAATTTATAATTTTCGAAACATACACAAAATAATCCTCTTAACTTGTTTGGAGGCGAAATGTTCTCTGGAATGAAACAGAGATAAAGAACGAGAAAGAAAGAGTAGGGTCTTAAGTGAATTGCACTCTCAATGCTTTCAACCCTCACTTGGTGTATTTTAATATTACTGAGTCAATAAAGTACTGGGAATTGATGATGTATAAGAGGGGTTTACAGGGCGCTATTTTGTTAGTGCTTCTCAAGGGTGTGTTGCGATTTTACAATGAATTCTCCCTTTGTCTTCTGACGACTGAAAATGGGTGCCTCGAAGTGGCAGCTTAAAGAGGTTGTCCGGAGCCAGATCAGGTGAATCCGCTGGTTGTACGATGAGATTTCATGAGTTTTTGGCCAGAAATTCGTTCACAATGACACTCTTGTGAGCCGGGGCGTTATCGTGCTGCAGAATCCATGAGTTGTCTTTCCACAAATCTGATCTTTTAAACAGTATTTGTTCACTCTAACGCCGCATAACGCTCAGATAATAGTCTTTACCGTCTGATCTTCTGGCAAGAATTCCGTGTGCATGACACCACGATAATCGGGAGAGAAAAAAAAAACCTGTCTAAATGACTTTCGGTTTTGATTTGAGTTTGACGTGCCTTTCGGGTTTCGGTGCAGTTCGAAGGTGCCACTCGGAAGCTTGATGACTGATTTGTATGACTGATTTGCATATCAAACTCGTAAACTCACCTCGCATCACCAGTTACAATGCGTTTCATGAATGTGTGGTCGGAATTGGCTCGTTCTAGCATGTCTTCTGCGATCTTTACGCGATTGAATTTTTGCAGAAAGTTCAAGTCTTTCGGAACTAATCGAGCGGCAACACGTGTCATGACCAAAAACTTGTTTAAAATGGTACGAATCGATTCATGAGACACAGAAATTTCAGCGGCAATCTCTCTCTCTCTGGCCCAAATGACGATTTTCAGATACTATTTCCTCAGTTCAAACAGTTGGTGACCGACCAGAGCAAGGCAAATCTACCCGACATCTCGATCACTTTCTGAATTCACTGTACCACTCATACGCACGTGTTTTCGATAGTCGATTCACTGTAACATTTTCAGTAATTCGGCACACGAAATACCATTTGAAATGCAAGAAATCTGTTCATTATTTTTATGCATTGTAAAATCGCACCACACCTTTGAGATGTACTAACAATATGACATCCTGGAAACAAACTAAATGAAAGAAGAGAAACTCCACGTGGGTATAAAGTGAAGATGTATGATCTTAGCGAAAATAATTTCGAATCTCCTATAATACGAGATTTTAATACGATCAGTTCCCGGTTTCTTTTTGACATAATGTATACAATGCTGCTAAAATTATTATTACATCGGTCTCACGCTTAGAAGACAGTACAGGTCTTATGGGGTGCCCTGTTGCCACATGTACTATACGTTCAATCGCAAATTCAGCCTCGGCAGCGACCGGTCTGCCGTTTAATATTGTACTGTAAATTATGCACCATTAATACGGAACTATCTACACTGCTATTTAATTCAATTTAAGATTCAGTTTTTGCGTGCATGGTTTCATTTTTTACTCCTTTTACTCGTTACTTTCGTTCAAGACACTATTTTGCAGACAAAAATATATATTACAACAAACAAAATGATGAACGCTTTAAATATGCCTGTTACCTTTAGCTTCTTCACTGTCATCTGATAAGGGTGCAATTCCTACCATTTCGTCGTCCATTTGCCTGGATGAACCGGGTTGTGGTGACTCTGAAGGTGCAGTTTCTGTTGAGGACGAGGTCAACGATGATGACAAATGAATCAGGAAATGTTCAATGGCATCTTGTATCTCGTCGATTATCCACATATCACGTTCAATCCTAATAGTTTTATCCATATAATTCGTCCAGTTCTGTACCGTAACATGCTTGTATGCCTGAGATAAATCCCCACATTTGCGCTAGTTTGAATGATACGTAACTCATTTTTATATAGTTCTTCACTAGGACCATTCCATTTGGATTGATTTAATTCACAATGGTATGGTAAACTTATGTTTCTTTCACTTCCTTACTGATAACCATTTCACTTGAAAAGTAACGTAACACATTCAAGATATACCGTCCCTATTTCTTAGTTTACCAATATTTCGTTTCCTCTTAGCTTCCCCTTACATAATTATAAGTATTTTAAAAACTGTTAAATAACTTCACG
The DNA here is from genome assembly GCA_030765055.1 of Mantis religiosa. Classification (NCBI taxonomy): domain Eukaryota; kingdom Metazoa; phylum Arthropoda; class Insecta; order Mantodea; family Mantidae; genus Mantis; species Mantis religiosa. The sequence continues at coordinate 385,551,687 of CM060950.1, forward strand.
TAATCCTTCACATGCACACGCTATAAACATACTCATGGGAACTCTTTTTGTAAACTATTCACTTTTACTGCGTCACATTGCCTTCTCTCTGTCTTTTACTGCGTCACATTGCCTTCTCTCTGTTGACAAGTGGTGCCTGCTTTTGTTCGCGCCTGTCATCACTTCTTTTAACAGAATGTTAAAAGATTCGTTAGAATCGTTAGAGGATTGTGTTTTGTAAACTCAATAACAAAACAGTTTCTTGCTGCCAGCATTTTCTAGTGCGTATATATATAATTTTCCAAATGCGTAATATCAAAAAATTATGACACTCGTCTGATTTAAGATGGCGAAGTGAAACTTAGCAGGTAGGAGCACTGTAGCCTTCTCTACCTGAGAAAAATAAATTGTAGTATTATAGCGGCAAGCTTTATAGCTACCGCATGCTGAACATAAAAATAGCAAATGGAATTTTACCGAAAAACAAGCATTTCGAAAACTTTGGTTCCATAGAAACACAAAATGACTGTAAAAATGACAATCTGATAGAGAAAACATTCTGCATAAGACAGTGTGTTTAAAGCTGCAAATTGTTACAAATAAATATTTATACCATGTTATTAGCGAGTTGGCAACAATGCAAGGGTAAAAAAGGACGAAACTAAAGAGAATTCGCGTCTGTTAGAGATATATATCCCATTTTACTTCCATACTGTCTTTAAAGGTTGAGAGAAGCTTTACAAAATCTTAAATTTCCCTTATTTTCATAACTACTTTATGCTATTGAGGTTTGCAGAATTGGTGTTATTTGATATTTCGTTATACGTGCATTAGCGATGCAGTATACCTAATAGATAGTGAAATGCTATTTTTTATTTAAAAAATATATATAGTAAGGTGACCTAATATGGAATACTTTTTATATGTACTTAATTTATTGCCCTTAAATTTGATATATAAATCTGATAACTGATAAAACAATTCCTCGCTAACTTAGGAATATAGTATTCAAAACACAAAGCAGACAGTCTGTAAAGTTAATCGTAACAAAACATATTCTAGAAATGCACACTTTTTCCTATTGGGCACATAGTGATCCTAATATGGAATACTCTAAACAACATATGAGCAAATAGAATATCAACCAATTTTGGTAAAAATGGTTTTGAAATATTTAAGTTAGAGCAGAAGAAAAGAAATGAAGTAATAAAATAAAACTACAAGTTTATTCTGAGCGAATTTCGAAGTGATAAATGTTTACATCTCATTTATGCATCCTGACCACTAACTGAAGCTGATGAAATTAATACTATTTAATTATTTTGGCTTCTATGTGCAAAAGCATTATAACAATTATTACCATATAAAGGTGTTCCCAATATGGAATATTCAACATTGAGATCAATGCGGTATTCCACATTAGGAACATTTTCGCCATTTTGTTTTAACCATTCAGCACATGAGCCAGTTATAGCAGCCTTTTAGTAAATTATTCAGGATATTCCCACTATGATTCATATATCAAAATATAAAAAGTAAATGTTAATTATACTTACTTTATCCAGCTGCACTGCCCATTCAATCGCCAAGTCAGAAAAACTCAAAACTTGGGCAAACCTTTATGGTGACACAGAAAGGCCACTGAACCTTAGCAAGGAACAAAGAGCACTGCCTTCTACACTAACGTTCCTGCGGTAGCAGTTGCCTTCGTTCCCAATAAATGTTACTTTCATACAGAGTGAGAACTTAGGTATTTCACATTAGGCACGTATTCCACATTAGGGCACCTTACCCTATCTATGTGTATATACATATTTTTTTCTTTTTCCTTATTTAACCGTTTTTTTTTATTGTTTTCGTTTACTTTACAATCTGTTTTCTGAAGTTTCACACATATACACCATGCACATAAACACCCATGCCCAAGGCGGGACTCGAACCCGCGACCCTCTACGCGGCGGGACGCTAGAGACGACATACGCTCCAAGGACCGTGACTACGAGGGCCGGCTTATTTGCATAACATGGCGAGAAACTGAATGGCGACAGCTGTTAAAAAATATGACAAACGTAATGAAAAACGATACCAGCGATAAACTCAGAAACCTCTAATTGCACAATAAATGAGAAATAAATTGTGCGTTTGGCATATTGTACGCCTTAAGTGTTTGTCTCTAACATTATTTTGAGAGAAAACTTTGTTTTCCATAGAAACATTACTTCGATGTAGAGGGGATTTTGTTTAAAATATTGATGTAGCATACTTAAACTACTAACTTAGATGTTAAATCTGCTTTTTGTTTGAGTTGCACAGCACCCACCTCTCTGTTGTATACATAAAAGGACTTTTCATAATTTATAGGGGGAAGTAATGAATCCTAAAATGTATATTTCAGATGAAATCGCTGTTCAGGTTTTAGGATAAGTGTAATAGAATTTTAAATTATGCAGATATAAAACTGAAGTAATTTATATATTGGAATAGGTGTGTACCTATTCCTTACCTGAAATTTATATAACGATATAACAAATAACACTTGCCACAGATAACCTTTAACACAAGAGGAACAATGTCTAGCTTAAGAGAACAAAATTCCTCACAATTTCACATAAGTATTTAATTGTATAAAATATCACAAGACCACCTGACTGGTTGTTAAAGATATTTTAATACAACGAACCTTGCCAACATAATCACGTTTTCATGACGTCACAAAATAACAAAGGAACAGCAAGCTCATTTCGTTGTTCTGACATCGGCCAAAGTCAAATTTAGTCTTTCTTGTGTTACGACTTCCTTGAATTTTCTTACGGAGAGTAAAAGTTACTAAAACTATGTCTTCCCAATGAGATTTTTTCTATAAATAGCGGGGAGGTGTCTTGCATTTACCAGGTGTCATTACAGAGGTGTTTGTGGTTATTCAACACTGCCTTTGCTTAATTTTTTCTCCTTAGATATTTTATCTTGAAGGTCCTGAGAGTTTGAATTAATTCTTTAGAGTTTTAAGTAAATAAAGTGCAACCTAAACTTAAATATAAAAGGGATAAAAGTCTAATTACAGACAACGCCCGGTGTTTCGGCTAGTATGATCTAGGATTAGGATTACAACGGAGGGGATTCGGCACCGAACCTGTAGTTGATTGAACCTAAGCCCCAAGTGGGACATCCCGGGAGAAAGGATGAGGCGAGAGGAGACAGTGGGCGGCCGACCCATAGACAGTGCCGATACCCGTCGACAGTTTTACTCTGAAAGAGACCTCCAGATGAGAGATGATGAAATGGGGGAAAAGAAATTCGGGGGATTTAATTAACCTACCCAGCATTCGCCTGGCGACCCGGGAAGCCCCTGAAAAACCCACGGGTCAAGTAGGTGGACCACGGGTATCAAACCCGGACCTCCCGAATGTGGGCCACAGACGAAACCACCTGAGCCATCCCGCTCGGTATTATGATCTAAGAGAGAAAAACTTTTATACTTCCAATGTTTCAGGAGATAGATTAAGTTAAAATATATAAAGCTTTAGGAAAGGGGCGGTGAAGGTGTGTGCGCGCTCTTAAACCAATATGAAGTCAATTAATGAATAATTAATGGAGTTACAAATGTATTTTATTAGCTCGGGTGGATAATTCAACACAAGTGCATTTTATGCTCGCGATAAACGAAATCAATCATTTTAAAATGGGCTAAGAGGGCTGGCGCGCATGATCGAACCGACTGCTCAACTGTTCCCCCCCCAGAAACAGACGTGCACGGGCTTCGCTGAAGGCAAACATTTGTTTCAGGTCTGCGTGAACCGCATTTTGGCGACAGTAAAAATGGTTAATTAGTAACGCCGAACGGGCGCCTGTATGTTTAATGGATATCCGCTGTTGCCATAATCATTGCGGTTTCGTGAATTACTTTTAGCTGAGTGTTGTAAATCAAATGCTGAATTATAAATCGCCATGTTGGACACATCGAAGTTTGTCGGGTCACAACTCAATTTATTACTTCTTCTAAAGCACTCAATGTAACGGAATAAAGGTTTACACGTTAAGGACTCCTTATAGTTTGCTAACAATTTCACAAATTTTACAACCTTAAAAGTGGGATGTTTACAATTTCATAAATTTTACAACCTTGGAAGTGGGATGTTTACTAAAATTACTTTTAGCATGGTCATGTGTTTTGTACGAGTTCTCTCTGATAATGCACAGAACTCCACAATTACGATATTAATTTGCTTACAGGAAATCCAACTCTACTAACATGAAGTTTATCGTAGTAACACACCATACGCATATTAATCTGCATCAAGTGACATATTAGTTACATCTTGATCACATGTGACCATAGTTGAAGCTGTTACTAATTGCTTTTATTACTAATTCGCTCAAATTAATAAAATAAGCGGTCTCTTACGGTTTACCACTGATTAAAAGCCACCCAGAAAAGCCATTTCAGAAACTATTTCCAGAAAATTCCAAGTATACTTTTTATTCGTGATGAAAATATTTTAAAACATTTGGTATTCTAATCATAATCATTGGAGCCACATTTCAGAAAGTCAACATTTTGGAAAAATAACCCACGTAAAGTGTAGTTTCGGTTAGGAGAGGGTTTTCTGGAAAAAGCTTCGTTTCGCATGCTTATATGGTGCCGAGTTCATATACCAAATCTGGTATTCAACCGTGCTTTAGCTTTTGACAGACCTTTTTCTAAAAATGCTCTTCTGGGGGATTCAGGGAGTCTCAGAATTGTATTTCGGTGACATTTAGATATTGAATTTTGATATTTTGAATGTTATATACGTAGTATAAAAAGTAATGTGTAAAATATGTAAATTACACCAAACTGCTAAGTCATGCGAAATACATACAGGAAAGAGTACGGAGATAATATTGAAAGTTGCAACATGCCTATGAACACTTCTGGGTTTAGTAATCAAAATCTATTCAGTTACAGATATAAATCAACGTTCTCCTTTGTAGTGGATGAGCATTCCTTGGCAAACATTTCAAAACAATTGGTTGGAAACTGCTGATGTTAGAAAATTTCGTCACCACCCTCAGGTTTCGATTTCGAATGCAGATGTAGAGTTTGAGTGTTCCACTTTAAATGACGCCGTTTTGTGTAAAGAAGGCTTAATTGGAGTGATGAAGTGTGTGGTGAAGGCAGAGCCCCCCTGCGGCAGTTTTGTCGTATTGATCATGTGGCGTGACTTCTTCCGCCGCAGATGTCGTGTGTGCAGTTGCGAATCAAGGCGCCCTTTCCCATAAACACGCTGTAATGTGTTAGGGAAGAATTGGCTGCCCGCCAACTCCAGCACCAGGGGGTGGGCATTTTTGACACAAGTCAATTGTTAAATATAACGCCTCTTGCAGTAACAGTAATTCTTTTATCGAGGATTATGTGCACTAATATCCCCCTGAACTTGCATACAGATTCTTAGCTGCAATGTACAATGGCGCGAAATTGTTTACTTATGCGAATGGAAATACCAGGTGGCTTTGAAGGCTGCCTGCTATCATGTGAGGATCACATTAGGGAGGTACAGAGCTCGAATCTCGTTGGAGCTGGCCACTCTCCTTCGGCACTCACTAGCTGGTAGACGCATAAAGTGTTGGACAGCAAAACAGTAGTACTGTTCCGGTAATTTCACCTCCTGTGACAGAGTCGGTAGATTAGGCGAGTGGACGGTGGGCAACACATGTTCTGGTACTTGGTGCACCTCTCCGTGGGGAGATACAGCCGTATCGGATGTTCAGCCGTCGTCAGGATGTTTTATCTGGAGACGTTAGAGACCCCACACGAGAAATATCGCTGTGTCCTTCGCTTATACCTTCCTCCTGGAAGTTTACAGAAAGGCAATTCAAGTGCCGAAATCCTACTCTACCATGACCAATCCTCTTGGCTGGTTCTGGGACGATCTCGCTTCCTTTGATCGATAATTTGTATTTTACTCCAGTCACGCTTTTCCAGGCCTCTGGATAAGAAGTTATTTTCGCCATCCCTTGATCTAGAGCAATGAATTTGCACTGTTCATAGCTTTGTTGCAATCTTCGGGAAGTGTTAAAAACGCTGAAGTTTAAGAATTAAAAATAAAATTTATATTATAGCGCTTTTCTCTGAATCACTTATAGTAGCAAAGGAAGTTGTGTATTCTAAGGAAATTCCATAGAGATTTCCTAGAAAGGATCTAGGATTCCAAAGAAAGCATCTTTATAAAAAGGGACTCACTCTCTCGTGCACGCACAGGTTCTGTCTGTGAAAAGCTGAAACCAAAACGAAATGCCAGATATCAAATTTGGTATTTAGTAAGTTTAGCATCTTCTAAACACGAAGATGTTCAGAAAAGCCGTAACCCATCATCACCCGTTTCCGAGATATTCGTTGCTGCTAGTATGAAGTTTCTAATACAGTGTATTTTTTTGCAGTGTTAAATCGCCTTTAGTTTCGCGTGGTCATGCACGGTACAGAACTTTAAATCTGATATAAAGTTAACCGCTTAAAGGCAATAAACAAGTGAAACTGTATGGAATTATCAAGGAAAAAATGCATAGATTTAATTGTTTGTGTTTTACTGAATTGTATTCCATACTTTCAATTAGCCCCTTTGATATACTATTATCGGTGACAACACTTTGTGCGGCCTTTGGAGCACTCCAGAACACAGTAGGTACTATAATGCACGTCATTTTAAATGTCATTTCTCTATTTTATCCAGTATGTTTCGTTAAAGTACTCCACTTGTCAAAACGTTTGGCGGATTCCATTCTAATTTGCAGCAAAGCTTTTGATACTATCACTTTAGAGACTGACAGCCCTGTTTAAAATGTCACACAATTACTTATTTCCTTAAGTATTTACATAGCCTGATATGTATGAAGTGATAAAATGCTAAAACGCTTCGTTTTTAGCATTGCTGCATTTCATTTAAGGACACGTTGACAGCTAGGACATTTGGGTCCGAGAAGTTAACTTTTCCCTGACAGCTGTTCAGATGTAGTTTCTGTGTTTGAGAGATGTTACATTTAGCAAAGCTATGACGTTTATTTATTCCGAGATCGTGGTGTCCTAAAAAGACCTTACAACAGTGTCTCCAGAGACGATGGTCAAGCTACTAAAGAGAATACTTGTACAAGAATACATTATGATCAGTACAATAAACTGAATAACTCTCCTTCAGTGCAAGGAAACCTTAATAAAATAAAGTGCACAGGTGTCAGATTCATGGGCACTATGCTTCCCTCCCGGTAGGTATACAAACTTGGTTAATCCAACTTTAGCAAGATTACCCTCATTCCATTCCGACCTCTTTTTAAGCGCACATTGAGAGTATGCCAGGGGCCTTGTTTGACGAGATATTAGGTGTTGCTTCTATGTAGATAAGCATGAATGCTTGGATTTAGATATAATCTCCACCAAGTCAACTCTCCAAGACTATCACGATGAGAATACGGAGAATTCGTCATTGATATGGGAGTGGTAGTCGAATTCAGGCAAATTAGATATCAAGGGTTCCCATGTGCTCTGAATTCCGCAAAAAAGAAATGTACATAAATGGCTGGCTTTGAGGGATCAGCTGATCTATAAATTAAACCTGGTATTTAAACCTGCATGACTAATAAAATGTCTGCAAAATAAAGTTATAAGTTCTTTTTTTTTTTTATATGTTCTTTCAGAATTCTCTGTAATAACCATGACACTCACATAGAAATAACGTGCTGCGCAAAAATTTCAGATGATGTTAAAACACCAAAATAAGGTTTTGGTGCTATGAAGCTTTCTTGGCGTTCAGTTGGTTAATAATGGCTTGGGTTGCTAATCGATTTGTGCATGAGTAGCCGAAGTAATTAGACCACTCAAAAGTGTGCGTTTTGGTTAAAAGATGATAAATTTGCCCAGTTTTCGCTCAACTATGCCCAACGCTCCTTCAAACTACCAAGAGACGTCTTGGGGCACCTTGGTTAACCCAAGAGAAACCCCAGATGTCTCTAGGACCCATATTTACGCCTGATGGCTCAAGCGATATGCAACCCGTAACCAAAACAGAGCAAAAACTTTAAATCGTGTCTCCCAAAACGGGGGAATGCCTAAGTACAGCTGCCTTTTGAGATTAATCAAGGGCATCCCATTCCAAATTTCGCAAAAATTCAAAACAAACACCCCAGCAGAACATGAAACCACTTTGCTCATTTCGCAGGTAAAGCCGCAAAGCGGCTAGGTACTGCGGCATAAAGACACCCGGACGGGGAGAAGCCCCGCCCGACTAGGACTACCTCTGGACCTCTGGATTACGCCGAAGAAGGTCTGGGGGTATAGATTACCTTATACCACTGATCATTCTGAGATACGAGTCCCTGTGCTCACCCACATGGAATAACGCGAGAGCATTAGATATTCCATATTATTTGAGGAAAGGTACCATTGTTACCTTTGTCCTTAACGGGATCTGAAATAGGTTTCTCCAGTTAGCAATTTTCCAGATCATCTGTGTATTCTCCGCTGATTTTACTAGTCTTGGTATGTTTTTCTGTGATTTACGAAAGAAAACTAACTTCGCTTAAAGACACAAAAAATCACTACAAATTAATCTCAAGGGAAATAGTAGTACGGAGTGTTGGGGTGAAAATGTCTTTCTCGCTAGCAATAAATGCTTATTGGTGTAGCTAGGGGAAAAGTTTTCAAACGGGGGAAATCCTCACCAACCCCTCCGTTAATTCGAACCCTACCCTACTCACACAGGGTGCCTGAGAAGGTTGTGCTCCTCGACCTTAAAGGAGGGTGCTGATTCATAGAGGCGTTGAACTTATTTAATGCAATGTTGCTGCTCCGAAGTTGTAATGATCGGCTAAGCAGTAAAGACAGGTCAGCGGTATTTTGGGAAAGCACTCTTTTGGTCAGAAAGCGAGGCAATGGCGTGATAAAACCACATCAGTTATCTCTGCGTTCTTTTGTCACATTTCTTCTATACTTTACTGTTCTTCGTCGTCTTGTAATCGATTGCAACGCAAGCGCAATTTGTTGCCATCCTACCTACCGCCTTCATTCAGACCTTTCTGTGTTCGATTCTCTGTATTCGAAATGTTAACATGAAATTTCCGTCCTGAAACACTAAACTATTAAACGAAATTATCCTCGTTCATAACTAGCCGATGACATCCGATGAAAATTATTTAAAGCTGATCACATTGACCAAAGTACGATATGTACAAGAAATGTCTGGTAGTCACATGAACTCTACTCACTCTACTGCAGGCTATAAGCCCTTATTAATTATTTTGTATTTGTGTAAATCCAGATAAACCTTTAGATTTGAAATCAGCATTTGATTCAATACCTAGGGAAGAAATTTGGAGAACTCCAAAGAACAAAAAAGAACCTATAAATTTTACTGAAGCAATACAATCAGTTTATCAAGAACCAAAAGGGATAATAAGATTAGATGGACAAGAATCAGAACCATTTCTGATGAATAGAGGAGTTAAATAAGGAGATAGTCTCAGCCATTCTTATTTATTATTGTGATGGATGAAATATAGAAAATTTGTAAAGGAACATCAAGAACTATGATAGGATACAGAAATTTAAGACAAGTTTGGGCACAAGCGTTGATATATGCTGATGACATCATATTGATAGCAAATAGTTATAATAATTTACAATTAGCGCTAAATGAATGGAAAGAAGAATTAACTAGAAACGGTTTAGAATTAAACATACCAAAAAGTAAAACCATGTATATAGGAAGGAAAGAAGAAGTTAAAATTAAATGTAATGATGAAATCTTAGAACAGGTAGACAGTTATGAATACCTGGGTACAATTATAAATAAGGATGGAAAAATAGAGCAGGAAATTTTAAACAGAATAAGAAAGGCCAATTCGGTCTACTATCAGATTAATAATACTATTGTGGGAAAAAAGGAAATAACAAAAGATACAAAAATTATATTATTTAAAACAATTATACTACCAATTCTATTATATGGAGCAGAGAGCTGGACTGTCCTACAGAAACAAGAAAGCAAAATAACAGCTATGGAAATGAGATATCTAAGACGAGCTGTGGGGAAGACAAGAAGAGATATGATTAGAAATGAAACAATAAGGGAAGAGTTGGGTACACACTCCGTTAAAGAAATATATGAAAAAAGACAACTTAATGGACATGTACTCTGCATGTCAGAGGAAAGAAAACCCAAACAATATTTAGAAGCAAGACCAGAAGGTAAAGAATTAGGGGAAGGCCACGCATGTTGTATCAGGAACACATTGAGAAGTTGGGGAAAGATAGAGGGAAAACCATGACAGAAATGAAGAGAATGATAATGGACCGAGAAAAGGCTTGTACTGCACGCTTAACAGCACAAAGGAGTTAGAGAAAGAAGAAGAAATAAACCTTATTAGAAATGCTATTACTGTACTTCCCGTTTAGGTACAATGGGAAATAAAGCAGTACAGTAGGCTTTCAGCGATAGTCAAATCTTTTAAGAGCAGTTTTCATGTAAAAACTTGGGAATTCCGTTCTCTTTGCATAGGCAATTCCTGTTTGAGAAGAGCATTAATATTTTAAAATACAAACAAACAGCAGTCGTTCCGGACTTGATTTCTTTGTTTATTTGTTTGTTTCCTCATATATAAGTGGCAAATGTCGGAGAGGTATCTTAACTTAAACTTGGAGCATTTCTTTCCCAAAATTTCCTTTTCCAATTATTTCATTCCAAGTTACATGCTATATCATAAATCTTTAATCGGTCTGGATGGCTCTGTTGGTTAGGAGCTGGTCTATTGATCCCAAGGTCGTTGGTTCAAACCTGGCCCAGACCGATGGTGTTTAAGTGTGCTTAAATGCGACAGCCCCATCTCACTAGATTTACAGCTATGAAACAACTGTGAATCGAAATTCCGGCCCATCTATGGCGCTGATGGTCAAAGACAATGAATTCGGTAGCAACCCTAAATCCTACGGCAACAATGGAAATGTCTCCGTGAATAGTAAACGAAATAAAGTTTACAGGGATTAGTTTTTGGTGGTCCGTTTTTATGACTGCCTTACAAACGTAATAAGCAGTTGGCCGGAACATCTTTCTTCACAGTTACTAATGCTCCAAGCAGAGGTGGGTTCATGAACTCTACCTACCGCATAGGCACACTGACTCAGCTTGTGTTTTGTTTCATGCACTATTATCACAGTTGCTCAGGCACAAGAGCATGGATGCCCCACTATGCATATTCAGAAGAAAGAACAGAGACAGTTTCCGTCTCGAAGGATGTTGCGTGAACGTCGTTCATCCGAGCAATTTGAATACATTTGTCATGAAATGTTATTACGTTCGTATCGAGGTTGTCAACACGGCAGAGGAGGACATCTGTTCGGCTGACATTTTTTGGAGAACAGCCATCGTCTTTCTGCATGAGAAATGTGGCATCTTACAATGTTTTCACGTGTTGCTGCAGCGTTGAGAAATATAGTAATGGTTTAATTGATATTAAATGTGAAAAACGAGACAGTACTATGTGACAGTCTGAAAGGCTCCTACATACTAAGTTTATAATGGCGTAAGCTTGTTTCTCAAGAGTGTTGCAATCTGCAGTGTTGGCTTGGACATTAACCTTCGTTTACAAACGGTGTGCAAAGCCTTAGGAAAATTTGGGATAACTGACCTAATTGGATTCCTCAATCTAATGACGGCTGAAGGCTTTTCTTTTTGTTGATATAACTAAAGAGAAAGAGGTGTTTTGCTTTCTCAACTATGTCCTAAATTGTACACAGTGTATTGCATCACACCCAAAAAATTTGATTTCGAAAAGGCTCCCTAAACGTATACTCGTGAAAAACAGACATCATAATCATACAAGTCCAGCATCTTTAAGCATGCGACACGATTTTCAAGGGGAGAAATAATCCTACTGCAGACTTACTAAACATTTTAATTTTGTCAAAAGTGGCTGTAACATTTTTAATTATCTTGCTTTTAAGATATTTTCATGAGATGAAATGTTTGAAGAGACAAATTCTTATTCCACAAAAAATGCTTATCTCATAAAAGCACACTTATATGAAACGTTTTTGTATAGTTAACCATATTCAAGATAATCCTTGTTACTGTGTATGAAACTTCAAAATATTCTCACTCATATGTACAAATTTGACTATCCGTTAAACCTACTTGTATTTCCTATTCCCATTGTACCTACAAGGAAATACACAAGACGATTTATAAGTCTAATAATATGAAAAAGTAGAATATGCTTTTAATAGAATAGTTTTGCAGGAGTCGAAAATCGAGTGAGTGATACAAACGAATTTTTTTGGTTTCTTTAACTTCAAAATATAGTGTTCAGTGTCTTTAAAAAATGTGACAGGAAGGTGTAAAAGAAAATCGTCTTGCCCTTACTGCGTCACAAAACGTGTTTCGTGAATTTTTGGGGAATAGACTGTGAAACTTAATTTGAAGGAACTTTGTATAATGTTTAAGCATTGGACGAAAACTTCCTACACAGAAAGGGTAGAAACCAATCAGCTGTGTATCGCGCAGGCGTATGTGTTACTTCTAGCATTTTCGATCAATTTGAATTCTTTCCGAAGAAAAATCGGTTCTGAGGCACACCATCTCGCAAACGTGCGAGGTTGAATCTTAGGTAAAGAAGGTATTACTTACGTTTCGTTTGGCATCGTAACTAGGAACCCGAACAGAGTATACCCTCGAGGCTACGCGGGCGGGTTGGATTTAAAGGCTATTCTTCTCGCCATGGAAATTCTATAGCCAGATCACAGGTGCCGACAGAAGTGATAGGGAGGGTTGGTCGCTAGTAATAATGAACAAATTGGATTTTCATAATTGACTGGCTTACCAAACGGGGATGGGGGGAAAACTGAAGGGTTTTAAACAATCATGCGGAGAGAGGAAAAAAAAAAAAAGGAAAAACGTGGATTTCACGTGAGTGAAAAATACTGCAGTTCAAGATGTCACGCACAGACCTGCTTTCATTTAGACATGTCACACGACTTTCGTATCTCGCTCTTCGACAAACAGTGGTGTTAATCAAGATTAGTTTCATAATTCGTAACAAGAATGCAGTAGCCTAAAGCGATATTCCTAGTTTTAAAAGCGGGTCGCTATGCGAAAGCGTTGAAATTCTGGTGTCTCTGAATGAACACAAGAAAAACTCAAATAGCGACTTACCACTTAAAAAATTTAAATTTCATCAACATATCAGCTAATAACAAGGACTATTTGGAAAATTAAAACAATAATTAATGGGCGATGTACTTTTTAAGAATTTTTTTTTTTTTTTTTTTTTTTTTTTTTTTTTTTTTGCTACCTACTACATCTTACCATTTAATGCAAAATCCGCTGAGAATAAAGAGGATTCCAGAAAATTCAATTTATTCCATACATATTTTTCAGGGAAATTTCTTAAACATGTGGTTTTTTAATAATCATATTGTCGAAATTCTTTCATATAAAGGATGATTTGAGATACGTCAGATAACATTTTTGTCTCGTGAACTACTGAGTGGTTCGTTTTACTACTTCGCCGTTATTGCGTACATTGCCAGTGATTTTCCACAATACTTCTATCAGTGTGGTTTACTCGTGTACTGGTGAGGAAGTAAAAACCGCGTCATTATCGAACGCTGACATCACGAATATCTGTACCTCGTAATGAGCTTGTTAAGTGATTCACGTAAGCACATGAAGACGCCAGGAGAACCGGAATCTCGCCTTATCCACACAAAGCATTGCATATTTTGCTTTCCTAGCAGATTTCCCGGTTTCCGGTTGAATGAACCGTTAAACGAAAGACGTGGTAGGGTGTGTCACTCAAAATCTAGGAAGAACTTCTTTGTCAAGCATTGTTCAGGTAGGTACATAATGGGTCAGGGGGTTTTACCCGCGTGGCCTTCGCTGCCACGAGTAGTTAATAATGTCGGCGTCTTTTGTGGTTGCCCAGGAAGTATGCTGCGCGTTGCTTCTTAATATCCGGTAAGAACTCCCTCTATCTGAGCAGCCTATTGCCCTTCTCAGAAATACGTAGGATGAACATAGTTAAGATAAATCTGCTCTAGGCATACCGACAGTGCCAGAAACGAATAACAAGTAGAATGCACAGATCAGACTGTTGAGTTTTATCAAGTAAATAAGACATTGACGGTAAAAGATTGATATTTAACGAGTAACTGTAACACATAGGTACTTGATTAAGTTATGTAACGGCTTCATCCGTTACGTCATCGCAACTACATTATCTTCGTTACGGCTGCACTGAATAAAGACATCTGAAGCACGATAGGCGACACTAATTAAATAAACAAAGACAAAAAACGTGCTTCGATGCGCCGTTAAATCAAGGTATTGAAAAATAAATGGACGAAAATACGATAAGTAGCTGTGCCCACGTCGACAGTGTAGATGGTGCGCATCAGGTTTAAGAATAACCGAGTTCGAATCTCGTTCAGGATGAGTTACCTGCGTCAAGTTTTCCCCGGGGTGTTCCCTTAACCTGAAATATGAAACTAAGCTCTGTGGACCTGGGCTCATTGGAGCATCATCCATTTTATTCATCGTCCATTGACAACATTGGAGTACGTAAGTTAAAGAAAAGTAAACAGAGAAATTTTGGTAGGTATCCTCTATTTGAGCCTTGACATAAAAATTCACCATTTGTTTAAAATATAACATACAGTATCATGCAAGTCTAAGTGGAATTATATCAGTTCATTATAACTTACCATAAAGTGAGCCACTTGATGTAATACACCCGGAACATACATTTAGAACTTATATTAGTTTTGCTTTATATTCAATATAACTGCCAACTATAACTAATCATTCCATAATGAATATGTATTACTCTTAGCTGTTATTGGACTATCATAATAATTTGTTCCTGTAGTTATGAACATTGCAATTGGATTTTTACCTGCTATTTTCATCAATAAATAATGCCAAACTGTATAATGAATCAAGGTGAAGTTAGGATATGATTTGAAGCCCTGAAAATCCATATATTGGTAGAATTTGAAGTATTTCACTTCTTTTTTCATATTCCTGGGTCTCCGCCCCCCGAATTGTATAGCTTCTCAAATTTTAGCATATCTCCCGTTACGTTTAAGACTGCAAGTGATAAGCTGTAATATCTTTGGGACCACGTATGTGCAGTTATGACCCCACTCGTACCATTTTCAAAAGTTGTAGCAAAAACTATACGAAAACAGTAACTTTACGCAACATCATAACAGTTTCAGCTGTATTCAACCTTGTGGCAGAAATAGTTCGTTAGTAAGGTTGCATTTTAAAGATGTTAACTTTTAGGAGGTTCTGCTTTGGAATCTGGCGTTAATTTTTTATCGGCACAAACCTATTTGAACTTCACCTCTAATTCATGTGCAAGAGTTGTTGCTTCCTGCCGAAGGTCAAAGCAATTAGCACACGTATCAGAAAGGGCACATTTATGTCTAAGTTAAAAGAAATGATATTTTTATACCACGCACCTGATGTGTAAAGAAGGTATTCTATTCCACCCAAATTCCATATCAAAATTACACCAGACATGCATCTTTTAAGGTACACTGAATTAAAAAATGGATAAAAGAAATAGCGTTTATGTTTTCTTTTAGAAAAAGGTATACTTGTTGTCTTTGCACAACATAATTCACAAATAAAAGTTGGATAAATACTAATAGTTGAATTGAAGTTCAGAGGATGCGATACGAGGACCTTAAAAACCCTTTAAATGGAAAGCGTCTCGTTAATTTTAATTTTCTTAATATAGAACACCTATGCTTCTTGTTTACAAACCAGGTTAAGATGTTTGCATGCCAAATTAAACGTAGGTCTTCAATTTGCTGCCAATATACTCAAGTCCATTTGATTCTTAATGAAAATTGTATGATAAACGGTAAGATATACACATCCAATTACATCGAAAATATAGATCTCGTTAAAGCGCACAAGTAATGTCAAATTAAGTTTTTTTGGGGTGTGTCATTAACCATTTCCGGGGTATTCTGTTATTGGTTCTACAATTTCAAGTGATATATCACTTCGTGTTTTCGTAGTCACGTAAAGAACATGGTATATCAAGGAAATTATAAAACAGTCAGCTTTTAAAAAAAATCTCATTATGGGTTTTAGCCTACTGCATTCATACACCGACATCGAAATGTGAAAGTGGCGTGATGACCCAGTCTCTTGCGGCTTTCATCTCATCCGTTCCTCCTCGACGGGCATTCACTAGATTCAATTGTGGTTTGAGGTGAAAATCAACCTCGCCGTCGGCCTCGGTAGCGTGGTGGTAGTGTCTGCCTCACGTTCAAGAGGTACAGAGTTCGAATCTCCGTCAGGGTGAGTTACCTGGATAAGGTTTTTCCGGGGTTTTCCCTTATCCTGAAGGACGAATGTCGGTAAGTCTAAGCTCTAGGGACCCTGGGCTCATTTGAGCATCATTTCACCATCATTTCACCCATTCCATTCATCGTCCGATATGACAACGTTGGAGGACGTAAATTATGCACAAAAAAATTAACCTCGCCCTCTTGGTTTCGATTAAAGTAGATGATATTGTGAATTTTGAAACACTCATATGTAGAGGTGGTAGGTAACGATAGTAATATGCACCACGCACATGAAGTTGTAACGCCCACCGATTCGGCACTACCACCATTAAAGGCAAAAGCTGATTTGATGCTAACTCTCCAGAAACCTTTGAGCTGTTGTCATCGGCGAGTTAAGTGGATTTGTAGCCGTGTAAGACTTCTGCATGCGATTTGTTTTTATTATAGCGAGGTCATTCATCAACCGTCACAGAATAACTGTACTTCAATAAATACGATGTACCTCGTGAATTGTAGTTTACTGGGTTCTCATGCCACATCATCTCGGAAAAATCTCATGTCACTTGTATTTGGAAGTTTCAGTTGACTTGTCAAATTTGATTAAAGAAAGGAATTACAGATGCCATGAACGTATTTTCCGTATGCCATAGACTACCTCTTGAATACATCGATCGATTTATCTTTCCTTCTTTCTTTCTTTGCAAATTATTCTTCCTCCTCACAAGTTTGTTTTCTACATTTATTGCTTTTTCAGTAGAGGATGTGTTAGGTACATTCGATCCGGTTCACCTTAAAGTTCCCGTAAATTAACAAATTCAAATCTACAAAAAAGCCACGTATTGGTGAGAATAGTGTAGCTCAAAAAATGAAAGTCGAATAAATAACAAATATGCTAATATCTAAACGATTTATCATGAGTATCTACCAAATATTACCCTGTCTAAATAATAGTTTTCCTTGTACCTTTTTTTTTCAATAATGACTGAAGATTCCGATTAAAAATTTTGGATAACTGCATAAGCAATAACCTTCAGGTCTTAAGCTTTCGTAAATAACCCCCGAAGTCTTCGCCATTGTGAATGAACATTGTGTTATTTTGTGTACTTACTGTGGTAAAACATAAGAGGGACGAAGTTTGCTGCATGTAAGATACCTGTAGATGTTGCTGAAACACACAATTGAAGTCTCAAGTTTTTGTGGTACCAAATATAACAGATACAATGGAATTCTCCAATGCTTAGGTCATATCTTATATAATCGCAAAGGTTCTATTTTGTTTCCGAAAGGATCTTTAGAAATAAACCTCAGAAATACAGAAAGTCATGTGAATGACATCAGATTTTTTTTTCTTTCATTTGTTTACATATACTTCCTCCGGCGTTGACAAATCGGACGATGAACAAAATGCATAAAATGATGCTCAAATGAGCTCAGGGTTCATGGAGCTTAGAGCTACCTTTCAAGATAAGGCAAAACCTCGGAAAAACCTAATCCAGATAACCTATTTTGACCGAGATTCGAACTCAGGACCTCTTGAACGCGAGACAGTGCTACGCTACACAGGCGAGCTAAGATTTTTTTTTAATGTGTGCCTAAGTACTGCTGCTCAGTTCTCTTGTGCCTGTTATCCATAAATCCACTACATTTAGACAGTTCTTCTAAAACAGGACATTCGAAAAGTAATGGCAGTATTTATGTACCTACTCGAGTATTACTGTTACGTTACAATGATTACTGTGTCACATAAACCTGCTACATTGAAAGTCACCAAATTATTTTATTTGTTCTTTGCTCCATAACGCACATAATCACTCTTGCGAGAGTTTGAGGCCATAGGGAATAACATGGCAGAATACTGAACGTAAGGAAGCAGGGTGACGATGCTGGAATGGCTCAAATTTGTCCTGGTAGCAAGTTTCTGGATACACGTGGTATTTGGAGAAGTCCCTTGGGTGCTAATCTGATGTTCTTGTGAGGGTTGTAAATCAACTGTTGGAGACGAGAGCCGAGGAGAAACCGCAAACAGCTACAGTTAGCATTGCACACAATGCAGCCTGTCTGTCTGAAGGGACAGGTGGGTATCATGTCCTCAAGGTGACGGGCTGGTTTCCACAACCTCCCAGCCAGCCAGCCAACCAACCAGCGGAAGTGGCCAGCGTCTGCAAGCCACTGTACCGGTAAAAGTCGTAATTAATTATATAAAGCTTTGTTCTTCGCTCAGTAATTATTAGGTGCAACACCAAAGGAAATAGAAATGGACCATTGTTGTACCTTTGTTGTATTATTTGGTCAACTTGTTTGATGGAATATTTATCTTGAGAGTTTATTCTTCTTAAATGTTGAAGCATATGTTTGAAACGGTTTAAGACAACGATGCTGTGTGTCCCCGCCATTGTTCATTATTTACATGCACCATATTTTACGACGCTTGGTCTTATTCGGAATTACTTTTAACAAATCTAATGAGTTGACATAATTTCTACTCTTGCACAAACTATACTTCCATACGTTAATTGCAATATTACTTCATGTTCATCGAGAAAAACTCCGTTGTAAGACCTTGTAGGTCTTAATTGCAAGGGGAATATCGTAGTTCACTAGGCTCAAAGCGATAAATATTTTAAGAGGTGGTTGCTGTGTAATGGCTTTGAAATTCCGCTCTTTGCATGGCCAAAACAGAAAAAAGCGAATGCATTCTTATTTGTGAAAACTATAGTATTGGAAAAGTTCAAACAAGTAAGGAATAACTGCTAACGATTCACTCCACATGCGCAATGTATTTGACATAAATTGTTTTTACATTTTTTAGTGAAATATAATTTTACGGTTTACCAGTTGTGCAGAACTCGCTCAGTATAAGGAAGACGTCTGAAGGCATTTACAGAAAATTGAAGATTGTATTTTTATGTCATCAAAATATCTTAAACACGTGGTATTTTAATCAAAAAGGTAGAGACATTTTCGAAAAAATTGACATTTTAGAAAAATGTTAAATGTGAAGGGTGGACTGGGTGGACTTTTTGATTTATATCTTTCTGTCGCATCTTTGCAAGATGCTGAACTTAATTACCAAGTTTGGTATTTTGAGTCACGTTTACACAGGAAGCCCCCAAAACATGTATCTGTCGTCATATCTCAACATCGAATTTTTGGATGGAATACAATACTTCCACTAACTTTACGATGTAGAGAAAGTAATAACTTCCTCAGTATGCGATCTTTGAAACATTTTAATTTAAACAGTTGACAAGAAGCGTGCTCATATTACAAAAAAAAAGGGTACAGGTTATGATCCGAATATCTCAGTTGAAAAATCGAAGATTTGTAGTACGGTTAGGAAACAGCTAAAATTTGGCCAGCATTCAAAATTTAATGTCTAAAATACTGATTATCTTAAGCTTCAATTAATTACTCATGCTTTTTTTCCTCTGACCTTTGAAACTCAACCACGTGATCATTTAAATGTCCATTAGTACACGACCTAATGGCCTATAATTACATCAAAATGCCTTTTCTCAGACTTTGACTTTGTCATAGACTTATCACATTGAAATTGTTCCAAATGATACATTTTGTAAACAATATTGTACAAGTTTGCTGCAGAAACATGCCAAGAATGAAGTTTAGAAAGTCGCATATTATTAACTTGATCACTGAGGAAAAACTCCGGATTATTTTTCAGATGAGGTTCAAAACTATGGAGTATTAGTAACTAAGAGTCTTCAAAATTATGACAAGACTTAGAAATTTCTCCTATGGCTATCCTTAAAGTATAGGGCATAATAAGATTGCAGATAGTTAAAAAATACAACAGCTGTTATGGGATAATGCTTGTTTCCATTTAATTGTGTAGTTTAGAATCATAGGCAATAAAGAAAAATTATTAGAATCATATGCACGTAGTACGTATACTAATGTAAGAGAGCAGCCAAATGGTAGTATCAATGGTCGGATTACCATGGTCTCGGGTTCGATTCCCTTCACTCCGGCCACCCTGACCCACGGGTTTTTCTTGAATGGTAAGCAAATAGTGATATGAACTACGATCTGCCCCGAATTTTCTTGTCCATCATTTCATTTCATTTCTTTCCTTCGTCGTCTCTAGGGCCATAGGATGAAGTAAAACGGTTTGATGCATTGTGGGGGGACGATACAGTTTTGTGGAAAGATCTTACCTTGGCAGTTGGTGGTCTGGGGCCAAGAGATGCTTCAAGGTGGACTCATCGAAAATCGTTAAGGACCCCCGTCTTCGCTAAGCGCGCGCTGCTTCCCGGATTTGGTCAATTATGGTTTCCTTTATCTCTCTTCTCCAAACCTATGCCTGCTTTTGCTCCAGCCGTATGAACGTTTTTGTGTATAGTCCTCTCCTTTCCCATTAGAAGTAAGGCTCGAATGGCTTAACTGTTGAAGGGCCCTTAAACGCAACATACTCACTGATCACGTTAGCGTGGAGGGGGGGGGGGGAGGAAGCAACATACTCACTGATCACGTTAGGGTGGGGGGGGGCACGGGAATTGATCCAAGTTATTTGATTATCTTCTTCCCGTAATATATTAACCAAAATTAATCTGTAATACCAGAGTTAGAAAAAAGTTGTCTTTGACGCACTTGCCGCATAATCCATTGAACATGATTTTGATTTTAAAGTAGTTTACTATTGCATTTTTAAACAACTGCAGTTTAATTTTGTACCGAAAAATGCAGATGGTTAACAATAAATGATTAATCGTCTGAATAATATTACAAATTTACTTTAGATAATTTTATCAGTAGCAGAACTCCTATTGATTGAAATCTTTCTGCCATTTTTTCCTCGGTGATTAAGAGGTTTTTAGACACAATTTATTCAACTAGTTGTTTTTTCCTTTCTTGTTCGTAGCGCGGTCTGCTTTCTTCAGTTTACTGAAAGTGATTTTAGTTGGTTTTGGGAATTCGGATAGTTTACCCAGACATGTAGGAGTTATTTACACTTGGGAATATCCTCGTCGGAAATAATTACTGTTCTGACTTGGTACTGGAAGCTTTGATAAAAGTGTGTTTGCAGAGGGCAGTCTGGTTTAGCCGGTTCGTAATCTTGCCTAATGGCGAGTCTTGTAAGTAAGGGGGGAGGGGGGAATAAATTTACTGCTCTGGGAGACTGCATGCTAGATATGGTTAGGTCAGGGAATAACGAGACTGCAGAAAAGTTATGTTACTGCCATACGTCCCCAAGGACAGTCTTTGTGAACCTCCATAACGCGTATAGTGATAGGTAACGTGTTTAGAAAACCAATACTATATTTTACTCTGTGTGTAGCATGAACAACTCTGCGGCCAAGTACCTTCTCAGTCTGGCTGGCTTCTGTGCTAGTCACCTGCACTCAAATAGCAGGGCGCTTATTGGTTTCGTCATCAACCTGAATGGTAATGTAGTCGCGTTCGTCAGCACCTGGTGTGAAGACAAGTAGAGCAGCAACTTGTCATTTACACGTGTTTGTTTTACGCCGGAATTATTCAGAGAGAATTTTTAAGTTTTTTTTTTTCTATCCTCCAGCGTTGTCATATCGGTCGAATGACTGAAATGCCCAAATAACACAGGGGTCCGTAGAACTTAAGTTACCGAACATTCATGCTTTAGAATAAGGGAAAACTCCGGGAAAAAAACCTTAAGATAACATCCTGACCGAGATTCGAACTCGGGACCTCTTGAACATAGGCGCGCTCATACTACCAACTCCGCTACAGATGCGCGCATTAATACACCTTGAGTTACTCGATATTTTTCATCTTTCCGGATAAGGGAAACCCCTGAAAAAGCTTATGCAGATAACTCACCCTGAACGCGAATCGAACCAGGGGCCACTCCCAGAAAAACCCTTTACAGATAACTCACTCTGAACAAGATTAGAACTAGGGACCGAAGCACACACGCTACCACCTATGCTACAATTGCTGGCATTAATGCATCTTGAGTTACTCGACTTTCATCTTTCACGAAAAGGGAAACCCCCAGAAAAACCTTATACAGATAACTCACTCTGAACAAGATTAGAACTAGAGACCGAATCACACACGCTACCACCTATGCTACAATTTCTGGCATTAATGCATCTTGAGTTACTCGACTTTCATCTTTCACGAAAAGGGAAACCCCCAGAAAAACCTTATACAGATAACTCACTCTGAACAAGATTAGAACTAGGAACCGAAGCGCACACGCTACCACCTATGCTACAATTGCTGGCATTAATGCATCTTGAGTTACTCGACTTTCAACTTTCACGAAAAGGGAAACCCCCAGAAAACCTTATACAGATAACTCACTCTGAACAAGATTAGAACTAGGGACTGAAGCACACACGCTACCACCTATGCTACAATTGCTGGCATTAATGCATCTTGAGTTACTCGACTTTCATCTTTCACGATAAGGGAAACCACCAGAAAAACCTCATACAGATAACTCACTCTGAACAAGATTAGAATTAGGAACCGAAGCACACACGCTACCACCTATGCTACAATTGCTGGCATTAATGCATCTTGAGTTACTCGACTTTCATCTTTCACGATAAGGGAAACCCCCAGAAAAACCTCATACAGATAACTCACTCTGAACAAGATTAGAATTAGGAACCGAAGCACACACGCTACCACCTATGCTACAATTGCTGGCATTAATGCATTTTGGGTTACTCGACATTAATCTTTCACGATATGGGAAAACCCTAGAAAAACCTCATACAGATAACTCACTCTGAACAAGATTAGAATTAGGAACCGAAGCACACACGCTACCACCTATACTACAATTGCTGGCATTAATGCATTTTGAGTTACTCGACATTCATCTTTCACGATATTGGAAAACCCCAGAAAAACCTTATACAGATAACTCACTCTGAACGAGATTCGAACTAGGAATCGAAGCACACACGCTACCACCTATGCTACAATTGCTGGCATTAATACATCTTGAGTTACTCGACTTTCATCTTTCACGATAAGGGAAACCCCCAGAAAAACCTTATACAGATAACTCACTCTGAACAATATTAGAACTAGGAACCGAAGCACACACGCTACCACCTATGCTACAATTGCTGGCATTAATGCATCTTGAGTTACTCGACTTTCATCTTTCACGATTAGCGAAACCCCCAGAAAAACCTTATACAGATAACTCACTCTGAACAAGATTATAACTAGGAACCGAAGCGCACACGCTACCACCTATGCTACAATTGCTGGCATTAATGCATCTTGAGTTACTCGACTTTCATCTTTCACGATAAGGGAAACCCCCAGAAAAACCTCATACAGATAACTCACTCTGAACAAGATTAGAATTAGGAACCGAAGCACACACGCTACCACCTATGCTACAATTGCTGGCATTAATGCATTTTGGGTTACTCGACATTCATCTTTCACGATATGGGAAAACCCCAGAAAAACCTTATACAGATAACTCACTCTGAACAAGATTAGAATTAGGAACCGAAGCACACACGCTACCACCTATACTACAATTGCTGGCATTAATGCATTTTGAGTTACTCGACATTCATCTTTCACGATATTGGAAAACCCCAGAAAAACCTTATACAGATAACTCACTCTGAACGAGATTCGAACTAGGAATCGAAGCACACACGCTACCACCTATGCTACAATTGCTGGCATTAATACATCTTGAGTTACTCGACTTTCATCTTTCACGATAAGGGAAACCCCCAGAAAAACCTTATACAGATAACTTACTCTGAACAATATTAGAACTAGGAACCGAAGCACACACGCTACCACCTATGCTACAATTGCTGGCATTAATGCATCTTGAGTTACTCGACTTTCATCTTTCACGATAAGCGAAACCCCCAGAAAAACCTTATACAGATAACTCACTCTGAACAAGATTATAACTAGGAACCGAAGCGCACACGCTACCACCTATGCTACAATTTCTGGCATTAATGCATCTTGAGTTACTCGACTTTCATCTTTCATGATATGGGAAACCCCCAGAAAAACCTTATACAGATAACTCACTCTGAACAAGATTATAACTAGGAACCGAAGCGCACACGCTACCACCTATGCTACAATTTCTGGCATTAATGCATCTTGAGTTACTCGACTTTCATCTTTCATGATATGGGAAACCCCCAGAAAAACCTTATACAGATAACTCACTCTGAACGAGATTAGAACTAGGAACCGAAGCGCACACGCTACCACCTATGCTACAATTGCTGGCATTAATGCATCTTGAGTTACTCGACTTTCATCTTTCATGTTATGGGAAACCCCCAGAAAAACCTTATACAGATAACTCACTCTGAACAAGATTAGAACTAGGAACCGAAACACACACGCTACCACCTATGCTACAATTGCTGGCATTAATGCATCTTGAGTTACTCGACTTTCATCTTTCTTATGGGAAACCCCCAGAAAAACCTTATACAGATAACTCACTCTGAACAAGATTAGAACTAGGAACCGAAGCACACACGCTACCACCTATGCTACAATTGCTGGCATTAATGCATCTGGAGTTACTCGACATTCATCTTTCACGATATGGGAAACCCCCAGAAAAACCTTATACAGATAACTCACTCTGAACGAGATTAGAACTAGGAACCGAAGCGCCAACGCTACCACCTATGCTACAATTGCTGGCATTAATGCATCTTGAGTTACTCGACATTCATCTTTCACGATATGGGAAACCCCCAGAAAAACCTTATACAGATAACTCACTCCGAACAAGATTAGAACTAGGAACCGAAGCACACACGCTACCACCTATGCTACAATTGCTGGCATTAATGCATCTTGAGTTACTCGACTTTCATCTTTCACGATATGGGAAACCCCCAGAAAAACCTTATACAGATAACTCACTCTGAACAAGATTAGAACTAGGAACCGAAGCACACACGCTACCACCTATGCTACAATTGCTGGCATTAATGCATTTTGAGTTACTCGACTTTCATCTTTCACGATAAGGGAAAACCCCAGAAAAACCTTAAACAGATAACTCACTCTGAACGAGATTAGAACTAGGGACCTCATGAACGTGAGGCACGCACGCTAACACCTAAGCTACAAAAGCGTGCTGATGTTAAAAGTGAAAATGCTTAGGAAGCTTCCAAGAAACTCATTTACAGGTGTTCGCATGAATATTCGGCCACATTAGACTTTCACAGGTGATGATCAGTTAATTTACATTATAAATTGGTACATATTAATAAAAAACCATTAAATACTTCCAGTTTTTTGGAATTGTAATTCTAAGGCACCGCTTGATACCAAAGCAAGCATGTGCGCCACTGCTACTGTAAACCTCTGACCAGAAAAAAAAGCTGATGGATGTTCACTCAGGAAGGGTAAGGGGGATTAACATATTCCAACATTGAAAACAGAAGGGCGTATGTTTTCAAAGAGGTCTAATCCTAATGTTGAAATTCTAGCCTTAAGAAAAGACTGCTAGAAGAAGGGTTAAAAATTGAGTCTGCATGTAAGGAGATATAGTAAATAACGCCTAATAGATGAATCAGTGTGAAATATACCTTTAGGAAGTAATAAATTCAACCAATGCGAAGAGAATAGGAGTAGCATTTTGACAGAATATGTAAGTTACTCTGAAACTCCACAAGGTGCACTAAAATACATTTAATCAACAGCTGCTGTAGTTTAGGAAAATGATACGTTTTGTTGCAGATGCAAAATGCATAAATAGTTATTTTAATGTTTAATGCTGTGTTTAAGAAAATAGACCGAATATTTTTATGAGTATGTACCTGTATTTACAATTTTAACTCCCCAACGCAGAGGTCCCCCCTCTCCATTCCTGTATGTGGTGGGAGATATTTAATTGCAATGGCTATCTACACTACGCCTGGAGTCTGGAATTATAATTGTGCATACCGAAAATGAACAAAAATCAAGCGCTGAAAAGCTGTACTGAGCGAGATACAAAAGGCATCCGTTGTTTCCAAAGTCAAAGGACTCCGATATGACCATTGGAGATAATGGGGCTTTTCTTGTTTTCATGCGGACACGGCACGAGGCTATTGCAGAGCTGTATCGAGCAGAAACACAGAAAAGGTCACGATGTAATTCATTGCAAACCAGTAGACATCGGCAATAAATAAAGCGAAAGCGCGTTGATACAATATCGATATTTAAACGACACGCTTTTCCAGTGGGAGTAGATATGAACTTTTTTACTCAACATCAGAAATGTGTTACAAACACCGCACACGTAGTAAACAAGATGACAAAAATGAGATCTGCATTTTATGTTCAGCAAGCGGTATTTTACGTGGCATCTAGCTCTACGTAATAACAATTGAATAAAAACTGCTGTAAGCGCCAATCTTGCAAATGTTTATTCTATCTCTAATTTCTTTTCTTAAGCATGAAGGAAGGTTCAGTTTAATCTTAACTATAAAAGCTAAACGGTTTCAGCAACCGAAGTTAAAATTGTAACACAATATCAACGTGATTTAACACTGAAGTTAACACAAATTTCTCATCAAACAATCTTAGCTGTAACAGTTCGGTATTTAACATCCCGTTCCCTGTGTGATAAAGGCGAAGGGGATGTTAAAAGTTTGAAACGCAATTGCCGCAAACCAAGCTCTTTTGACTTTGTTGCATTACGAGTTTTTGAAATCGTTTAGGAGCCAACGTATTTTACTGAGAGTTTTGTACCCATTACATTTGAGTTGTACCTGCGTAAAGAAGTAAATTGTTTTAGCTTTCTCACATATATGTATATACGTAATTGGTAACTTTGGTTTTAATTATGCTCCATTACTGATTGCGGATTGGAGGAACTTGTGTGCCTTCTTATTTCCTAAGTACCTGCTCTAGTTGGAGACAGATTTTATTTAATATCAAAATGGTAGAGAAAGGAAAATATGCAAACGCTTATCCCTCTCTGTCTGCTTCAAATTATTCCAAATAAACATTAATTTGCAGTGTTTATCGTGTTAATACATTTCTTGTGGCTGCAAGGACAATACTTGTTGAAGGACGTAAATTACAAAAAAAAAAAAAAAAAGACAATACATAAATAAACAAGAAAATGGCACTTGAATGTAGTGTATCTAGCTTACTGGGGCATATAATCCAATTTTAACATTTCATATGCTAGGGGAATACAATACGCTTTAAGGGATAATCAAATCTGTGGTCTAGGGTGGCGGTGTTCCCTTGAAAAATCTTTGAGCGATACGCTAGAAAGATTCCGAACTTAACATACTATGTTTGGTATTTAATCAACTTTTCGTTTTCTGCATTATGCTATTCACAGGCACACACATCCGGTTTTACTTTATGCAGAGGAGGAAGTAAATAGGATTACTTAAAAGTCTGTAGCATGTGTCTACTACATTTCCAAATTTTGAATGAAACGTCTCAAGCAACGCAAGTACATGCTCGGTTGGCCTCGTTTACCACTTTTTAAACTCGTTTTCCGACGAGTTCGCAGAAGGATCGTGGCCTATGAAAGCACGCAAATTGGTAGAATCTGGTGATTTTGTTAAGCGTGTGTTGGTAGTACCGCAGCCTAGCAAGAAGAAATATTACAGCAGTTTGTTACTTTCGCTTTTTCGTGGCAAGAGTGCGAAGTTGCCAGTTGACTATCGTCGCGTAAAATCGTTTTCCACGTGTCGCGTCGAGAGCTGAAAGCGTTTATCATAGCTGTTTCTCCGTGGCACGGTAATGCATGTGTATTGAAAACTACGATCACGCTGCATATTTGTTTCTTTTTTGAAAATGGTGATGGAGTAAAAGAAAAGTGTTTTGATACCTACTGTGGGAAGTAGACTCTAATTTACACTAATTATTTAAACACTGCAGAGCCTGTGAATAGAATGGCTGAATATGCTGAAATGAAACTGGCATTCACGAGTTGAGGGTTGGTCTAAATGTGTCCAAGCAAGATGAGGGAAACCGTTGGAAAAAGGAAGAAATAAAGGGAGGGGGAGAAAAAACTCAGCCGAAATCACAATTCGCGCTATTAGGGGTGTAAGGCAGCTGCGGTAATCCCTCTCCCACCGCACACTAATGACAATATTATTTCTCAATAACTTATTTTTAAATTTTACGTCCTACTACATAAATCATATCGGACAGAAATAGATCTAGCATCGACATTAGCTACTCTGTTCTTCTCGCGAGAATGTTACGGTAAGAAATATGAATAACCTTTAGCGTTTTGTAAGAAAGACTACGGTTACATGAATCCCAAGCATATATGACACTTTACATTACCATTTTCAAGGGGAGGTTACAATTGGAGGCTAAATACTGCAGTACACATATTTCGTTTATGCATCAAAACACTCGTATAACGCTACAAATCGTTAGCAGATGGTCCAATTCTGGAATGGCAGTGGTGCCAGGGAAAAAAAGAAACGCCATTACCTAAGCAAGCAGCAAGCAATGGACTAACAAATAACATTTCCTTAGCATCTATATTCATCTCTCATCTCCAATACATTACTTTACATTTTGCCAATTTACTGGTTATTTTTACATATTTTTATGCAATTGCATAAAACACTATATATAATTCATAAGTGAGCATTCGTAAGGAAGAAGCATCATAAGTTTGAACTGTTAAATCCTAAACTGGTGTTTTAATATTAAAAGAATAAAACGCAGGGAAGAAAAAACGTATTTTTGGCCCTTGTACATAGCCTCAAATGTCATTAAGTAGGTAGCACAGGGGAGAGATGGGATCTTGAGAATCGATATAGAGAGTGAGAAAGAGAGAGGGAGGGAGAGGAGAGGGAATACAAATAGGAGATTAGGTGACGCAGAGAAAGCAGTGATTTGCCGCATTCAAAAATAATGCAGGCGGAGCTGGGGGCTCTTCTACTGTGGGGGAAAAAACACTAAAGAAATAAAAACTTATAAAAGTAAAGATCCAGATAAAGCTGTTAAGAACACGTAACCAGAGATTAAATAGAAGACTAAAAATAGTCGGCGGCGGGGGGGGGGGGGCCTTCTAGTCAATAGTTTCTGGATTGGTGTTGCCAACATACAGAGATTGTCGTTCATGTGTAGTTAGAACTTTACTTTTATTCTAAAAAGATTAACAAAGGCACAATGGAGCAGTTTTTACGGTAGAAGAATTGGCAGGTAACAAATGGTAACAATGTTTTAAAAGCCAGTTACGTAATTGGGTACTCAGATTTATTCCCTTAATAATTTGGATCATTAATAATGAAAGAAAAAGACGGAGGACATTATTTTTGTAGTAGGTAGCTACGTATTTCTTAAAAAGTCAAATTGATCTTATTGGACTTTCAGAATTACACTCTGCTCTTACATTGTACAATTAATAAGGTGTAATTTACTCTTGTCTTTTTAAGAAAAAATAAAAAAAGTGATTTTGCTACAGTGTGGGATTATTATGAACCTGGAGTCGCTAACGAGAACAGTTAAGTACCTAGGTAGTCTCTTATTTCCTTTAATTTGCCTTGAAGGCGACTTTTTTTTTAATCTTTTCTTAGAAGTGTACATTTAGCATTAAGGCCGATACAAATTATACGTGCTGGGATCCAGTTTTCCCACCCCGTGTGTTTGCACGTTTTTGTGCCATCTTCCGCTAATTTCCCGGTTTCTCCGTTTGGTAGTCCTTAATTAGTGGAGGCTTTATGTTCCCCATTAAGTGCATCGCTGTAATTACGATATTCAGCTGTCTTTGGCATGACAACAATCGATAAGAGCAGGATAATCACTAACCTAACTTAATATAATACCCAACAAGTAACTATACCTTTTTGGGCAAATCATTTTCTGCGCTTTGTAGTGCTCGCGCACGCACACACAAATTAAGTTCAGAATAGAACTGTTATTTCTTCAGAAGCATATTGACACATTAAGAGTAATGATGCACACCATAATATAGTAATTTGGCAATTTCTTTCTTCCTGAATCGCTTACCCATGGTAAAGAATAACGGGACTTTTTTTAACGCCGCTTTAGCTTCTTCTTGGAAACATTTCGACAATCTCTTAGTTGGTTCACTTGACGTGTGCCAGTCTTGTTGCGTAGTCGACTTCCCGGACAATGGGATCGTGAGTTGGTGGCTGTCTTATTTAGTGCATTCCACAGTCATGGATGCCTGTATAACATTAGTTGATTGCCACCTTCCTATAATAATTTATAGTAATTTTCTGGACCTGTTATTAAATATCCAATACGCTATTTACTTGCCAATCTGGTACATGAGATTTGAAGCCCTATTTCCCCGAATGCGAACTACAGACGATATCACCACAGCCATCTTGCTCGCTGGATGTGTGCTGCAATCCATTAAAAGATCTTAAATTGATATTGTGCCATAAATATATACTTTGGTTCGCTCAAAATCACCCCTCCCCCCAAAAGAGAATGTTTATTTTGTGTGAGAGAGAAACTGCTTAAGTGTAAAATGAAAAGGCGGATCGTCCAATATATAATTAAGTTCAGCTGGTTACAATGATTCAAGACATTAAAGCAGGCCCGGAGAATATTACTCCGAAGGTGTGAAAACTAAATCAGGAGGCTATAAAGGCAAGTTACCGTTTGTGCCGCTACTGAGTCAGTTTCTAATGTGCGTATTCCCTCGAGTTTGGATAACTAGTGACCGTAATAAATGCCAGACCCTAATGAAATGAAACTGTACTGTTCGCCAACGCAAAGAAAATCCCTGAAAGGAATATGCCACCCTTACTCAGTGAGACAAGGGCAGCAATGTGTAACAGAGAACGCATGCTACACGAGTAGAATCGTTAAAGAAAGGTGCATATTCACTCAGTACACTGAAGCCGAGAAGATCGAATCACAAATATAAGGCGTCCGAATGTTTTGAATGAGCTGTAACTGAACTGGCAAAAAGTGTCAAACATATCAAGGCAGGGTGTTGGAACATTCTCCAACCCCCTGCGTCTCATTACCCGGGGACTTTCTTTGCTAACAGTGTTTAACGCCCGCTTTTACTACATATGGCACCGCAGGCGCTGACACTGATTAAACATGACAGGAAGATGGAGCACTGGTGGAATAAGATGGCAGGGGAAACCGGAAATCCCTGAGAAAACCCGCTCCAGTGCCGTGATGACCACAACAAATCTCACTTTGCGGTCGCCTGGGATCGAACCCGGGCCCCCTTGGTGAGAGCCGTGGCTTGACCCTAGATTCCATAATGAATAATGGCAAGTTTGCTTGTTAAATAAGTTATTTGAAAAAAGAGGCCACGGCTTGGCCTTGCCAGACCTTAAGATTCCATAATGAATAATGGCAAGTTTGCTTGTTAAAAAAGTTATTAAAAACACTGCACAATTCGATAAGTGTTTCTCATTGTGACAATGTTAAGGATCAATTGACTTTATCGGAAGACTTTCTTCTCAATTCTTTCCCTGCTTTCCCATTATGAAGAGCACACAATAAGAATGTCACCTGGAAGCCATTAACCCAATAATAGCTTGCTGTCACTGTCAGCTGGGACAAAGAGTAAGAGAAATACAGAAGTGCCGTTGTTTTGACGGTCGTCTTTTGTCAGACGATATTCGTAATAAGAGGAAATTGCTATTTTCTCTGAGTCTAGATGGCCAGCAGTTGAATTTACTGATCGCCACATTAATGGACAGACACTAAAAATGTCATCAGCATATGCCATGGAATAAGATGGCATACTCTTTATTACCTCCTCATTAAAACGAAAATAAGCTTTTAGCTGAAAGAACACTTGGGTTTGTTTCATGTAGCTCATGAATGAGTGGTGATAAAAATGAGGTGAGTGTTAGCTTAAATGCCATTTATACATGCAAAACGTAGACAGATAGTATTTCCATACCTCTCTTAACATCTGGCGAGTATTCTTTCTGAGGACCTGCTTTAAATCATCGGCCGTTTACGAGATATCTCGTGCGGAAAATAAATATTGGAGAAAGTCTTATTGAATTGTTTTCACTTCTTTGTTTGATTCATTCATAGCCGTTAACGCCTTTTTTGGGGGAGGGGCAAATATTGGAAATTCAATTTGTAACAAATCCTTGTGAAACCACTTGCTTCATTTGGTGAATGTTTAGAATTAAACATGTCTTAGGAGAGTTAGTTGTCCTTCGTAATCTAGTCTTTACCGTGGCGAGGTCGCAGATTCAAACTCGGCGCACAGCAATGAGTTTTTCTACTTGCCATCGTTAACACGACTTTCTTCGGAAAGGAAGTAAAAAAGTTGGTTCTGTTTGATGTCTGATCTTGAAAAATACCGTCCTTGAAGACAATAAGACAGCCTTTTCCCTTCCACATCATCCTGCCTCAACCCTATGGGCGGCAGGCTAATCCTCCGTTACTGTGATTGTTGGCAGGATGAAGGGAGTGTAGTTCACCTGGTTACAGCAAAGATGCCAACAGCAGCATTGATTTGTGGGTGAATCTTAAGCAATCCCGTGTAAGTCAGTTTTGAATAAAGAACGCTCGCGAATAAAACGTTTTAAAGTTGTGTTAATTTACATAATTCAAAACTGCAGTAGAAGCAGACATGAAACGTCATCTAGATGTTTTGCATTGCAAATCAGTTTGTTAAAATCTGCAATGTTTTCTCAAATTGGCAAGAATTTAGATTCGTCTTAATCAGTCTGTGAAGAATTTAGATACCAACCATATAATCATGCTTATAAGTAAAATAAGCAAGCTTTCTATTACATAGGAAATAGCATGACGTTTTCATTAAACCAAATGATACTGTATATTCAGGAAGCTGCAGAATCAATGGCGCAAGCTTGGCTTTTGCAAACTTTGGAACTTCCGCTCTCTAGTTTAGAAACGATTAAAGTTGAACTCTTTCTAGGGCATAAATACAGAATTTACTGAATTCCATCCGAAAATCCATATCGAGAATTTGCCAGAAATACATGATTTTGAGCCTCCCGAATAACAAAGAAGCACTTATAGAAAAATGTGAACACCATAACTCAATATCGAATGCACTATTTAGGTTTAGGTGCTTCCATGGATGCCACAAAAGATTTTCAAGAAAATCCCTCACCTTAAACTACCCATTACGTAGAATGATTAAAGGAAATGTTTATATTCCGATAAGTGGCTTCAACGATTTTAATTAATTTAGCATCCTCAAATGCAGCGCCTTCTGGTTCCGATTGAAATGTCCTCGGGATTATAATTTATATTTTTACAAATCCAGACAAAGCATTGATAAATTTAAAGTGTTATTAAAAGTTGTTCCTCACAAACTAAAACCGTATTTGTATGTAGCCTAGAAACATGAAGATTAGCGCTGTGTAATGTATTAGCTACAGTTTGAAGTAATAACTATAATTACCATACCACATACAGGTAAAGTACAATTAAAACGCTATGCCTATAAACAGTAGTTTTGTTTAATTGATGGGTATCGTAAAACTGAATGGAAAGTATCAACCACAAGGCTTAAAATTGCTCATGCATTTTAGGGAGCTTTTCACTGAAACAGTATGTATCACATACACAAAACCTTAGGCTGACACATCTCGGCTTATGTCACGTCCGCAAACACTAAATTTGTAAACGGTTGTCTTTTGTTTTGTATTCCAAAAGCGTGTTCTACAGGAATCGGCCTTTCCTGTGGATAATAATAATAATAATAATAATAATAATAATAATAATAATAATAATAATAATAATAATAATAATAATAATAATAATAATAATAATAATAATAATAATAATAATAATAATATTAATAATAATAATAATATTAATAATAATAATAATAATAATAATAATAATAATAATAATAATAATAATAATAATAATAATAATAATAATAATAATAATAATAATAATAATAATAATAATAATAATAATAATAATAATAATAATAATAATAATAATAATAATAATAATAATAATAATAATAATAATAATAATAATAATAATAATAATAATAATAATAATAATAATAATAATAATAATAATAATAATAATAATAATAATAATAATAATAATAATAATAATAATAATAATAATAATAATAATAATAATAATAATAATAATAATAATTGTGCTTTATCTCGGCCGGAATGTTGGTTTCGATCATCTGATGGGTCCAAAAATCCCATGGTTGGATTGGAACCCACGTGTATGTGTCTGGGAACTGCAATTGTTTTCTGGAACCCACTGCGTCATGGGAAGGGGTTTAATGTTGCTACTGTTTAATCACCTAAAACTTATCTAACTACTGCATTATTTCTTTACGTAGTCTGCTTTGCAACTGCAGTGTTGATATAAGATTTCGCTACATTTCAAGCAAGTTTTTGTAAAGTTTGACGTGTAGTTAGGATACACATACACAAAACTTGTTCATAATAAGCTCTTTTCACAATTGCTTAGATTTAGATAGGTTTTAATACTTTAGTTAAATGAATCAGTGATAAATTATCAACAGTGGAAGAGAGTGAAAGTGGAGGATTGAGAGCAGTTTAAATACGGAGAAGGTATATTTGCGATGGCTTCCCCTCCTAGTGTACGAAATGCAGCCCCTATGAGCAAAGAAGGCAGGCAAGGCGCCTGTGTAGGCTCGGTGAAGAAAGGCATTTCATTTCAGTGCACCACTTTATTGGGCGGAGTCCTGCATGCCTCGGGAACAACAAAAATGCTTCACTCGTTCCGAAGTTGCCAGATCGTGCAAGTCCGACAGGGTTCGGGGTCGGAGCTAGGCGGTCGATGAGAGGCAGCAAGCAGGCAGTTGGATCAGTAGTCGTTTGAACTTGACGAAGTTCAACACGCTCCGATAGGCACTCGCCAAGGTGTGCGCGTGACGATGCCCTCGTGCGATGCCGCGTCGTATTTATAACCCTTTGGTACCGATTGTGCGCTCGCGATTTTGGTTAGTTTTTTTTGTCATGAGGTGTCTAGTATTCATCGAATGGTCCAAGTGTCATTTTATGGTGATTGGAAAACTTTATACCATTAAGTAGTTTTAGTGTAGCAGTAAATGAAATGTTTTAATCCTGTTGTGAGATGTTTTTGGTCTTACCTAACACTTCTTTGCACTGGCGCATAAATCGTGATAGTGTGCGACATTTATTCAGTTAATCTTACGTTTCCTCAGCATTTTCGCCCGAAGACTCTTTTAAAACTTAACATTGAAACTGAATGAACATGGATTTAATGTTCCAGTGTGTAAAAAAACTATTTTTCAACACCAAAGTCTCGAGTTGTAGCACATAATTGTTTGATATAAAATTACAGTGTTTGCAAAATATGTATAAATTAGTAAAATCAGAAAGTAATAAAGTGTAATGAATGTG
The DNA here is from genome assembly GCA_030765055.1 of Mantis religiosa. Classification (NCBI taxonomy): domain Eukaryota; kingdom Metazoa; phylum Arthropoda; class Insecta; order Mantodea; family Mantidae; genus Mantis; species Mantis religiosa. Next base: position 385,587,300 of record CM060950.1, read on the forward strand.
CCCATCCCATCAAACTGCTTAATGTTGCTTATAACACTTCAGGTGGCAATATATGAAATACAGATCAGGAAAAATTAATAAACACCAGTTCAGGATTCGAACTTGTGTGATAACCAATAAGCATAATAATGATGAGTATCAGGAAGCAATAAACGCTTTTGACCATGCTGTACTGAACATTTGCACTTATATACAATAACATTTCGTGGCATATGTAACAATTGAAAAAACAATTTGAATTGCGCAATTTGAGTTAAATTAATTGATATTTTGCAGTCTAACATTTTAGAACTTTAAATTTGTATATGATGGTATTTTGTTTACATAGAACCTGTTACAAATATTAAAAAATGCATTTAAATGCACAGTAAGAGTGCACTAAACTTAAATTTTGGTTTTTATTTAATGGAGATAAATTTCACTTAAATGGGTTTGGGATTATGGTTATTTTGTCTGTAATTAAATGTTGGTTTTTATTTAAAGGAGATGAATTTCATTTAAATGGGTTTGGGATTTGGGTTATTTTGTCTAATTGTGATGAGATGTCATGAAATAGCAGCGCCTCCTCGAGCTTTTCTTGCTACAAAGGCCGCATTATAAGCGCACGGTTTCTTTAAACTTTTGTTGATGTGGGTGTTCCGTCAAACGTAATCTAAAATGTGTTTGGCGTGTTTTTTATTTCAATCCACAGTTGCCAGTAGACAAATTAGCTTAAAATAATCATACTTGAGCCAGAACGCCATTCAAGATCAAGCTGATAATTTAAACCGATTAAAAATGCAGTAGAACCCCGATTATCCGAGGTAATGTGGACCGGGGTCACCTCGGATAAGTAAAATCTCGGATAATACGGACGACCAAAAACAAAAATTTGGTTGCAAATGTAAGCTACACATCTTAATTTCCTGTTTGCTTTTAAGGCTCACTGTGCAATTCAAAACTGCTTTGTATACTGCACCAGCAGCAGTGTTGCTACCGATGGTTTTGATTGATTTACGAAAAAGATGCTTACCTGACAGCCTCTGGTGCCGGTCCCCACGTGGCCGCGCTCGCTAAAGCGGTGCAGGTGGTCGAGGGTTCGATTGTCGCCTCGGGCATGGCTGTAAAAAGGAAAAACAGCGTGAAAATGGTAAAATTTTAAAGCCCGTCTCTCCTCTCATAATTCTTTTTAAATCCCCAATATGTGCGTATAAACAATAACACCGTATACGTAATCTGTTAATGTCTACTTGAAGAAAAAGAAAAGTAGTTGGTATTGAATTGATATGGTAGTTGGTATTGATATGTAACCAACAACATATCTGAAAATCCTCAATTTCTGCTTAAAAATTGGGTGTTTTGAAGATTTGGCTCGGGTAATACAGCACCTCGGATAATCGGGGTCAACTATCGGTTTATATAGATTGGTAGTACTTTAAAGAGACTTGTATTGGCAAGACTTAAAACCGTATAAAAAGAAATGCATTTGAAAAGTTTATATGCTAATTTTTGGCAGTGTCAGGGTATTCAATTTTCTCCAGAAAAGCAATGTTTGAAAGGACATTTTAATGCCAAGATATCCTAACCAACGTGCATTACTCGGCTCGAGGCCTGTACTTGGAAGCTTTCCGATCCTTAGCAAATAATATTCCAGTTTGCCTGTACAGGCCAGAACTGTGTTGGTGACGCGTGTTAGGTTTGGTATTTATAACCCGCGAATGTAAACGGTTCACATCTGGCCGGCCCAAGATGCCTTTGGAACATATTCACACTTTGGTTTGGCAAGCGCGAGAAGCGAGTAAGACTCGTGAGTTATGGGCACACTGCTCATTTTGTATCAAGAACACGACCTAAATGTATCTTTCATTCTGCAGAATTACAAACCATATGGAAAGAGTAAAGATACAGTCATAATAATTGGCTTTAAAAGGATACAGGTATAATTTGTCACAAACTAGAACGATCCTGTGGGGGGGGGGGGGATTTACTGTGAGGCTAATGATTCCTGGAGGGGAAATTCTCCCCTCACATATTGCTCGCGGAAACCTGAATCAAGACAAGATTAATAAACTTGAGTAGAAGAGACTGGTAATGTGGTTGGTCCATTTTTGTTTTACTTGTCACGTATCTACCTATTAGGTAGATCTACCCAAAATTTAACACAGAGATTTCGCTGGAAATAAGGTTTCAAGGTCCAGTGAATCTATAACGGAAAACAAGCACTTTTTTTAAAAGAAAAAGTTACCTGTGAGCGCGCGCGCCTGCTTTTGTGTGTGAACTGCACAAACTTCAAAAGCAAATTCCGGATATATACCACACTACCAGAATCTTCCAAAGAAGTGTCCGTAATACTTTCAAGGAAATCTCCCCATCCTAAACTAATCTTAAGGGGGGGGGGGCGCAATGTTTTGTTTCTAAAACCTGGCTCAAATTGTTAGAAATAAAACGCCGTATATTTAAAATGTCATATGACAAAATGTACCTCCTGGATGCTCTGAGAATTCCATCTTAATTTCCTTCATTGGGAAGGGATTTAGTATAATGTATGAACCATGAAAGGTAGAGGAAAACGTGATACAGAAAAGAATGCAGAGAAATTATAAGTACAACAATTCAAGTATCACTCGTTTTCAAGCAATTCGTAATCTATTTGTTTTAATTTTTCTGTACTTTTATCTACCAAAGTCTTTTCGCTATGCAGTTGTTTCTCGCCATGACATGAAAGCAGCATGGAAATGCAAGGCCAGCTTTTAATAATTGGACTATCACTACTGCATTTGCAGTAGTACCTTTAACGAAATGAGCAACGAAAAAGGTTTGCGCAAATGTTTATTGCAATTAACTCGAAGGCGACGGAAAAATAAAATCTGTATTATTTTGTTTTCAAGTGGAACATCCTTTAACCGGTTGGGTCATATCGGGCGATGGATAGAATGGGTGAAATGATGTTCAAATGAGCGCGGGGTCAGTAGAAATGAAGTTACCCGAAAATTGTCTTGAAGGAAAACAGCATCAGAATAACTCAGCCTGAGATTCGATATTTGAACGTCTTGAGAAACTCTAAACAGATAAGCAACCTTCATGCCACTGGTTTGGTTTATGGATGATGGCGCTTGCAGTTAATAAATACGATTTTTAGCGTAGCAGTTGCCCTAATTGATTTGGGGAAATTAGAATACTAGCATCTTGGTGAACGCTTCTAATCTGAGAGATCCAGTGTTTGATTCTCGACTGAAACCAAGGGTAGAATGATTCCTAACCTTCCGTTGCCTTCATGTGATGTGATCGAAAAACTGTGACCAGACTTGTTCAGTTTTGGACGACTAATTGATATGAGCATCGGGGAGCCAAGAGGTAATTTGTACAGAGAATGGGCGTGAGTTTTCACAGGGGCATGGCCAAGCCGAATCTTATCAGCTTCTTGGAAAACATAATACTGAATCTAATTATTTGCCTCCAATAATAAATACATTATCACGTTTATTTTCTCTGTTTACTTACTACTACGTGTTTACAGTTAGAAACGAAGTATTGTTTTCCACCCAAGATTTCGATAACGAGATTTCACTGGAAATGAAGATTTTGTACCTCAGAAAATGTCAAGTGAGTAGAATTCGAAAACGAAAAATTCCACATCTTCGAATGATGAAGATATTCAGCAAAATCCCGCCTTCTTCAACTAACCTTTAAATGGAAAACTTTTTGGAAGTTTTTTGCTTTTGTTGAAATAACTTTACCGATTTTTACTAAAATACCACAAGTTTAAAAATGTCGAAAGGGAAGAATCAGGCTGGAAAATTCTATTCCATAGCCGGGATTTGAACCACGAATTTTCCGGTCTCCGTCCGATTGCTCTTCACCATTGGCCATGGTAGCTCAATGGTAAAGAGCAACCGGATGGACACCGGAAGATCGTGGTTCAAATCCCGGCTATGGCATTGAATTTTTCAGTCTGACACTACCTTTCCATATTTCGTCCTACACACGATTAGTGGGAAATAACAATTTCCATTAATGAATGTCCTCAACAAAATGCATAGCTTAAATATTCTGAGAATGGCCTTTAATATCCTCTTCATTCGAAGGATCTCGTCTAAAGCACAAAAGTAATATTAATTAAACAGATTTGCTGGTGTATTTCCAGGTTACTTTTTCTCAATAGATTTACAAATACTTTCGCGGTTCTCAAGAGAACAATTGCTATTCTTATTTCACTAAATTTTCTTTCTCTGGCTCCCACAACCTTGATGGTAAAGAGAGATCGATATTTCAAAGGCAATCACATTGCGACTCTCATAAAATAAGCCCACTAAGTCTAGAAATTAAAGTGAATATCACTTCACGTGCCCCTGTTATTGTAGACTTATTTGAATAGTTGTGCCTATTACCTGTATGCAACTGGAGTAGTTGTTAATTTTGGAGCCAGTAGACAGGCAGTTTGCAACAAATTTTTCATTAGCGGACGTTAACAGAATGTAGCAAGTTCGACATTGAACATGTCTGTTATGGCTGGTGTAATTTCCTGCATGATATACGAGGCGTGAGTGATGATTCTGGCGTGGTAAGCGTACGGTTTGTTAAACCTCACACTGTATTGCCAGTTGGCACCTCTGTCGACAGGATTTGCACTTTTTGTTAGCAGCAGCGGTAACCTAACCGTGGTGATGATTTCCCAAGAGAAAAACCACGCTTACTTTCAGTACAGTACCTAACAAAAAAGCAAGGGCTTCATTGTTCCCTGGCTATTAGAAATTGAAGCCTGCGAAGACACAGGGACGTAATTTGTTTGGATTTACGTTGTTCCAGATACATCGGAAATGTTTCCAATAGGCAACCGTTAAGACTTCAGCCTTCAGCTGCTGGTTCAACGCCCTTAGCTGTAGCTATTTTGAAATTTCTACACGATACTTCCAACGTGAAACTTAATTTTGCAGTCTTTGTCCTTAATTTTCTCAAAAATTGTCATTTTTGTTAAACAGTAATAGTTTTGAGATATTTGTAATGAAAAACTGTGAATGTTTATATTTCAAATTATCATGAATGGCTTATGAAACCGTTCATTTTGAATTAATGTTACTTAGACTAAAAGTCTCTCTTTCTCCCCTTCCATGTTTGCTTCAGGATCGCTCTAGTTTGAGACAGATGCTAAACAACACTCAGTTGCTAGTCTTTTGTCTCTCGTAAACTCTGTAAGGAGTGTGCATGTACAAAACAGTTGATGTATCGACCTCCTGGATGCTCATTTACCTGCACTACAAAAAGTTGGAAGTATGACCTTGCTGCCAACTTATGTCTCATTAACATAAAGTAGACAAATATATGCCTCTCAATGAATACTCTGTACGATGGCAAGGGTTAGGTAAAGTCGTTAACTTCAGAACTTTTAAGACGTACTCTGTTGACATCAGAGCTTTGTTATGCAAATAATTGAGGCTAGACTATAGGTCATAAGGTTGAAAGGCTAAAGTTTTCAACATTTTCTCGGATGTACCTCCGTCAACAGCTACTCTGATATGGAAAATATGTAGTCATTATACTTACATTTTGAAATTCAGATAATGTTATTAAATTTGCACCAAAAGGGCAGCATATTAGCAACATTCTGAATTATATCGTTCGTTTATTGACTATTTTTTGTTTAAAATAAGATACAATTTCAGAACAGCTGAGGTCTGCTCCAGATTATGTAAGTTATAGGTAATTGGAATGAGTTATAAAAAAATACAACACCAGGAACAGACTTAGGCTCATAACGGTATATGGTAGCACATTCGGATGCTTTAATGCATAACTCGACTAAACGTTTAAATAAGAATATCTTTGGAAATTGTTCTTTCACACTAGTCGTGTGTAGGTCGCACTATGAGAGGGTAGAGCCAAAGTGAAAAATTCAATGCCATCGCCGGGATTTGAATCACGGATCTTCTGGTCTCCGTCCAGCCGCTATAAACCACTGAGCTACAATTGCCAACGTGCCAATATGACATTAAATTCTCCAACTGACTCGTGTTTTCCCGGTAAATCACTAGGAGTTCTCATAAATACATGCGAAAACTACCTTAATGGCGACTTACTATGCTGTAAGTACTTAAAGGCCCGGGCTTTATAGTTCGGACCACTATTAGGTACAATTAATGGAAATTAATTCTTCTTTCACACTAGCCTTGTGTGGGACGCACTGAAAGGGTAGAGCCAGAGTAAAAAATTCAATGCCATAGCCGGGAAATGAACCACGGATCTTCTGGTCTCCATCCAGCCGCTCTAAACCATTGAGCTACTAAGTCCAACATGCCATGACATTTATGAGAACTCCTAGTGGTTTACCGGAAAAACACGAGTCAGTTGGAGAATTTAATGTCATGTTGGCCATAGTAGCTCAATGGTTTAGAGCAGCTGGACGGAGACCAGAAGATCCGTGGTTCAAATCCCGACTATGGCATTGATTTTTTCACTCTTGCTCTACTCTTTCAATAATATCTTTGTTTACAACTATGAGTTTCAATTGTAAATATCAAAGTACTTGCTTTGAGCCTTGATGTGATATTTAAGAAATATTTTGAAACAAAATAAGTTAAACAGGACACTTGTTCGTTTACAGATGGCTATTATTAGCCAACTATGGCAAAACATCCTTTCCTGCGAGCAAAGCTTGAAATTTGCTTGATCGTAACATTTGATGTAAAGTTTGCGTAGGCATTGTAGCAACCTAGTCAATGGATAATATTCACAGCTGGAACTGACCTAACAGGATTTATCGTGTGCTTAAAATATTTACATAAACAAGCACAACACTTGGCGAGGGGTCAGAATGACTTATGAGGGAAGTACGAAGAAATGATTACATTTTGTCGTCCAAAGAGGACAGAGGATTCTCAACAGAACACACGAAGTGGTAAAATTGATTAGAAAGTTAAACCATTAAACAAGTGTAGTGCAACTTGTACCGGTGTGGGCAGCATAGGACTGATCAGTGAAGTTTGCACAATCTGGTAGTAAAATCTGAGGTCACGTTTTGATAAGGCTCAGGTGAAAATAACTTTAATCTTCTCTCGCCCACTAAGGTAAGAAATAGGAGAAAGAAAATGTCATGGTTTGAGATTTGGAGACATTCCAATCAATTCAGCGTACGAAGTAAGGATAAGTGTAAGGCAAAAGCACCATTGCCAGTGTTCGTGTTTATCAACATGAAGTGCTTCAAATAAACAAAGGCAATGTCATAAGGCCCCAAAAACCCAAAGAGCATGGCATACAAAGAGGTGTTGCGGGTAAACACAATGGCACACCTATAATCTGTTTCAAACTAGAAGGATCCTGATGTAAACACATGGGACGGCAGACAGAGACAGATATTTTAACGGTAGAGGCGGGCGGGGACCGCCTCCCAAACACCCATGAATTTTCCTCCATCAGTCAACAGCCTAAGAGCGTTTCGTTCTGTCTTTGTCTCCTTTCTCATGTTGACAACAGCACCGTTTTAGCTTGAGATAGATCATACAGTAAACGTGGGTGTTCTGTGCCTCAGCTGCTACATTGTGTTTGTCGATGGAAATATGCAGATGAGCTGAAAGCCAATCTCCCTAGTTCATGATTCTCGCTGCCTCAGCAAAAACAATGTAACCACAATGTGTACTTAGCCAGAGTATTACAGTTGAATCTTGAAACGAAACGTGGAAGCTATCATGCAGTGCAAGAACCCAATTGCCGTGATTAACCTATTATAATTTGAAATCTCATTTTATTTGCCAATATATTTCTCCTTGGAGCGTAAAGGTTATTGTATTCTCTTCAAATTTTTAAACTGAGTTTAGCATACGAGCCTAAAAAATTATTCCTCATACGTTGCTTAGTTTCAATTAAAGTGGAAGTTATACACTTCTTGAATGTTTAACTTTTCAATTTTAGTTAGAAGTTCAATTTCAGATCTCCTGAAATTCTTTTGAATTACTGCACGTTAATTTAAATAACTTTCAAAGTGTGGTCCAAAGGATATTTTAACACTGAGAGAAGTTTTGAAAATGGGAAAGAATTAACAAAATGTTAATGGCATTTTAACCTAATGTGAAAATAAGTGAATTAGTTCTTTGAAACTTTAAAAACTGGTGTTAGTGAAGTCTGTAGTTTGAAAATACAGGATCTAAGAGAACTAAGATTATACCAGATGCTTAAAATTAAATTATGATAATGAAAATGTTAGCATCATATGTAGCTAAATCATTTAAAATGCATACATTGGTAATACGGTTAAAAGTTGTTAGATGTATTATTCTGCGTGGCCCTTTTGCTTCCCAGCTGGCTGCGGGTACGACTAAAATAGTTATGTTTTCTTTGCGATTTAGGAGAGAAAGTTTGTCTCATATGGAAGTTGGACACAAATTCATAAGTTGCTAGTTCTGTTTTGTGATATTGTACGATAAGATAATGGATCATTTTGCTGCCTTATCAGACCTATAACATGGCGACTAAAGCTGCACTAATGACAGGGATATGCAAACCACAACTGGCACTAGATAACAAGCTACCAGTTACGTCCCTTGCATTTGTGTTACAAAAGATAACACCAAATGCTGGCAAACACTATGGCTATTATGAGGCCTAAATCCCAAGGATTTTCGCGTGTTTAGAAGTTGCTTCGTATTTTGCTCTTCAGCAGGTAAGATTTCATTGCAAAGAAGTGGAGATTAACTCTCTCTCTCTCCCTCCCTCCCTCCCTCCCTCTCTCTCGCGACAGAGAAAGGGCGAATCTATAACGTAGGGCAGAGGTGAGCAACAGATTTTTTTTAGTGGTTGCATTTTCTAATCTGCAGTACTTGAATATGCATTGCTGGATTGCATCAGATATTTTCGTTCGCTTCAGCTGATTATACACAATCCCTCAGATAAATCACAAAGTAAATATGGGAGCTTGGGTTGGCGGTTAATTAATATACGTATTTGTTATTTGAAAATATTTATAACAATGACTAATTTATCACTTTACACAGCTGTCATGTCGGTTTAGATATTTAAAATAAAACTAAGGAAATCAACAAAAATACAGCGGTATATTTAAATAATGCTTGATGAATCAATCAGTATCAGTTCGTGATGCATACAGTTAAATGCTGCTTCCGCATGTAGCATCCAAATGAAATTCTTTATTGTTAATTTAAATAAATATTTCATTTTTAATGTGTTTACTGCTAGGATTATAACAGCGCCGTCGGTATGCCGGGATTTCGTCATGCACTCATAAACCATCGGTGTGGGCCGGGTTTGAACACGGAACTTAGGGACCAAGGCCAGTGCCTAATGTTAAGCTTAATTTGAAATCGTATCTAGGTTAATTACTTAATGCGGAATTTTACTTGTAATTACTTTCTCGACCAAGTACATACTTGGTAGAGGGTATTGCCTTCCAACCAAAACTTTGATAAAGGGATTTCATTGTAAATATTTTGAGATTCCCTAAATAAAATACATTTCGAAAATGATAGAAGGAGAGCAGTATAACTCGAAAACGAGAAGCTGGTTAACATGTCAAATTTGGTATTTAAGTTCAGCATTTTTCAAATTTGCAACATTTTTCGAAAATTTATATTTTTTCAAAAAGTATCTGAAGATTTTCATTAAAATACTAAATGATTTAAGATGTTTTCTGGATGTCTTTTGCGTAACCGATACAGCATAACACACTAAATTACACTGCACTAATATGAAAGATGTAGTTAAAAAAACTATTTTTTCGCGTTGTGAACAATTTTCGAGATATGCATTTGTTTGTATTTTTCAATATTTTCCTATCTTAGTTGTCGGAATGTTGATCGTTTATCTCCTGGTCATAGGAATGGATTTGAAAGCCATTACATAGCGACAAACTCTTGAAAGATATGACTACCACTTAAAGCATGCTGCGTGCAGCTATTCCCCTTGTATGTACAAAAACAATTTGCAATATATTTTCTATATTCAATTAACCTGAACACAAGAACAGAGAAAGCAATGTCAGGAAAAAATACCAGATTTTATGAATGTTACATTCAGTTAATTCAAGGGATAAATGCATACTTATGTGGACTAGAGAAATTTGTGAGAGTTTGAGTAACAAGATAATTGATCTAGAAAGTTCTAAGCATTTCACTCAATATTGGGAAGAAATTTGATGACAAAAAAATAGCATGGCATGCAGCCCTGAACATCTCGAAATACGTAGAAAAGCTAAAGAAACCCATTTGAGTTGCTAAGGCACTCGTGCGCAAGGACCTTTTTGAAACAGCAAAATATGAAATTTGTAAGTCGTACAGAGAACGATATTCACTTTTTACCTATGCATATCCTTCAGAAGGTGTACAATGGCAAAACAATGGAAACTACATGTTTTGCTTCCTCAGCTGTTTGTCCTACGTAGAGAAAGCATCGGATGTGTTCCAGTGAAAAATTCGATTAGTTTTAGCTATAATTGACTCACTTAATTCGTATCTAAAGCATTAGGGAAATGTGGAGTAAATACTTTATATCATATTGTATTTGAATCGCACAGTATTTTAACATGCCAGGCAGAGATTTTCAAGAAAATCTCACCATTCGTGTGTTTACAATAGGTTCGTTCTAGTTTGATACAGTTGAGCTTAGTACACACGTTGAAATAAAGCCTGCTTTTCTTAAGCATCAAGTGCTTGACATGACGTTATCAGAAAAGAGGTGGAGTTCGTCGAGCTAGAACAAAAGCTTAATGAAGATTTTATCTGGGGCAAACCAGCAATTGTGTAGCAGACGGCGATTAGTTTTGTTCCAGAGGACTTGAGAGGATGAACATTTCTTATTAGAGCGGAAAGTCTTCTCCTTCCCGTCGCGTCTTCCCCAGACATTTGTATGTAAGAATGTTTAACTTGATTGCTGCGGAGCCTATTCCCCCGGAGAAATAGAAAGAGAAGGAACCTTAAGGAGAATATAATTCGAAGGTTAGATAGATTCTTTATATTTTGGAATTGCATCACGCTTCGCCGCGCAACGGAAGGGTGTCTTCAGTCAAACCGCTATTTAAACTGCGCATGTGAGCACTGCCAGCGGAAACCGTGAACGTGCACTGCCATACACTACCAGCATGACCAAGTGCTCCCAATAGCAAACACGAAATGTAAAGTTTGGATAGCAATAAACGATAACATTCATCCTTATCTATTTTTGTAGATCATTGCAGAAGGCTTGGGTTTGAAACTAGATTCATCCATATACTTAGGGCAGGTGTGTTTTATTCAACAATAGTAAACAGACTAGTTTAAACCCAAAAATTAAACTAGTTACTACCAGTGATTGAGCATGACAGTTCCTGGAACAAGGCCACCACCTTGGTGTCGATTATCGACTCCTGATTGTTGACCTTAAAAGGTTAATAACGTAGCTACTAAGTGAATTAATTCGTAAATAAACATGGAACTATTAGACCCAGGTAAGTTTTAAATGGTGAAATGCAACTGTTGAATTGTGATCAGTTTCTATGTATACAAACATTTATATAATTTAATCTAATTAATGAACATGCGTTTTCATGCGTCAATTTGAAATATCTGAACATCAAACTAATGACTAAATTTAAAAAATAAAAGTGGAAACGCTTAAGTCACCCATCTGCTACATTTTTTTAAAATACGATTAAGAGAGGCCACTTTTCGTTTATAGCCATGTCCCCCATAGGCTCAAATTTTGCTTTGCGTAGCGGAATGCGCTTTGTCGTCAATAACTATGTCTTATCGGAGAAAGATTACGACTGTATTTTCAACATACCAACAAGGTTTAGGCCTCTTGGAAAACATACGCTCTTGTGCTTAACTTTGTGCTATGTATTTATCATTGTACATTCATGGCATCATCGTAAGCTCACTCCTCCAAAAGAGTACACGATTTGACGTCAAGAACCCTGCAGTACCTAATGGCAGTGGTATGTACAAGAGCGTGTAATATCTGACACGTCACTAACATGTTTCACAAGCGGAGACACTTTCAAATTGACGCATGTAGCGCAGTAAAAATATGTACTGTTTCTTTTCCCCAAACTACTTTTCTCGCAGTTTTTTTTATTTTTGCCTTCTCTATTAACACCCCTTCAATTGTGATTTCGCAACGGTTGCTGTAGGTTTATTGGTTTCCGTGGATCAGTGTGTGCCAGAAGAGACAGTTGCGTAGTCGGATTCTTGTACCATCTATTTTGCTTGGTGGAGTATTAGGAGAATGTTAGTATGGGTACGCAGAAGTATGGTTGTGCACGTACTCATAGTGATGCTGGCCAAATGACTTAGTTGAGTAGTCACCTCCTGTACTATATTTTTTGTTTCCATGGAATATTAGCAGAATGTTATCTTTGGGTACGCTGAAGTTTGATTTGTGCACGTACTCATTGTGATGTTCGCCAGATGCCTCACTTGTGGATTTTTTCTTATCTTATTCAATTTTTAAAACATCTGTTTACTCTCCCCCATAAATAATACGTAGAAGTAATATTCCTCTTTGTACAAACTACCTACAGTTAACCGCCAGTGTCTAAAAACTATTTTGTACTGTTGTGATATATTCGAGGAGAAAAGCGTAATAAGCGTTATGTTTTAAAATTGAACAAATTTTTAGATGGTGCCTTTCATGCATCTATGCAGTTAGTAAGAGCCTACACTTCCTTAGAAATAGCCAAGCACTAAAGAGGTAAGTTACGTCAAGGACAATTAAATTAAAAGGTAACAGCCCTCTTACGGCCTTTCCTTCATCCGTTCCTCTCTTGTGCAGCGGAACTTCAGACCCAGTCGAAGGTGCATTGGTAGAACGTGTGTTTACTTGGCAAGTTTACAATTACGACGAATATACTTGCATATGCACGAGGAGTTTGCAGGAAGAAATACTCCACAGGCTATCGTAGATAATCCTAAGTTTCAGGTTCGACAAGGAAATTTGTAACAGAAAACAGTGAATCCGTGATGTGCAAACATAGTGCAGGACGTTCTAACCGTATCGCTAGACACGATTGCAAGCGTCAAAACAAAATGATCTCCGTGAGCGAGTGAATTACTGCACTTGGTGTTACCTATCTTTTGAAAGAGGTTTCATTGATTTGTTTTTCTCCAATGACTCCTTAACTAAATGAACGCGTGAATACAACTACCGACAACTGTGGCTTCAGAAAACATTGGGCTAATGCATGTAGCACCTCACTATGACCTGGATATTCAAGTGTGGTATATGGTATGCGATAATGTGCTAGCAAAATAGGGCCCATTTTGTGTAATGAAACTATATATGCGGTACGATATCTTTATTTTTCACTCGCTTGATAGAAGAAAGAACATCTTATGATTCGTCCCAACAAGATTCTGCAACAGTTCATACAACTGTAAAATCATTAAATAAAATGAGGCAAAATAATGTTGGCAGAAAGTCGTTATTTCTAGCATCCACTATTGGGTAAATAGTGCGCTTCTGCGTGCAGTATATCCCCAAAACTTCTCGATTCTCGTGAAGAGGAGAGAGCTCCCAAATATGTATCCAGTATGGCCCTATATAAAGGATGAAGATAAATCCACTCGGTGTCGATTAAAGCGACGCTGAGATGTTATCCCTGAACAGTCTGAGAGACACCACTCCACTGGTCGGTGGGCAGGTGGCAGTGTGTCATGCGTAAGTCTAATTTTCACTGAAAAAGAAACCTTATACAGTAAAACCTCGTTAACCCAGACTTCTTTAAGTCGGACGTCCGGATAACCTTGACCAGTTTTGATACACAAAATTATGTTGTTTAGCGCAGTGAATGAAGACTTGTTTTACTGATGATAAATTGCTTTTCTCAGTAGGAATTCATTGCACTCACCTCACCTGCTTGGGACCAGATTTATAGAGAAACTGATCAAGTCATGGAAAAAGTTGCAGCCTGTGTGTGAGACTCTCCACAAATCAAGATTGAAGAAATAAGTATGGAAGAGGATTTTAGACATCTATTTTTCGACAAACTGAGGTTATAAACCGATTACATAAGAAGACATTGCATCATTCAGTGTTACTGAAAATGAAAGTGAAGAGTATTCAGATTCAGTGTTAATGAACCAGTTATAGTTACAACCCACGCACAAGCAGTAGCAAATATAGCAATATTGATGCTTCATTTCGAAAGTCAAGCCGAAACCTTGCCAAATGAACTTAAAAATGTTAAAGGGAATGCAAGATTACGCTGCACGTAAGTGATACACTAAACTGAGATAACTAAAATCTCACTATCTTTTTACTCAACCAGTTTGTAGCTATATTGTGTACAGTGCAAATACATAGGCTAATATCAGAGCCCGGATTTATAAGCAAAATGCTGCTTAAAAAAGCTTTTTTGCTGAAATACGGCGTTTGCTTATTTGAATACTCTCTAATTAAAATAGCTTATTTTAACCAAATCATATTAATTTAAGAGTAAATTTTCACTCCTAGCCATCATCGTCTCGCCGAAAGAGTGAGGAGTCGATATAAAAACGTGGATCTTATTGTCTCTAGCGCAAAGAAAGTGTACTGTCGCCGATTAGAGTTAAAAAAGTTTCAAATTTGTCTTAACCTCCTCCGCCAGTTTTAATCGGGTTCTTGGTTAAAGGCTGTGTCGTTCTACGAAGAGCATTTCAATGAAATAAAAGTGTTGCACTCCTTAGATGCAGAAGATACAAGCAATGTCGCCACAACACAACAAGAATGTTTTGCTGATATTGACATTCAAGATAAGATAGTAGATCCGTAAGAGCTTCTCCAAATTACCTGCTATTTAACCCCAGTTGAAAACTCGATATAACACCGTGGAGCATTCACTTCCTTTGATATATGAAATTTCAGTAACGTTGTCTTCAGAAATTCACATTATTGCTAAAACTGCCTTTGAAAAGCTCAGTAAGGTATCAATAAAAAATCCTGTTTACGAGACACTGTAACATTTCTACAAAACTTTCTGGTACGAAAACGTATTTCTAAGGGAAATTCATTAAAAAAGAACTGTGGTGCTTTTCGCATGTTCCTGTAACGTCATGCGATTTTTCACAGTATAAAAATTGTTTCACTGAAAAACGCAGGAGCTGCCCACAAGAAAATCCCAAAAGGGTCCCGGGTTCAATTCCCGGCTGTGGGGTTGGGGATTTTTCTCTGAGCTAAACAGATAATTCCTCATCTTCCCCAGAGTCTGGAGGTATGTGAGTGCGAATGTGTGTGTGATCTAATGATTACAACCCAACGAATACGAGTCTGATTAAAACACCTTCGATATGTTCCAATGGAGAACGGCCGCCGATATGACCACTGCAGTTAAAGGCGGGGTAAAAATGGAACAACAAAATCTCAAGAAAACTTTCTCGTGTACTGTAAGAAGCGTATGGTAAAAATTCTACCAAACAATACGTTTATGAATAAACTTTTATTTTTTATGTGCTTAGTTTTGGTGCTTAGTTGTTTCATTTTTCGTGCTCATTTGCTTGCTTATATCATTTGAGTGTGCTTAGAAATCCGGATTCTAGTTATTACAGTACATACAGTATGTATTTCTAGGGGAAAGTATGGTGATAGTAATTTCTAAACTCCATTAAAAATATTACATGTGGTAATTACATATATTTTCCTAGTTTTTCCGTCATTCTCTGCATAATCCGGATTTTCGTTAACTCAGATAGGCCTTGGTCCCAGTTGATTCGGGTAAACGAGGTTTTACTGTAAAATAGCATTTTCCTCCCTTCCCTTGTTTTGGATAAATATTTAAATTTGGGTAATTGTGTATGCTATAATTTATTAAAATTGTTTTATACTGGAAAATAAGTAGAATGTTTTATACTGTCTCAAAAATTGATATTAACTTAGTTTCTGATTAGATAAGTGTATTTTATTCCTTTAATTAACTTTAAGCACCCTTTTTCTTTTTTTGTTGAGGACACACATAATAGATTAATGTTTTAAACCGATTGTTCAATCTCCAAGAATATTTTAGGCCAGTATGCTTAGGGAGAAGATCTTCACCAAATTTCATACAATTTACTTAATGGAAGTATATTAAACCGAAGAAAATTTCAATACTTTTTAAGCTTATTTGCACGTGAACAATAAGTTGTAAGGTTGTATTCGAGCTGGAAAATATTGTTTTCGGAATGTGTGTGGGCCTGAACAAACAGATGTGGAGAATCCATTAGACAGAAGTAAAAAAACTCAAATGTCAATACTATTTTTCACAACCCTATTTCCTGTCACTATCCATTTCCAAGCCTCTGTAGATTCTGGCAGTATGAATGTGTGAGTAAATGCACATAAATTGTCAAAAACTAAAAATCCCGCGGTAATAAATTACCACATTTCATAGAAAAATACCACCTATAAAAATCTGAAGGAATCATGCTCTTCGATTCAATAATAATAATAATAATAATAATAATAATAATAATAATAATAATAATAATAATAATAATAATAATAATAATAATAATAATAATAATAATAATAATAATAATAATAATAATAATAATAATAATAATAATAATAATAATAATAATAATAATAATAATAATAATAATAATAATAATAATAATAATAATAATAATAATAATAATAATAATAATATACGCATATTGTACCAATTCGAACACTTGGTATACATAATGGCAGTGCAAGAGATTAAGTTACTACCGTATCTTTCGTGAAACCAAATCAGCTCGCATACGAGATTCCTTGCCCCTACTTCGCCACATTGTGGTTTCGGACGCTCTGGGTATAGTCGTGTTCCCATTTAATTAGCCAAAGTCATCAAATCATTGTGGGGCTTAGATCAAGGTATTACTGGCTTTCGTGGCAATTTGACAAGAGCTGTGAAGTTGTGGCAAGTCTAGAAAAGTCGAATTAGACACTGAATTAGACAGTTTATTGTGTACACTTGATTCTGATAAGCAGCCGTAAAGACTAAAGATGGTAAAGGCTCCACTAATATGAAAAAACAAACACAGCAACGGCTTGGACCATAATGACCATACTAGAAGCAAGAATATCAAAATAGCATTTTGAAATGACCTTGCCATAATGCCATTAACAATTAAAGAGATGCCTAATTAGTAAAGGGAGAGGAATGTTAGGATACGTGCGCCCGGATACGTTGGGAGTCTACAACTGTCGCCCCAACTGCCGACGACCTATAGGTACGGTATTGACCGCGCCGCAGTGCCAGCGAACACGGCTGTCGCTCGCACGCACGCACGCATCAACGTGAAATATTTGCATTTTTAGTGCATGAGTGATTGTCATTATTCGACAAAACAGAACAAATATTTTCCTTATAATTTGTGTTTAAAATGAATTGATGTACCTGGGCATGTTTACTTATCAGTTAAACATAAACAATAACACTATAAATATTCACACATGTGTTAATGAGATTTTGAAATTGAGTTGTTAATGTTTTAACGCGTGGAAACACTGTCTCCCGCAAGGCAATTAGTTAATCAGTCAGTTAATGGAAAACCGGCATTCTAGAAGCTGGCTGCCACAATTGGTAATTTTGTTTGTATTAGTTATCATTGATTGCAGTGGAAAGGAAGATCCTCCTGCGGCCATCTTTTCAAAAAGTTCAAGTGCATTTTCACTATGTCTCAAACTAGAACATGCCTATTATATGTGGAAGGGAAGAAAGACATACCGTAACAGGAAATAACTGAATGTTCTCCACCAAAGTTCCTGTCTCTCTCAATGTTTCCTCCCAAATATTTACATTTTTTTTTATTTACACCCTCCAATGACAAGTCATATCGGACGATGAACGGAATGGGTGAAGAAATGATGCTCAAATGAGTCCAGGGCTCATAGAGCTTAGAGTTACTCGACATTCGTATTTCAGGATAAGGGAAAAACCCGGAAAATACTTATCCAGGAAACTCACCCTGACCGACATTTGAACTCGGGACCTCTTGAACGTGAGGCTTTACAACAGGTTCGTTTCAGTGTTAAATAATAGTTCTATAATTACATGAAATGCTGATTGATAATTAAAACACAATGACACTTTTTCATGTGTTAAATTCATAAGACTTTCTCTATTCTTTCAAAACTATTCCTTCAAACGCTTATTCCACTATCTACTTCATGTTAACCGAGATACACATTTTATTGCCAATTTGCTTGTAGGTGCAGGAGGAATATGAGAGTTCCGTGGACTTCAGGTAAGTCACCTATTTAAGAATAGTTCTCTTTGCAAGGTCAAGAGATAAGAGAACTGTTTCCTATTTGGGAAAACTAAATCTATTGGAACATAAAAAATAAGGAATACCTTAAAAATGCTTAACTTCACAAAAAGTTGCACATAATTGTTTACCTAAAGAGAACTACATATTTTATGCAATACAATTTTGTGTCTATTTTCATTACTGGCAAAATACGAACATGCCCCACTGCTTACTTTTAACCAGTTATGCAAGGCATCCAGAATGAAAGCGATTTCAGAAGCTATTTTCAGAAAAATCAAAGTAAGAAAAAGTCAGAAAAATCAAGTTCATTTGTCATGAAAATATCGTAGACAGACGATATTGCAATCAAAATCCTTTGAACCATTTTAGAACCATTTTAAACCATGTTTAAGGGTAGTTTCGCGTGGGGAAACTTTATTGTCACATCCTTCATTGAAATACCTTGTTTGGTATTTAATTATTAATCCTTAAGTTTGCTGATCACAGTTTTAGTGAAATTTCTGTTTTGGAATTGAGAGGGCCTCAAAATGTATATCTCCATATCGACTTCGTTTTATCGAATATGTAACTAGTAGACTAATTAAAAAGGATTAGTAAAAAAAAAAAGTGAAACTTCGCATAGTTGTTCGGTAGTATTCCAGGAAATGTTTTTCGCCCCTAACTGCATATGCAAAGATTTTAACCTAAAAATTGAGACTGATGGCTGCAATGATCAGATGTCTGTGACCTTAAATCATTCATTTCAGGGGCCTTTCTGTCCCAGAAATGAAATCTGGTACAATTTAGGCAGAGATGTTTACACACTTAGAGAAATACACAAATTATTACGAGCATTTTGCATTGAACAGAACTTGGCCGTCAGGCAGTTTGGAGATACAGCGGCAATCGCAACACAATGCTACAACGAATAGCTTAGGGACTTAAGGGACTGTTTGTATGTGTGTGAATTAACTGGGTAATTGGCTTTACCTAATGGTGACTCTTAGACGTAAATCACACGTTTGCAAATCCGCGATTCTGCTTAATTGATCAACAGGGGAAACCAGATATGTGGTTTTGCTCTCTCGTTGAAATGTTTGTGCGGGCGTGTTGATTAGGACATCCTCTCAAGGGTTCTGGAAGAGTATTTCTTAAAATGTGTTAATGGAAAAAAAATATATCATACAGTTGCGCACTTGAAATGTCAAAACTCGAGGGAGTTTATATTTAAAATATTTGCCACTTTGAAGTGAAACCCATGTTTTGTTTATTTCAGATTTTCAGTGTACGTTTTTCCAAGTGATGTTAAGGCATTTTAGTGATGTCTGGTATACTTAAAGTCGACTGCAATGCCACATTAATCACGTGAACAGCAGTTATGGTTTGCAAAGTCCCCACATAGCAGAGCGCCACACTCCTCCTTCGCCGATACTTCTGATCCAGAAAATGCCGGATTGAAATGAAATTGAAGTAAATGGAGGGACGGAAAATAGCAGAGAGTACTATATTCAACCTGGATTTGCCTAGTGATCAAGGAAAGCCGCAAAAAAACCGGTATTAGATCCGGGACCTTCCAAATGCGGGTTCCAAGCGTTACCGCCTGAGCCACTCTGCTCAGTAACTCGGCGGTTGCTGTGTTTTTAGAGGAAAATTTTAATGTCACAAAAAGTGTAATTTGTGATTGTAAACAACGACCTATATTCCAGGAATAATTAAGCAAAATGTTTAAGTTGGAACATTGCAAGTTGTCATGAAGTAGAACATTTTACATAATTCGTTTCCTATTTGTTAGTTGTTAGGTGCGGAGTTGGGTAAACTTAAAGGAGAATAAAAATAAAATTTCTGGTACCTAAAAAGACGTAGTATTTCACATACCACAAGGTTGAACAGGGATACTGTCTTGCCTTAATTTTATTAATTTCGATTTGTTTTTCAACAGATTCCTATTAATGTAGCAAATAACATCCATAACCTTACTCAAGTTCTTCTAGGGAAGCAAGCCAGGCGAAAAGACGATTAGAAATTGACGTTTCGGGAGTGTGCATCTCTTTCATCATCAGGATATGAATTAAATGTAACAATCACAAATGAATGACTGGATAAAACACAAATATCACCTGCCTTGCTTCTCGAGAAGAACTTCAGCACATTCGTCGCCAGGAAAGCTTCAGGTCTTACTTTCCATAACCTTGTAATATTGTAATTCAGAAGTGCTTAAGGAATGTAAGGCTTAGGATCATCAGTAATAGAGAACCATATGCATAACTTGGTCAACAATGCAAAACAAACACATTTAAAAAAGATTGCCTTATATATTACATATACATTTATTTCACTACCCAATATTTTCATTTTTTCATCTTCTGCGGTCTATTTTAAATAATATTGTTGGTTTTCTGTCTACTTTAGTTTAAGCAAGACAGAAGATCTGCAGATGTTTCCTTACGCTGATATTCTATATTATTTCGATGACATCGTGGCGAAACAAGTGAATGATGAACAAACATTTTAAAGCCAGTAATCACTAACACGTAAATTGCTGAACACAGGAAGTGGTAGGGAGGGACAGAGAGATTGTTTTGAAAAAAATTGTTTCTTTGTGCACTTAGTTTTTTCGTAATATCTCTTATGCGTTACCAGCTAGACACAATTACCTTCGAATCAACTGAATTTGACATGTTTTTTGCATACAAATTCAATAATTGCAATTTACCATGTAAACGTCTCATTTTAGAATATAAATCGAAATTACTAGCCATTTTTTTTAGAAAATGATGTTGTTGCTGCAACGCTTTCCAAGTAAACGGAATTAAGGGGGATTTTTTTTTTTAAAAAAAATCCGTGTCTCATTTTTGGAGAATACAGAACTTGAATAAGTTAATTGATAAACATTTTGTTTTTCAATTGTGCTGCTCTGTCTCCCTCCCTCCCATCCTAATACAAAGGGGCCCTTCTAAAATGCTTTTCATGTATTTTGGGTGCCTCAAATCAGGTATCCCTCGGAAATGTTATTGATTTTAGGGGTGGAATAGAATAACTTTTCTGCCTACTAGAGGAACCCTAGTAAGAAATGTTCAAAGGAGCAATATAAATTCTGAAATCGGTTTTGGATATATCCAAATAAAAACGGTGCTTCCTTTAGTAGCCAATCAATTTCTTTACTCAAGTTTTCTGAATATCTGATTTTGTTTTAAATCGCCTTTATTACTGGGGTTAATTAACGCTGATAAAAGTGTAGAAACAGTTGAAAGTTTTGAAAGAAACATATTTCGCAATAAACGTTTATTACATATAGTACCTATGTAACATGCACTTGGCATATTCGGAATCTCGAACAGGCTTCCTCCACTGTGCTTGTTAGAATATTATTCTTTTGGGGTTCACAGCTGCTGAAGGTTAAACGCATGACCGGAAGATTACTGGAGTTTAGATTACGTAAGTGACTTTCTTATTTCTGACAAGAGGATGTTTGAACAGCACTTAGTAAAATGCTAAATGAGACTACTTGAAGTACGGGCTCCGTTCGTTTTCTTTTAAAGTGGAAGTAGCTCGACGAATAAAAAGGTTACGAAGAGGAGTTGTTTTTCTTCCTCCTCGAGTACGATCGCAATCGCATTGCTCAAGTTCTCCCGAGTCTCGCTGTAATCTAATTTAAAACAAATTTCAAACGGTAGAGATTAAGTTTGCCGTTAATTTACCAGAGATGGAGCATGAAACGGCGGAATTCAGCGTATATAAGCACTTTCATTGAAACAGAAGCGCGTGTATGTGATCACCACCTCGGCATTTCCATTAAATTTAACCTCTATTGTGTCTGGGTTAGCTGGCTGAGCAGATTGCGACCTTAACCCACCATTCAAAAAGTACTACTTATTTTTGCCTCATGACAGTCATGGCGCAGGGAAACTGGACAATAATGGAGTGCAGAGAAACGTGCCGATGCTTTTTAATTTTGGGAGGTCGTGGGTTCAATTCCCGTGGCCGACCCTTGGGGTTTTTCCCTCGTGGCTAGGCGAATACTGATAAGGATAATCCTCTCCACCAAATGTCCTGTTTCTCATTAACAGATCCTCAATTCACCTTTTATTTGGTAAATCCTGCGGCTCGGGGAAGAGGCCTCTCGAATACTCGGAAGCCCCATGGGATGTAGGAAGGGAAGTAGGTTGTAATAGCAGTCACTGTAGCTGTTGGGGGGGGGGGGCCGTCCGTTTCTGCCGCCTCTTAAATTCCGGCCACCCTTAGTGACCTCTAACCTCATCCCTCCCTCCCGGGAAGCACGCATCAACGGCACTATAAGCCGAGGTGCTAAATCCCTCTTTCGAACCTCGTCATATCGGCAGAGTCAGTAGTGTTCTTTGGTTAATGCTGGCAAGTCCTGGATGAAGCAAACCCTTATTCAGGCCCGACATACACTATCTGAACTAAAGAGTACTTAACAGGGGTCATGTTCTGGCGGTTTAACATTTTTTTCGCATAGCACTTAGTGTGGTACATTTAATGAGTGGTTATTTTAAACCTTCATAGTATGGAATTTACATAATTAACTTATATATCCTCAGCAAAGGAGTTCCCCTGTCTAATATATAAAAAATGAATAAAAATTTATACTGATAGAGCAACACCAACTCCAATACTCAGACCTTAATACAGATTCCAAGATGGCGCCCATCGAAGCCCAGCGACTCTGGTTACGCAAAATTTGAATCTATATACAATGGACATAATATATTCCATATTAAGAAGCAGTAAGATAACTCCTAAGCATTAATCACTTTATACTTTCAACCAAAACGAGTAATAACATAAATAAAAAGCACAATGACAAATCCTAATCGTTTATCACATATAGTAACACGTTCCACTGCTATTTCCTATCTTATACTTCCAACCAAAATTTAACTTTTAAGGCATGACAGCTCATAAGCATTAACACTTTGCACAGTAAAAACATGATTAAATGAAACAAAAGTTAAGTTTTTCTTGAACACAACAGAAATGGTATAATAAAGAACACATGCACAAGAAAAGAAAAAGAAAAAGAAAACGAAAAAGCTAACCTGAAATATTTACTGGCTGCTAAGTTTGAGCTCCTTCCTCACGAAGTTCATCGCTGGCTTTTCTTCTGGTTTCTCTATTTTGCACTTTCTTGGATAAGTGTTCAGATACATTTTTTTCATTTAACATTTTGTGTAATTGTTCATAAATATGTTTGCCAGCACTTTCACACACTTCTTCACTTTGACAAGTAAAGGCTCATTTATATTATTTTCTTTTTTGTGTGAGTGTTCTAAGCCAGGGGTGCTTGTACATCTTTGTTAAAAATTGCCTTAGATACACAGGATGTGGTAATGTCAGTACATTAGTTTTTCTTATTGTATAGTTCTGGATATGCATATGAAATGTTTCTAGCCCATATCAAAACATCTGGAGAAAATTTAATCCAACTAGCACAGGCTAGCTCCAGCTGTTCTAAAGCAAACTTTATGTTACTGGACTGTATCATCATCTGTAGCAAGTAATAGTTTCTTTTATATTGTTTACATAGTTACCTTTTCTGGTAAGGACATACCTACTCACTCAGATGAGATGTTCTTCATATCCCCAAAAGCGCTTTTCGATCAGGTTTTGATCATCTTCAGTGTGTGTTGAGTAGCTGGTCAACACACACTGAAGATGATCAAAACCTGATCGAAAAGCGCTTTTGGGGATATGAAGAACATCTCATCTGAGTGAGTAATCATAAAAATGTTTGACAACTACTCATTTTCTATACAAGAAATATCTCACTTTTAATAACTTGACTATGTCTTCTTTAAAAAAAACATACCTACTGCTTATACTATAATATTTAAGAGAACTCACCAGATTGTCCAGTTTACTCCATCTGTCAAATTTGAGGGTGGCAGTTCCCTCACATTGCAAGAACCATCTAAAATTTTTTCACTGGTAAGTTCATAATATTGCAAAACACACTCACTTTTAGGTTATGAAGTATTTTGAAACTCACATTAAGAGTAGGAACATCAGTGAAGGTGGGATTTTGAATGTTATTGAAAAGAACATAACTAATCATCTTTAATAATGAATATGAATGTGTTAAAATCGTTTATCACCACTTCGATTTTTAAGGACTCAAAACTGCCAATAAACATCTTGTGCACACCAATTATTAACATTCTCTTCACTCTCTGCAAAATGTCTTGCATATGTTCTTCAGGATTTCGTCTTTTCTACTTGAGCATTACTGTGTGATAAGATGGCTGATTCTTAAAAATCGTAGGTTAGGCATCATCAGCTAATTTTGTTACTTTTTGAGGGACACGAATTGGTTCACCATCATTTGCTGGAAAAATGTCTTCCTTAACCACAAAGTCTGTTCAAAATAATGAACACAAACTACAGTTTTGTCATTTACTTCAAAATTTTTACGATCTATGTTCCTGATCCACTTATCCCATAAAGATTTTTCTTTAGCAAATTTGAATATTGTCGTATGACGTTCACTACCATAATTAGATTTGCAGTCGGAAACAGAATAAGAACGACCCTTTCGACAATATTTCACACTACTATATATTTATATAAACTTTATAACTTAATGTTATGTTAAAAACTCACTATAAACTAACTCGTTGGTCACTAATTGCCACTTTAATGTGAATTACATTAATTCTGCAAACACACGATCAAAGTAAACAAACATATGCTTCACTCGGTGGATATAACCATAACATAACATGCTGGGCCACGAACGGCGCCATTTTTGCTACAATCGATACTCGTATTATGGTCTGAGAATTGGAGTTGGTGTTGGATAGAGTGGGATGGGATGAGTCGATGAACAATCGAAGAATCGATAGCGAGGTTTCAGTGCATATTTATATAAACACTTCATATTCTACTGAACTGCGGCTGCTTCTAGGATAGCACTGCATTCCTTCAATTTCCTTAGTGACTATAAAACAGCTTCATAGCGTTCTAGTAAATAGTCTTATTTACTGCGGTTATGTGTCTGCTGGATACTTACTAATTAATTTCTCAGTAACCTTTAAATGGACCTACCAATTTTAACACAACCACCTAGGGATTGGCAATAATGTTTCATTGTTGATGCAGAGATGACGAATCATTTCGAACCATCCACTGTTTATCTAGTGCATATTTTGTGACTTGCGGAAGTTATTTTTGCCACTCTTGCGTTAAGTATCTGGTGAATGAATTTCCTTCAGTCTTCATATAAATGTCGAATTAGACATTACATGCTTCGACCCAAACATTACATAGAGAAGAGTTAAAATAGGATGATACAGGAAGGAGACTACAAAACTAAAGCTCTCAGACCACGTGTACGTTGGTAGCAGAAGAAGAAGAATTTCATTACAGAAATACAGATTAATGGTACAGAAACAAGACAAAATAGAATTAGGATTACTACGGAAGGGATTCGGTCTTGATCTATTGTACCTATGCTCCAAGTGTAGCATCCCCGGGAGGAATGATGAGGCGAGACACAGGACGGCCGTCCCAAGGAGCCACGACAGTGCAGAGGTCGACTCACTACATTTTTTACTTAGATGGAAACCTCTCCAGGTAGGCCAGGGCAACGGGTATCCCCCTACTGAGTTTTGGAAGCTGTTCCTACAGCCGGTTCGGAAACCGGCAATCGACTTAAGTGGAGGAAGTGGTTCATCATCCTGCCATGCAGCGCCGAGACACCCGGTGACACTTCTACCCTGAAAGGGATCACCAGTTGAGAGATGTGAAATGATAATGCGAGGGACAGGATATTCGAGGGATGTAATTAACCTACGACCCGGGAACCACCCCCCCCCCCAAAAAAAAAAAATTACTCTGGGTCGGCTAGGCCAGTCACAGGAATCGAATCCGGGCCACAGACGAAACCGCATGAGCCATCCCGCTCGGTTAGACTAAGTAACTGAGACCATCTATATGCCCTAAAATGAACCACATTTATCTTAGAACCTGTAACAGATGGTCACGTAATGCAGTACATGTTGGAAGTGTTATTTATATTTCACAATACAGTAGGTTTTTCGAACTGAAGTAACTGTGTTGCAATTTATATTTTTAAATCGTATATCGAAATGGAAAACACCGGCATTCGAAACGGCGCCCGTGTTACTAGCCATTCCGCCTGCTGCATCTGAGCTACAAGGGGATGTCCGAAGAGGGTCCGCTCTCCACAATAATAAACTTAGATCTGTGAAAGAACTTCCGATTCCCTGGGTTACCTCCTGTCGTTCATCTCGTCGCGAGGTGAGTTTGGCTCGGTTGCGTATTGGGCACTGCTTTTTTACTCATAGTTTTCTTTTTTAAAAAGGAGCCAGCTCCGCTGTGTACGTTTTGCAATGAAGCGTTGTCTGTCCGACACGCGCTGCTAGAGTGTTTTTACCTAGCACACCTTAGGACGTCTCTGCAGCTGCCGGCCAGCTTTGCAGAAATGCTAGCGGATGATAATAAAGTAGTGGAGAAGGTTTTTAGATTCTTTTCTAGGTTAGACTTCAGGATTTAGTGAACGGAATTTTTGGTAGGTTGGATTTATATTTATGTAAAAAACTGGATTTATATTTTTTTTAAGTGCGTGTATTCAAAATAAGTGTATTTACACTTGTCTAGATGTTTAGAACTATTTATATATGGCTTTTGCCACGACTATTTTTTTAAAGGGCGCTGATGACCGCTGTAGTTGAGCGCCCTTAAGCACATCAACATCATCATTGCCCGCCTCGATAGCGCGGTGGTAGCCTGTCTGCCTCACGTCCAAGAGGTTCCGAGTTCGAATTTCGGTCAGGGTGAGTTACCTGGATAGGGTTTTTCCGGGGGTTTCCCTTATCCTGAAAGACGAATGTCGGGTAGCTCTATGCTCTATGGACCCTGGACTCATTTGAGCATCATATCCATTCCATTCATCGTTCGATATGACTTAACGTTGGAGGACGTAAATTACAAAAACAAAAATCGACATCATCCGAGTAAAATGGACAATTTCTCTTTTCTCGGTGTTTCCATTGTTCTCCCCTGGAGGTGTGAGAATGACCTGGTCAGGTTTACAAGCCGGAGGGCAGCCAGGTAACTCCAGGAAGTAGGGGACAGAAGATCAGTTCTCTGTTTTGACACTTGCAGGAGGGCGGTTTTGCCCCTCGGCTGCGACCTTTCATTGGCTTCAGAGAGAACCTAGAACCATTCTAAATTACTCATGTTAGAGTTAATAGGAACTGCGTTTATATTGAAATAGCGATGACTTTTAGTGACATTGTTTCCTTCGCAGTTAACCTGGCAGGGTTCACACGTGTCATCCCTGTAGGACTTTCGGTCCACAGATGAAGAGGTATAATTGCAATAAAAAGCTTTTGATCTGTTAACTTGTTCAACATGTTGATAATAAACAAAGAGTTTACAGATAATGATATTGTGGAAACGAGTAGTCTGTCACCAGAGGGCTTGTGATGAACACTGTTAGAAACGTTGATGGACACGGACCAAATTTCTGTTAGGGGGGAAAAATTAAGCTTTTAACTGTATTAGCAATTGAACCATTGCGTTATAATAAAATGCTCCGAGGGTGGTAATTAAACTGGCCGCGTTCATTGGAGAGGATGATTAAAATTATCCTGGAGAGAAAACGACGTAAAAAGTGTTTTATGAGATAAATGCTACAAATAGAGAATACTCAAAATTTCCTGTTAGTTATCTTTGCGAAAGCTGCGGTTTTGTAAAGGGGATTACCAGGTTTGTATGCGATAAAATTAATCTGCTTGACTGGTGTGGTGATAGCGTGCTGTTGTTTCTATACCGAGCATTTAATTAAATCCATTCAGGCTCTTGAGAGCGATTTTCACTTCCAGGAAAGGACTGTAGAAATTCCGAGAAATACCAGCGTTTACAGAAAGCGGATAATTGAAATTGCTAATTTATTCTGCAACCGCAAAGCAACATATTTAAATTAAAACAGAGTATTAATTTTGATAATAGATGTTCGCCGAAGATAAAACATACCTCAACATTGAAATGTGAAAACATTTAACACAGAGCAAAAACTTGTATTTAAGGTGTGAACGATTCAGTTTTTACATGGAACGAACGGTCGGTGTTTTATTTGTGACACGATCGCTGTGGAATTTAATTAAATGGATTTTTTTTAGATAATAAAGAACGGTGTCACTCATTCCTCATAAAATAAACCTGCCAGCAGTAACGAATCGCAAATTTAACCAGCCATCGTGTGCTTTGTCGGTCTGAACGGGGTGATTAGGCGCCGGGTTATTCCCAAGGTCGCTAGTTCAAACCCGGCCGGTCCACACTAATAATTTTTAACTTGCTTTAAAGCGACAGCCCCATTTTAGTATATTTAATAGTATTTAGGTGAAAGGCGATACAGTAGATTTTCAGCAATAGTCAAATCTGGTCGGTGTGTGATACCTTTGAAATTCTGTTCCCTTTGCATGGTCAGTAGGTATAGTAATATATAGGAAACCGTTCCCTCCACCCAAAAAGGGCATAAATTGCATGATTGATCGAAATCTGCTTTTGTCATCTCTTACGCTTTTTCACTTATGTAAAATCCTTCAGAACGAAGAGGACTTTGAGAACTTTTCCACAAAATTAAGATATACATTTTATTTGCCAATCATTTTGGCAATTTTTTTAGAAAAATCAAACTTTTTGAAAAATATTCCATCTAAAGGATTGTTTCCGATGGCAGGATTCTCTTGAACGTTTCGGTTTGCATCCCTAATTTTATAAGGATTTAATTTCTGTTTAATTTAGTTCCTCCAACTTAAAGTCATTTCGGACGATAAATGAAGTGCTTGAAATGATGCTCAGGTGAGCACAGGATCCGTAGAGCCTGTAGCTATTGTCCTACTACTCAGAAGGTAAACCTGACTCATTGTTAATAGAATCCTCTCAGATAACGCAATGATTATTCTCGGGAGAGAGAGGTACTGGCGCGCTTCTCGGATGTTTGCTAAGCGCCAATGAACGCATCACTTCAGCCAGTGAATGCACAGGAACCACATGACAGATAGATGTCATGTCCACGTGGAGTAATCAGTGCATTATCTGAGAGGCTTCTGTAAATAAAGATACATCTTTTCAGTAGCAGGCTAGTACCCAACATCCATATTTCAGGATAAGGAAAAATTGTTATCCCGGTAACTCGGGACCTCAAGGCAGACACGCTACAGAGTTGGGCTCCTTGGATCATACTGGACTTTAAAACTAAGTTTGGTAATTCAGCGTTTTAATTATATTTTGAGTTATACTGTTCAGATACCCTTTGATTTAGATTCCGGGACTCTCAAAGCAGGTATTTCCGGGGAACTTTGGTAAGGAAGGTTTGGGTGGAGTTCAATACTTCCCTACTTATGTTCTTCCAGTAACCACCTACTGCGTTTATCCAGAAGAACTAAACGGTTGGCATTAAATATCCATAGTAAATAATCCGATAGGGCACGGCTTACCAAATTCAACGCATGCGGCTGGCTGCAGCATTCCACAATTACCTCATCCCCTTGCGCAAAATTTGCATAGTCCATAAGCGTCGGAGAATGCGAGCGATGCGAATTGGATTCCTGGCACGTTCCGGTGGACAGGCGAGGCAGAGAAACCAGGGATTTGAACAGGCCAGTCATCGACCTGTGCTAGCTGGCTTGCTGATAGCGACTTTCTTACTTCACCGTGCTCTCAAATTTAATCAAAAGAGTTTTCGAGAGAGCAATTCATTTGCATTTTTAAATGCCTCCAGTTGATTTGAAAAATGCTGAACACACTGACTGCTAAAGTATGGTTTTGTACAGATATATTCAAGCGGTTGAATTCTATCTTCTATGTACTATGTAAAATCTGTTTGCTTTCAAGAATAAGACAAAGTTAATCAACGTGGTATTTAATATTGTCTATTAGTAATAAATTAGATAGTTTGTGCCATGGACATGTTTATTCTGTCATCAGAACAAGTTATTTTTCACTACTAAATACATAAAAACAAATTGGAAACGCCACAAACGAGAAAGATCTGTGCAATTTTCAAACAGTCACAATTTATTTTACTTATTGACCTTTAACCGATTAGGTCATTTTGGACGATGAATCAAATAGGTGAGATGTTTGTTCAAATGAGCCCAGGGTCCATAGAGCTTTAGAGTAACCCGACAATTATTTTTCAGGATAATGGAAAAACCCGTAAGAAACCTTACCCAGATCCCTGACCGAGATTCGAACTGGCACCTCTTGAAAGTGAGACAGAACCACCTACGCTACAGAGGCAGGCAAACAAATCATTTTTCTCAACATAGTAAAATATGAAATATGAAAGGATTCGAATATTGGCGGAAATATTGACGGATTTGTTTTTTTTTTTTCAGAATAAATTAAAGATTTTTACTAGATGTAGTTTCTATTGACTGCTTTATTTTGTACGATTGCTAGTATTATATAATTAAATATCGAAATCCCGTTACATTTCGAGGAATTGACCGTTTATTTCTACCAAACGATTTAGAAATCCGTCTCGCTACAGCGCGGTTCCGTTCCTGGGCGAGAGGACCTCCATCAGCCGATGTAACTTTCTCCTCAACCTCGGAAGTACAAACAAGAATCAACCACAAGCATTTCAAGGGTTTACTGATGATCTATTCATTTTAACTATTCTACATATCAATATAAGAATTTCTGTACTTGTTCACTAGTTTTTTTTTTTATTTTCCTTCTTTAAACTTGACCGGTAAACTCAAGGCGGTAGAAGAAACAATTCCATCATTGCGTGTGCATGTCTGTCAAGCACCTGAGGCGAAGATTTTCACCCGCACCCTTCCACATGCAACAGTTTGCATGCAGAGTCTTCCTTTGTGTTATTTTGCTTCAAACGACTTGCTTTAGAGACGGCAATGCCAGATGTTTGAATTTACTGCCATAACGAATTATCTTGAGTTAAACAAAACAGTCCCTGACAGTCATGATAGAAATAAAATAACTTGCTAATTATTAAAAGTTGAAAATTGTTTCAAACGAGTTACCAACATTAACCATGTTCGTTGCATCATGTTTTTTGTAAGTTTTCGTTGTCTTAAATCTGCAATGAATACACACAAATGAACTATTTTTTTGCCTATCACGTACCCCATAGGTAGAAGAACCATTGTTTTCCCCTTCGATTCAAAAACATCTTCTAAGGTTACAGGTCAATTTTTAAAAACATTCCCCCACCCCAAACATTTTTATATTTTCTCAAGCATGTCTGACAATGTTGATTTAATTACTTACACGGCAAACAAAGTGTTCACCTTAAATTTTCTGGTAATAGCCCGTGAAGTGCTGTTCATTTTGAATGACTTTGTGTAACTGGTAAATCGGAATAAGTGAATAAAGTCCTGTTAGATACAAAAAATTTACACTTATCTAAGGCTCCAAATTCTTGGCAAATAACTTTATTTTTATAGCATTAACAATCTCGGATATTTTCTTTGTCATTGGTTTGAATTTTCAAATGTTTATTATACTGAATGGTAAGTCGCTATTATTTTTTCATAGAAGCTGACCCCGTAGCCAGTAGGTAGAGCACCTGCCTGCCGTGCTAGAGGTCGGGGGTGAGAATTTTTCTCCAAGATAATTCCCCATCTTCCCCAGAGTCTGGAAGTATGAATGAGAGTGCGAATGTGTGCGTGATCTTATGATTAAAATCCAATGAATACGAGTAAACACCTTCGATATGTTCCAAAGGAGAACGGCCGCCGATATGACCATTGGAATCAAATCAAAAGTGTGGGAAAATCAAACGTCATTTGCTTCTTGAGACAATTTCCTGTAAGCTCATAAAGCCTCAAATAGCAAGAGCTGCAGAACAGTACACTACAGCAGTCTAAGAAAGCGTGCTAAGATTATTCTCGGAATTGACGTTCCCGGAACATTAGTCACGCAGCTTCACAAGGTAGGGAGGTGGAGGTACTAGGGGTGCAGGCCCGAAGCCTCCCGCGGTCTGAAAAATAGCCTCGGATCCTTAAAGGTCCCTTAATTACATAGCCCCCCAAGCCTCCCGTTCCAGTCCCTAATTACAAAGGCCCAAAGTCTCCCGATTTGAAGAAGCATTACATTTTGTCCAAGATGTTACTTTTTTTATGCGTTTATGATTAATAACAAAAAACACGACTCTAGTATCAAAAGAAAATTGAACCTCTAATGCTTAAATTTGAGTTAGTAGTTGTTCCAGTACGTTTAGCGTTACCCAGGGTGCACTACGAGGAGGCGAACTGCCTCGCACACCAAAAGATTCCTCATTTATCAGCTTCTTCATTTATTTATTAATTTATTTTCTGTAATTTACTCAGAATGGATCTGCATTTAAATGCTTCGTTATCTTGACATTAAAAACCTCTAATATACAGTAAAATGTATTTTTCGTCTTTAAAATAAGCGGTATTTTTCCTTTAAGATTTCATTTCCATGTATTTCTGTAATTTTTCCGAGATAGGCATCACTGCCATAAAGTCTTCAGCAAAACAGACACCAACCATATCAGGATCCAGCATTGGCAAACCATATATGTAGTTCAGAAAATTTCCGATGTCATTTACGGAATAGTTATGTGCAAGTCCCAAGTTTTGTATCTTTCGCCACCAGCTTTGTGTTAAATGAAATTTACAGCCTTGGATAATAACATCAGTCCACACTTCTCTTTCAGCATTCATGATGCTTTCTTCAAATTGGTGGAGAGAATTTCAGACCTAGGTTATTATACATTTAGCAACATATGTTGAAAACACCTGCTATGATGCAGTTTTCTTGTCCTTTAACAAAGAAAACACAATTGAAATGAAATATCGATTAAGGAGCCCATGGATTGTGTTTAAGGTCCTCTTGAAAAACTTTTGCAAGTTTTACCATTGCAGGTCCATCGCGCTACCTCACTTATAAAACACTTTTGGAATACGAAGGTATAACCGTTCCGAAGTAGAATTTTCTTTCCTGTCCCATTCACCTTAATTTCAGTCTCGTGGTAAAACATGTTAACTGCTGACTAAATTACACATGTTTCGCGGGAGGCTTGGAGGTTTGTTACCTGCTAAACTTACCTGGCTACGGGAGGCTTCGGTGCTGCACCCGGTGCTAGTACTTATGTGTAACAAGGATAAATGAATCAGGAAGAGTTGCAACATGTATCAAAGAAAGATATGCAATAATCATTCAACTATGGTGTGCAAAGAGTGTCTACAAGAAGAATTGTAAACTAAATAGTAATTTTGTGCTTGAGTCATATTTTGACACTAATTAGAGATTCATATGGTGATTGTTGGAGCTATGGAAACATTTATACATTCTGAATCAGATACCGTTTGCACTGTTATCAACTTGATAAATATGATTCAGGAATGCAAAGGAACACTAAACAGGAGTTTACCGGATATTTAACACGACATATAGAGTATAATTTAGTATAACATCAAATTATCTTGAAACAGTTCTTAAAACTCAATTTTGAAGGATATTAGAACAATTATAAACAATATATAAAGTAAATTTTATACGGGCTACATATGTAGCCGAAGCGACCACTCACGTCACAAATCACGTGACTACTCGAGGGTTAACAATCTCCGAAATGGAAAGAAAATGTCATATCGGCACGTTGGCCATAGTAGCTCAAGGGTTAGAGCGGCTGGACGGCAACCAGAAGATCCGTGGGTCAAATCCCGGCTATAGCATTGAATTTTCAGTCTGACTCAATCTTTCCTTACTTTATACACACGGCTAGTGTGAAAGAACAATTAATTTCCATGAATCTCCGAGATATATTCATTGGTATGAATTTTCAAATGTTAATACTGTCATGTAGAGAGAATGGTATTTCTAAACCATGTCATTGCAACTAGCTTTTGAAATATTTGACCATCGCCCTGAACTATTATAATTGACGCAAGAGATCTAGACCTCTCTAAATGACAGCTGCGAAGCTGTAGTCCCTCTGGGCTTAAAGTGGGGAAGCACATACATACTGAGGTCGGTATCACTCCGCCAATAAACACACGTTCTCTGTCATCAGCTGTTTAGGTCTGAATCTTAATCAGAACCGCCATCTTTCAATGTAGTTCAAGTTTAAATGTTTAATAAGTTAAATAAGTATTTATTCACCCCGTTCATTACTAGAATGAATTGAATAAGCGATAATATATGCAATGTAGTAAAGAACTATTTCCAACTCGCGCTTCTTTATTTCACTGGTTCTGAAAGTTGTGCTGCGGCGTAATGTTGACACACTTTGAAGCAGACTGTAGTTAAGAGTGCGTGGGACAATGATAAAATATTCGTACACCAATTATGCATTGCACCAATTCTTCATTCCCTTCATCTCGATCACTGGCCGCATTAGCTCGAACACCTGTACAATTATTTCCCTGCTCTGACTGCACTAACCTATGAATTAACTTGAAAACCTAGGAAACAGATCTACCACAATTGCAGAAGTGTTGTGTTCACTATATAGGCTCTTATATGAAAATCAGAATGTTTAAATGTGCAATGAAAGTTTATCTAAATTAAAAAGATAGAAGATTCATGTATATCTCTTCTCCCTCCCCCCACATAACTCCTAGCTAATAAAAAGATAGTTATGTAATAAATAAAAGTTATTTGGAATTACAATGAAATTATATGTCTAAGTAGTAAAATGTGTGTTTAGTGTACGGGATCCCCGTGAAATGGTGGAGGCATGTTATGAACCTGTGTTTGTGTTGTTGCAGAGCGTGATGAAGCATGCGGGCAAGAACAACATCAAAGCGATTAGCTCCATGACATTGGGTGACGACAAGCCCAAAGTGGACACGGGCCAGAAGAACAACACTAATCACCATCATCACATCGGGCCCAACACCGCGCAGGTAGGCTGCTTCCAGGATATTCAGATAGCTGCTTTTGTAAAATATTACGTTCTCACGGACATATGGTTGCAACGAAACCTTCCAGTTCCGCTAGCTCTAAGTATTTAAACATTTATTTCTTGCCAGAGTACGTATTTGTTTGTGGAAATATAGTGTGGTGGTTAAGATGTGAAAGAAAAATACGTTTTGAATACAATGTAATGGGAATTAATTATTCCACAGTAGCCACGGGTAGGGCTGAAAAATTAAATGCCATAGCCGAGATTTGAACCACGGAACCCCCGGTCTCCATCCGGAGAGCCCAGATCACCAAGCAAAATGCTTATAGGTAAATGCTATTTTGCTGAAATACGGCGTTTGTATGCTTTTTAATAATAGCTTATTTTCTCCAAATCATATTTAATTTAAAAGTAAATTTTCATTACTAGCCATCATCGTGTCGTCGAAAGTCTGTTTTTTCTTTCAATTTACGTCCTCCAAAGATAAGTCATATTGGACGAGGAATGAAATGGGTGAAATGATGGGTCAAATGAGTCAGGGGTCCATGGAGCTTAGAGTTACCCAACATTCGTCCATCAGGATAAGGGAAAACCCCGGAAAAACCTTATCCTGGTAACTCACCCTGACCGAGATTAGAACTCGGGACCTCTAGAAAGTGAGGCAGACATGCTGCCATCTACGCTACCGAGGCAGGCTCGAAAGTCAGCAGCCGATATAAAATGTGGATCTTCCTGTCTCTAGCGTAAGGAAAGTGTACCGTCAACGATTTAGAGTTAAAAAATTCCAAATTTGTCTTCACCTCAACCAGTTTTAACTCGATCGGGTTCTTGGTTAAAGACAGAACATTTCAATGAAATAAAACAGTGCTGTACTCCTTAGATGCAGAAGATGCAAGCAACACAAGAATATTTTGCTGACATTGGCATTCAAGATAAGATAGGAGTACATCCATACCCGCTTCTCCAAATTACCTGCTATTTAAAGCCAGTTGAAAACTCGATACAATACCTTGGAGCATTCACTTCCTTTGATATATGAGATTTCAGAAACGTTGTCTTCAGAGATTCACATTATTGCTAAAACTGCCTTTGAGAAACTCAGTAAGGTATCAATCAAAAATCCTGTTTACGAGACACTGTAACATTTCTACAAAACTTTCTGGTACGGAAACGTATTTCTAAGGGAAATTCATTAAAAAGGAACAGTGGTGTTTTTCGCATGTTCCTGTAACGTCATGCGACGTTTCCACAGTATAAAAATTGTTTCACTGAAAAACGCAGGAGCTTCCCACAGGAAAATCAAGGGTCCCGGGGACTCCCGGGTTCGATTTCCGGCTGTGGGGGGGATTTTTCCCCGAACAAGATGATTCCTCATCTTCCCCAGAGTCTGGAAGTATGAATGAGAGTGCGAATGTGTGCGTGATCAACTGATTAAGACCCAACGAATACGAGTTAACACCTACGATATGTTCCAAAGGAGAACGGCCGCCAATATGACCACTGGAGTTAAGGCAGGGTATAAATGGAACAAAAAAAAAAATCTCAATATAACTCTCTCGTGCACTGTAATAAGCGTAAGGTAAGAATTCTACCAAACAATGCGTTTATGATTAATTATTTATATTTGCTTATTTTTGGAGCTTATTTGCTTGCTAATTACATCATTTGATTGTGCTTAGAAATCCGAGCTATACTCATAACCATTCAGGTACCGTGGCTAAGTGCCAGCATTACATTTGCTTCTCCAATTGACTCGTATTTATCCGGTGAACCATAAGAAGATCTGATATCCATGTCGTAAGTACTTAAGGCTTCATATTTTAGTCCCAACATTTAGGTCAATCAATGGAATTTCAGTACTCTTTCACAATAGCCGTCTGTAAGGCAACAGTATAGTAATTCGCCACAAAAGATAGCTCATTGAATAAGAGAACTACTAGTGGTTTACCGGCAAAATACAAGAAAAATAAGTCATTTGGACAATTTAATGTCATGCTGGCGTGTTTCCAAAGTAACTCAATAGTTAATAGCAACCGGACGGAGACCGGGAGATCCGTGGTTCAAATCCCAGCTACAGCATTGAATTTTTCAGTCCGTCACAAAACTAAAACTTCAAAAGAATTCTTTTATATTTTATTGTAATTTTTAATATCGCTACTTACAATAACAGAAGCTGTTTAAATGAACTGAAATAACACAAATTAGGTGCTTTAAAATGCCTTACCATAGGAGAACGCAAAATGCAATGCGGTCCCTAGCCCAAACCTTGCTTGGAGGTGTTTTTCAATTTCATGAGAGTCACAAGATTCGCTTTGCCAAAATAAAAGACAAAGAAGATTCTTGAACGATATTCAGCAAACATTACCGTCACCTCCAAGAGCTTCGAAAGTTATCTCGGCACTCGGGAGTGGTAGACGCTTGTTGCTGTCGGATACGAAAGATAGAAGCGGACATAAACTTGTGTAATATTGTCACCAAAGTTCCACAGCAACATTTGGTACCAAATTCTCAAGCAGTTTGTATGGGCTCTGTCAGAAGATAGGGGTAAATGACGTACTGTACCCGTATCTTGCTTAGTGCTGGTGATTTTTCACACCATTGTACACTCAGATCATGGCACATGATAGTCTCGTGTTTCATTAGCAGTGCTCTTCAAACTTGGATCGACACGTTTTCTGTAGCAATTTTAGTTATCTTATGGAAGCCATAGAACGTCCATGGTGCCTGCCGTGGTATACATAGAGTACATCTAAATGCATGCGATCTTACTTAGCAACGGACCAAGAAAGTTATAAATCAAATAGACCTTTCAGTATTTAGTTATAACTAAATGAAAAGGAGACAGTTATGTGATTACGAGCATACATAACGCTAAAGCAAAGCTGATGAAAAGAACAGTAAACAGATCGCTGTAGATATCACACGAAAGAACTGGGAGACCGAGATTCGAACTCAAAGAGCTCATAAAGGATGGACAGACAGGCTACCTACTCACGCCACTTTAAAAACACTTGACTCATTTGAGCATCATTTCCTCCATTGTTTTTATCGTCCGATATTAGAAAGGTGGAGGGCGTATTAAGTGTCGTCTAAGATAGCGATTAAAATGCCTTATAATAGTTACTACAAAAATGATATCACTGTTTTTGGTTTGACTGTCTTTAAAAACTGCATTTTTCACTAATGGAAGCGTTTTTTCCGCGTGGTGTCATGTAAAGAAAATTAAACTTTAAGCCTATCACATAGTGACCACGACAATTTTGCCAAAGACTGTTTTTTTTTCCTCTCTCATATTTTTGTACCTACAGTGAAACGCGTAATACAATTTCTGCAAATGTACCTCAATTAGTATGAAGTAAATTGGAAGGATAGAGTCAACATGAAAAATTCAACGCCATGGCCGGAATTTGAACCACGGATCTACTGGTTTCCGTCCAGTCGCTCTTAACCTTTGAGCTACCATGGCCAACGTGCCTTCCTGACATTAAATTCTCCAGTTGACTCGTATATTTCCCCGGTAGACCACTAAGGGCTCTCGCATCCGAGATACACCGTTTGTGGCGACTTACTATTGTAAGTACTTAAGTCCCAGGCTTCATCATTTAACTCTTATTATTTTAGTTAATTGATGGAAATTAATCATTTCTCCACACTAGCCGTATATAGGCTAAGATATTTGATGGATAGAGTCAACATGAAAAATTCAATGCCATGGCCGGGATTTGAACCACGGATCTACTCCGTCCAGTCGCTCTTAACCTTTGAGCTACCATGGCCAACGTGCCTTCCTGACATTAAATTCTCCAGTTGACTCGTATATTTCCCCGGTAGACCACTAGGGGCTCTCGCATCCGAGATACACCGTTTGTGGCGACTTACTATTGTAAGTACTTAAGTCCCAGGCTTCATCATTTAACTCTTATTATTTTAGTTAATTGATGGAAATTAATCATTTCTCCACACTAGCCGTATATAGGCTAAGATATTTGATGGATAGAGTCAACATGAAAAATTCAATGCCATGGCCAGCATTTGAACCACGGATCTACTGGTTTCCGTCCAGTCGCTCTTAACCTTTGAGCTACCATGGCTACCATGTTGACTCTATCCATCAAATATCTTAGCCTATATACGGCTAGTGTGGAGAAATGATTAATTTCCATCAATTAACTAAAGTAAATTGGAAGGTTGCCGAAGTTACAGTCGTTTAGCCATTGGGCAGATCAGTATAAAATGACGTTGAAGAGCCACTAGGTTGCTCGGAGCGTAGCACATTCACGTGCGTAAACAAGAGAAGGTGCAGATGGAATTTTGTAAATTCCTAGAAAATCACTAATGATGCATTCCGATCGCTGTTTAGTAAACAGAGTAGGTAATGTTTGCAAACCGATAGACAGATATAAAGAGCACGAGGAGAGTAACATCTGTCGTCTCACTAATTGTCAAAAGGTAAAATTAGCGCAGCAAAGGCTAATTATTCAATATTAACATGCTTATTTACTAAAAATAACGTACCTGGATTTCTGTCGCGGAGTTCTCAGCTTAAATAAATAAAGGTTCACCAATTTCTGGGCTAGAAGTTTTGCACTGTTGAACAATGCGCGACACAATATGCTTACCCACATTGCAAGCTGTGGTCCTGAGTTCCTGGCTTTGTGAAAAACTGATCCGGTCACGCACTTTTTCGGATGATAATTGCTTATCTGGCCTATGAGTACTTTACCTTTAGTAACTGTGCCACTGGTATACCACGCTTTGAAAGTGACATTGTTAACAATTCACAAAACACAAAGTAAACATGTGAATTATCTGCTAATTGTCACAGTTACACAAAGCGCCTTACACTCGGTTTGCGTTACGCACTGGTCTTGAACCCAACTTCAAAGAATACACACGCGCGCTACTGTAGTGAGCCGTGGTCACTTATGAACTAAATATAAGCAGTTCCTGACACTAGTGAATTCTTTCAGTATTGCATAATGAAAAAGAATATCCCACAGGCAAGATTGGAATTAGAAGAATGCAACATTTGAATTAGAAGAATATCGTCATCGTATAACCCAAGAGTCACTATTTCCAAGCGTTGCTGAACTGCTGAAATTGTAACCGTTTTCCTTCCCAGAAAACACCTAAGAGTTGCTGATGTTTACAGCCACATTCTCGTGACAGGAACTCGGGTATTATTTTTGTCGCCTGATGGTAAAACAACGAAGCACTAATAATGGCGATAGGTTTCCAGTAGATCTATTCATATACAGTGAATCCAGTTATTGATAACTGGTAACTTCTGACTGACTAGTTGCAGTTACTTAGTCCGCAGCAATTTTGAAACCGGTGTACAATAGAATCCTAATTATCCGAGATATGGACCGGGGTCACCTCGGATAAGTGAAAACTCTGATAACAAGGGCATAAACATTGGGTTACAAATGTAAAGACAATTACAACCCTTACTACCTCTACTACGTAGAGTAAAGTAGGGGAAGAATTACATTCCCTTTACCGATATGCATATTTTGGGTCTTCCTGAATCCCCCTAATAGCTTTATAAAGTGCAGCCGACGAAAAAACTGAAATACGTGGCGCGATTCTTCACTCGCAGCTGATCGGATGAACGTTGACTGTTTGAAGATAGGATTACATGGCTGTAGTTTGAATTGTTTCTTGATGATTGAGTTTGATTAAATAAGTCATCAGATCTCTTGTTTTCAGGTGTGTTTTTAGTGACATAAATAAAATTTTATATCAGTCCGATTTCATAATATATAATTTAATTGTATAATCTGGATTACATTTTACTCCAACTTTCTTTCTTAATCAATCACTGCAGGCTACCACCAACACATCGATAAATCCTTATTTTCAAGTTAATCTATCATTTCTGTTAATTACTTAAAATTCCTCACTTTCTGCACGTCCAGTGATCACCATCAAGAATACCGAATATTTCTTTTTGAAGATTATTGATTTTCCGTTACAAAACTTTTATATTCACTGCGACATTTTACTATCGTCATGAAACAAGACTACAGAACATATATCTATAAAGATTATTGATTTTCCGTTACAAAACTTTTATATTCACCGGGACATTTTATTATCGTCATGAAACAAGATTACAGAGCATGTATCTCTGAAGATTATTGATTTTCTGTTACAAAAAAACTTTTATATTCACCGCGACATTTTTCCATCGTCATGAAACAAGATTACAGAACATATATCTAAGACGATTATCGATTTTCGGTTACTATCGTAAATCCTCCATTAATTTTATGACTGGCCGATTTACTGCTACGTCATCACATGACGTAATACATTACTACGGCCAATCACAGAATTTCTAACTGGATATTCGTATAAAAAGTTATAACTAAAACATATCGTTACAAATGCTGTCTTCGAAATATATGGAAAAATTTTTTAATTTAAATACTTCAACGATATGTTTCCATATATTTTGAAGAATGCCCCAAATTTAACAATTTTGTTTACAACAATGAACAATAACATAAGTAAAACATACATAAAATATAACAATAAATGAACATTTAACAACAACTTAGCATTACTATAACGCGTTTTTTTAAAATATATATCTTTGTCTTCATGAGGGGGTGTGCCCCGCCCCAAATTTGCATTCAAGTATTTATATACTTAACATTTTTAAATAATTGACAATGAACAAAACAATATAATATAAAATATTTTAACATAATTTGTAAACGAGTATATATAATTAAAATGATTTACTGTTACGTCATCACATTACGTAATACAATTATTACTACGCCAATCACAAAATGACACATATTTTTATATTGTCATTACAGGGCCCACTAAGTCAGATCAGAAAATAAGAATTTCAAACTAAAACATATCGTTACAATACCAAATTTGGTATTGAATCTTTCAAGGATGGGGTACAAAGATTTTCAAGAAAATCCTCCACCCCCGCTTGCCCTTCATTCGGAATACTTTTCGAAAATTCGCATTTTCTCAGAAATATTTTCATTAAAAATGAGATGTATTCTTGTATTTTCTGAGAATGTTCTCAGAGGCCCCTTTATTCCAATTCATTGTAGCATAAGCTATAAATAAGAAATAAATAATTGTTACGGCCCTAAAAATGTATTCTCATAAAAACATTCAGTTTATGTGGAGGGGAACGTTAATAATAATAATAATAATAATAATAATAATAATAATAATAATAATAATAATAATAATAATAATAATAATAATAATAATAATAATAATAATAATAATAATAATAATAATAATAATAATAATAATAATAATAATAATAATAATAATAATAATAATAATAATAATAATAATAATAATAATAATAATAATAATAATAATAATAATAATAATAATAATAATAATAATAATAATAATAATAATAATAATAATAATAATAATAATAATAATAATAATAATAATAATAATAAATTGCTAATCCAATGTGTATAAAACCCTTTATGAAGAAAAATTGTTAAATATAAGTCTTTGAAAAATGACATTCCATGACTCGTAACATTTCACATAACATTAAATAACTTTTAAAGAGAATTTATTCATGAATTTTCTAAATTTTTGCTTCATAGGTCACTTTTACAGGTTATAAGAAAGGTTTTCATTAAAGGAACAAATGCAGCTTTTTTATTTTGGTCTTTTTCGCCATTTTGTTCACAGTAGACTCGTTTCAGAACCTTACGTTAAAAAAAAAAAAAAAAAAAAAAAAAAAAAAAAAAAAAAACTGGAAGACCGCTATATTTGTTGCTCTGTTTATGCCGAAAGAAGTTTCTCTACCAGTTTCTGTTATGGTCATGCCTTCAATTCTGAAAACTTAAAACTCTGAGCCTGATTCAGAGGCCTTTGAGCAAACTTTCATGTCCATTAAAGAATGCGACGCTGAAAACCATAGCAGCTGTAAAGCGTCTATAAATAGCAAATTTCTAGTTCAAATTCTAAAGCTATTTATTATTCAGTAGTAATGCGAAAGTTATTATTTGCTCTTTAAGCTCATAAAGTCGTTTTTAATATTCTTTACGTCATTAAAATCAGGAGACTCGTCTTAATAATTGTCAGGTTTGTAGCTTTATAAATCGTATACAACGGGCACGGTATTTACAGCAAAACGTGGGATTCCTGCATTAAAAAGTAATTACGCGCTCTACAGATTTGGCTCCAATAATGCGGTGTATCGGAAATCGGATAATCCGTATTACGTTTGCCCAGCCTTGCGCGGATAAAGCTAAAGCCTGATACCTACTCCATTATATTCTCCGGAGAGTTAACGAAAGAGGAACTTCTTTTATGCGGGAAGTCTTACTTTTTTCTTTATCACATCTTTACTTTAAATGATACAGTTGGGTTTTGCGAGTGGAATAAGAAAAATCTGCAACTAAGGAAGGGAGCTCAAGACAGTATTGTAATTCTATGGGGAATAGAGAGGTATGTAAAAGTGAGCAATAAAATGGAAGGCCGTAGCGGTAAGAGAAAGTAATAAATTTAAGAGGAAAGGAGAAGATGGATGTGCGGCTCCACTCTCTAAGGTAGAGGGGAGGATGTAAAGCAGAAACCATCTGGTATGAAGATTGGGGTTCATAATTATTACAGTTGGAGTATCTGTGATGTGTTTATTTCGGTTTTATACAGCTTTGCTGTTTTGTTTCAATCTATAACATATGGAAGGTGAGACAAAGAGAGACAGAAATACTTTAATGGAACGTTCTTTGGCTGCTGGTTAAATTCACGAGGCCGAGGCGGGTTAGACGTCTCTGTAAGCACCCATGAATTTTCCTCCACCAATCAGCAGCCTAAGAAACTATCTTAGTACTCATCTTTCTCCTCTCCCACATGTTTACAGCAGGGACAAAAAAAAATTGTAGTCAATAAGTTAACTACAAGTCTGTAAGGCAATGCTTCTGTGAAATTTAAAAATAAATGTGAATATTTTCACGCTTTTTTAGTATTTTTTTAATTTAACTCTCGCGTTACACATTTAATTCAGCAGCCGTTTTAATGCCACAAATAGGTATTTCATTGGTTCTATACCATTTAAGTAAAGCATTACATTTTTTTATTCCTTTTTCTTGCTTTCTTTCCTTCTGTTTACCTATTTCCTTTTTCATTTCTTTCTTTTTTCCTTACCATGTCTTCTATTTCAGCATGTTTTAGTGTCCAAAATGCTTCTTGTGCCCGAGTTTGTAACTGTTAGCTTGAAATTTTGAGGATAGATCCAGAATATTGCTGTTTTAAAATTATTGTGCACTAGTTAAAAATATTAAATGGTTGAGTTTAAATGAATTATTTTCTGCAACTCACATTGATGAAGTAGATAACCTGGTCCATTAAGTCAGTGTTGCGTGAGAGCTCCTGAATTGGATTCCCGGCGAAGGAAGTAGAATTTATTTTCTCAAACCCAGATTATTTCCTGCCCTCTCTAGTCTAGAAATACAGATGAGTGTGTGTTCTTAATATAAACCCCCAAATATGTCCAATCTCAACATACCAGATTTAACTTGATTACCGATAGGGCAATATATTTCAAATACAACTTCTAATTAAAATTAAGAAATGCCTGCACTATTTCTGAAAGTTTGCATTCTAACTTGAATTAAAATTTTGGAAGTGATACGATAAATCGCAAATT
Organism: Mantis religiosa; assembly: GCA_030765055.1. Lineage (NCBI taxonomy): Eukaryota > Metazoa > Arthropoda > Insecta > Mantodea > Mantidae > Mantis > Mantis religiosa. The sequence continues at coordinate 385,632,001 of CM060950.1, forward strand.
TCAAGGAATTTTTAATCTTAAGTGATTAACTGTGAATTTAAAGTAGATGTCTAACAGCGGTTTAACGTAACTCGTTTGTCTAATAAGTAATGTTCTTTATATGTGGGTAGGGTCAAAACACTTGAAATCTGAAGTTTTTGGAGATGTACTGTCTTAGGCAGAGCATTGTGCGTGCGTGCGCGCGCTACGCGATATTTCGTTATTTGTAAATCTGGCATTAAAATATATAAAAATAACTGGCCAAATTGCAAAATTTAGTGTTATAAAATGCAAAAAATGAATATGGTTGTTAGGGAAATGTTGGTGTTAAACAGAAAATGGAAGAATTATAAAACGATTTCTATTGAAAACAAGGAATATATTCCAGTGGAGATTTTAAATGCCGAGAATGCAGAAGGTTTATTAATTCCACAAAAGTGGAAAAAAAAAGTTTGCCGAAAACATGAACAATTTTGTAGATGCAGAAAATAAAATTAAAATATGTTAGTTTATTGCTTGCTTATTGCTAGGTCCTTACGTCTTTTTTTCCCCCACCAGTGCCAGAATTAGGCCAGCTGCACACGATTTATAGCGTCATAATAACCGTACTGGAGTGTTAGATTTGCATTACATTAAGCAACCATGATATTCCCTTCAGTTATTAGCGGGCTAAGAATATCTCTGTCTCTTTTTCTTTCCTCCCATGCGTACAACAAGATTGTTCTGCTTGTAGATAAACTATGCACAATGGTACCACCATTGAATGACGTGAACTAAACAGCCGGGTAACACTTGGTTCAATAGCTTCATTTCATATTTAATTCATTCTAACCGGATAACAAACAAGAGCTGGTGGAGTGTTACACAAAAACAGAACGCCTGAAATGGAGATGGTGCAACTGTTTTCTTACGTTTTATCTGTCAAGCCCTAAATCATAAAGGAACGCGAGGGCTTGAACGTATGACCTGAACATGAAATTCGCTGTCATTCACAATGACTTTATGACGTCAACATCAAAACAATAATCACCTTATCACTCAATTAACATTTTAAAATACTCGTAGTGGAATTTTTAATGCAATTTGTACTACACTAGTAAATTTCACGAAACCATTTTTTCCGAAACCTCAGAATTTTTTAGCACTTAAGTCATATAGAACAATAGTTTTCCAACTACAATTGCAATCTATGGTAATAAATGATTAATAATACTAATAATAATATCCCATCTACTCATGACTTAAGAAATACAGAAATGCATAAATGCTGTAAATATCAGAACCTGGCATTAGAGATAATAAAAATCTGGAAATTACTAACTGTATATTATACCAATAGATATGTCGGTGGAAGGTGTGGTCTCAACATTCTTAAAAAAGAACATTCAAGACATAGGAATTCCAGTGAACATAATCAGTATTATACAACGAGCAACACTACTACAAACATGCCACATTGTGAGAAAGTTTCTGAGTTGCTGAATAAAATGAAATTATTCTCAGCAGCTTCAATACCAACAATTTTATTATAATTATTATATTATGGTTTTCCATAAATAAAGAAAGCAAAATATTTTATAGCCTACCTAACCTGAAGTTTCTCACAAACTCCACAGATACCATAGTAAATAATATAAACAGCTCATGTCTAAATTCACATTTCAATTCATTGGCAATTTGCTTCCAAATATTTTCCTTCAGCAAATTAACTTTGTACCGCTTAGCTCTCACCAAGGCGGCCCAGGTTCGATCCCAGGCGAACGCAAAGTGAGATTTGTGATGGACAACATGGCGCTGGGTCGGGTTTCCCCCGTCAGCATTCCACCTATTGCTACATCCTCTTTCGTATCACTCATCCCGTATTACAGAACTCAGATTTATGTGAGCAATGTATCTGTTTAGATTCGCCTGAACATGTTATTTTTGAGTGTAATAAATATAGAGAACTAGTAGAAGACGGTGGAAGGAAACTTCAAAGAAAATGTTTATGGAACATCTTAAGAGATGCAGAAGATAATGTACATTTAAAAACTATGTCTCAAATAATATCCGTTAAGGCGTTGGATGAATATATGACCCACGACAAAATAATTCAAGAAAGAAATGAAAGAACATTTCAATCTATGAAAAAAGAATATAACTTAAGAGATCGTCGAAGGGAAATAGGACCAAGAGAAACTGAAGGTACAGATTACCAGACTTGAAGACCAGATTTAAGACGCCAGTTATGGACATCAGAAAGAAGACAGAAAGACCATTGACAGAAAGACTATAGACAGAAAGAGAATACCAGGGGAGAGAAGATATATATATGGAGAGTATCAGAGAGGACAGATATAACTGATTATGCAGAAGCGGAGAGATGACTACCCCGGACTTCTGAAGAACCAGCTCCATCTACTGATGCCAGTTCCTTTATGAGATGCATACCAGTAGGAGGAAGCTTTTGATACCAGTTGCAGAAGAGCAAATTTTAAAACTGTAGGAAACAGTCTTTCGTAGCTTGTTATAAGAATTAAACCTGTAGTAGAAATGTAGATTTGATTTATATTGTTGAAGTAGAAGTAGAAAAAAGACTGTTTTAGATAGATTATGTTTGTAATGTTACTGTAATCCAGTAATCTTTAGGTTTAGTTAGTTTGTTAAGGTAGAAAGTAGATTATATCTGCAAAATTTGTAAATTGTTTTGTGACATCTGATTCAGAAGTTAAAAAAGTTAAAAATGAAGTTTGCATAATAAGGCCTGGTATAGATTCCAGAAACTGGGCTATTAGATATACAGATTGAATTTTTTTTCACTCATCTTGCCCTCATATATCATCCACTTCCTTCACCTTCACACCAAGCATTGGGCTGATCACCTATCCAGGCTCTGTATCGGATCCAAAGCTTCTGTTCCTCAGACCCGACCTTAAAAGGGATAGAGGAACAAGAACCTCCTAACACCACGATAGTGGTACCACTAGGGAATTGAAATAAGAATGAATTATTTTTGTAGCACTTCTCCTGTTTGTCATAAAGGCAATGACCATTTAAAAATAAAGTAAGGAAAGTAATTACTTCCTATGCAGTGCGAGTCTTTCCTCCCTCCCTCCCACTCTTCCTCTCTTGCCAACTCGCGAACATGAAAGCTTGGAGTTAGCAAGGTTTGGCGTTAGCGTCTGGCGATAATGTTTATGTTAACGAAAATCATTGTGAATGACCTTATTAACATGGTAACAAGCTTTAGTGCTGGCGTTGCGTTGAACATAACTTTTCTATGTGAATGAGGCATTACAGTAATACAGGCACTGTCGCAATTGTAGTCACGTGGTCAAGGAAATCTGAACTGTATTTTTGCCTTCTCAATTTTGTTTACATACAATTGATCTGCTCAGATTTGTCTGATTTTGATGAATTTTTAAAGCTACTAGTATTTGGAAGCTTGATGACGTATAAATGTTAAAACTTATGTTACTAAACTGCTGAAGTTCAGTAGAATGGTTCTGTAGAACCTTTTATTGGTGGCAGTAATAATTAGACAAAAAGAAGCAGATACTGAGAGTACAAGCAAATACTCCAGCTATCCCTAAACCCCTACTCAGTGTGAGAAGAGCTCTTAGTTCTTATCGTAATACCAGTGGGGTGCTCGACGGCACCTGACTGGCTTTCACGTCGGATCGATGTCGAAACCGTTGACTGTAGCTTCCTTTTACTCTTTCCACCACGTACACCCAAGAATTCGATACCAAGATTTCCCTGGAAATATTTAAAGGTCCCCTAAATAAAACCTTTAAAGCTGTGTGTCTGTGAACAAAATTACTCATGGACAAAAAGTCGCTAAATACCATAGTTGGTATATGTTTTCAAAGGATACGTCATGATTTTAAAGCCACCCCAAATTGTCCTTCATATAGAAAGCTTTTAGATAATTTTGATATCCTCAAAAACTAATGGTTTTGATTCCAATTCTACATAATAAATAATAAACCATTGCGCGACAGCTATAAGAGGGCCAAGGCCTACCAACCAGACTGCCGGCCTCACACCCACATGCCTAAGGCACAGGTGGGAGATCATCCAACCGATACGGGGAGATGTGGTCAGCATCTCGGCATCCCCCCGCCTGAAGGTTGGTTTTCGTGGCCCAGGGCCGCTTACCTAACGTAAGCTCAATTGCTTCACGATGCTGAGTGGACACCGGTCCTATACCCGGGACCTAAAATCCGCACCCCATGGGTGGGATCGAACCCGGGCCGCTTTCCGTTGCCAGGGACCTTAGCGCGCTACGCCACGGCTCTGGACTCCACTTGGACATGTAAGATATTTACATGACAAATGAAATCTATATCTTGAATTTTCTTAATTTTCTGAGAATATCAGAAGTTCTCTTCATTCTGGATGACTTTTGCGTAAATGATAAACCATAAGACCAGATCTTACTACACAATAATTGTACATCTCAGAGCACAAAGACAACGCCATTGCTGAGTGGTTTACACTGTTTGGCTCTCACCACGGCGGCCCGGGTTCGATCCTAGGTGACCGCAAAGTGAGATTTGTGGGGGACAACACGGCGCTGGGGCGGTTTCCCCGCCATCTCATTCTACCGGTGCTCCATCTTCATCTAATGTATCATGATTGTCACCGTCTGCGGTGACGCATATAGTAAAAGCGGGCGTTAAACACTACACATTTCAAAGCACATAGTTAATCACGGAGATAAACATTTCGTAAATAATCCTTTTTATTGGTTTTAATTTTCAAATGCTACATATTTCTCTAACAGTAAGACATTGTGTTTTTATACCCTGGCCATGAAAAGAAATCTGGATTGTAAAAACCATCACATACCAACCAGCTCTTAAAAGATATGCCTATCGTTAAATTCAAATGAATTCTATCCCATCGTAATGATCTACAAGGAAATATATTAAACAAAATCATTGTGACAAACGTCTATAAATAAATAGAACGACAAACATTTCTAAGAGAAAGGCATGTGAAAAGTACATAAATGATTTTTAATGTTTATTTGTAATTATTAGAAGGAAAACTCGTGTTCCCTCCTGCATGCATACTGCCTAAGGGGGAATAGGGAAATTTTCTAATTAAAGTAAAATTCTTCCTCCCCACCCGGATACTGAAACCGGAACCTCTGGTTTGATAGTTACCTACATATACTATCCCACAATACGTATCTTAATTCAGAAGCGTTGGGGCTTGGTAGAGGTGGAAATGTTAGTCAGCCAGTACCTACACATTTTGCCCGTTAGATAGCACTGGTTTACAAGAGGTGGGTTAATGCATGTGGTTTCAACACGATGGTTGCCCGGCACGTTACAGCCCCTCTAGCTTCTTGTGTGGCTGCCTAGCTAGCTACCTGTGTACTTTAGTTTAACAAGCACACACTCGTTACCATTTCACACTGATTCTACACAATGCTCCACAAGTCAGCTGTTTATACGGCGCCGAGTGGAGTCTTGCGGTGGTATAATCCCATTTAAAATTAAATTGACATCACAACTCAGCCCTTTAGAGCTACATAATGCTAACCCTTGAGATTATACTTGCTCAGAATCCGGAAAATAAGTTTAGGATTTGCTACAATTGTTTTTATTTCAGATATGACAAACACAGTTTTAATATCTACATAATAAGTCTATTACTGCTGTTTTGACATTTACAATAGCTAATTGTGTATATTTGTTGGGTAACCATTATCTTGCTCCAAGGAGCTGCACTAAGAACAACTCAAAACTCAAAATTCCACCCCACTTATCGTCACAACTTTCATTAATGGAGTAGTAATTTACCTACAGGAAATTAGGGAATTTTAATGTAAAAAATTAAGCCAGGAAAAGTTTGTATCAGACCAACGTTTGTCTTAAGCACATACGCTCCTAAAAGTGCTCTTTAATTTTTTATGTTCCACGTATTCTCAAGGTTCTCAAAATCTGGACAACTATGTTAAATAATACCCTGAGGTATTAGCATTCACTAATTAAAGATAGCAATAAAGAAAATGCAGTATATACTTAGATAATTTAAAACATTCGATATTCTCGAAAGTTTCTCAAGCACGTATCACAGGGCAATAATGTGAACAAATTCAATCGGAGGATTGGTTTCACAAATAGTATTTACATAATATATGTTTTTTTTCTCTCTCTAATTTACGTCCTCCAACTTTAAGTTATATCGGACGATAAAGTGGGTGAAGTGATGCTCAAATGAGTCCAGGATCCCCGTAAAAACCTTATGCGATACCTCACCCCGGCCGAGATTCGAACTCGGAGCCTCTTGAACATGCGGCAGACACAGCCATCTACGCTACCGAGGTGGGAATTACAGCATGAAGAGAGTGTTAACAAGACCAAGATAACGTAGGTATTTGATGTACCTAATACTGAGCTTCTTGGGAGGCAGTATCATGACGTAGCCTTCTGAGTTTTTCAAGAAATTGATATGTTCACAAGTAACATGTGGCTATGTCATTCCAACATTTCCGTGATGATTTGGACGAAATAACTTCAGAATTACACACATTGGTAGTCAGTCCAAACAAGTACAGTATATTGCAATTGTTATGTATTATACACCCAGAAGAGTTTGGTGGAAAGATGGCTGTTTCTCAGAAAGAATATACGTTAATCGTGAGATTTATTTTGGGGAAAAAGGGATTAAGCTAAACTTGAAGAGAATTGTATTTTTTCGTGTTTTCGCTTTTAATTTCTTCTACCCCACAGCTCTAAATAAACACCATGCTCCTTACAGAAAGTAATTTTACTACTCTAAACTATAGGTCAGATATGAATTTTATTTGGACCTAAACGACGAAAAACATGGTTTTCTCCTGAATTTAGGCCCAATTAATTTGCCGTTAATCCCTCAATTAGAGATGTGAATGTCGATCATCAAATCGCTGATCTACGCTACCGATATACAAAGTATCGCCTTGCGCAAGTTTCAGGATGCTCCACTCCATCGCGAAGGTCGAGATATATTGGCGATAGTAAACAAACCGCGCCTTGCACAGTCGATAGTGAATACAAACAGATATTTTCGAAGTATTTTGCACAGTTGTAACACTGTAAAAGCAAATTGTTGTTGACCTAGCTTGTCACAGTTTGCTGATGTTTGACGAGCATGCTGTTCCACTGCCAACTTTGCTATATTTCCCCCTGTTTTACCTCTCCACCATTCTATTGCCCTTTCGAATATTTTTGCTAGGCATTTATTTGCTACGTGAGCAATAGAAGCCCAAATCTTCTAACTTTCCGCGAAAGTATGGGAAAGTTCAAATTTTTATACAAAAAAAAAAAACTTGAACTGTTGTAGAACTAGGATACCATTACGATTCGATTCTCTGATCATTTAAATGACCGTGATAACGTTTTAAATATACACGCACAAGAGCGTTCTGATAGTTCAATGTTAGAATGGGAGTTTCTCACAATTTTATTTTCTTACTTTTAGTAAATATTAGTAAATCTCACGAGAGTTGTAAATTTATTGATGAAGCTTGTAACCTACTTGTGTTGCTTAAAATCAAATGACCACAGAGTCAGCTTACAAAATAAATGAGAATTTCAGTGAGTCACGGAATAATGATATTACTTCCAACATTGAAAATGAGAAAATGATTAACCTAGAGAGACATTCTTACGTGTCTTAAAGAACATAATGACGAATGTCGGGTAGCTCTAAGCTCCATGGACCCTGGGCACATTTGAGCATCATTTCACCCATTCCATTCATCGTCCGGTATGATTTAAGAAGTTAAAGGACGTAACTCACAACAAAAAAGAGAAGAACATAACGTATTAATCCTTATAAACTGACACAATTTTATAGTGTATTGATTAAAATTTCTTAAACGTTGTATTTGATTCCAAACAACTTTAGAGAAATGGTATAGAGCAATTTGGGGTTTAAAATTTACAAAATGCCACGCACGACATTTTTGATACACTAGTCGATTTTCATTTTGGAAAAAGAAAAATAAGTCTTTGAAAACTTAAGTGGTATAATTGTTCTCTTCTAATATGTTTAAACTAATTTGGAATTTGATGGATGAATTACATGTCTCCAAAGTAGTAGAAACATACCAGACATTTAGTTTAAAATGTTTGCAGTTGATGAATAAAATCGTTAAACGGTAAACGTCCTCAGTATGTGTATAATTGTAGGGGATATTTTAACGTTAAACGTTTATTACCTGGTGTCTCAGAAAATGGCTGTGGAAACAACGTAAAAAGAGTGGAGAAAAGTTTTAATTCGCAATGTTTAACGACTTTGTTCGTAAGGTAAGTGATGAACTGGTACGTATAATGCCGTAAATAATGTATAGGCATTTCTCTGTATTGTATTTACAGGAAAAAAACAGATATTTTCTGGAATTTCAACCCTCCATGTAACTGGAAATCACAAGACACAAAAAGCTGTCAAAAGGAGAAGTGTAGAAGGCGTTTAAAGATATAATAAGCTTTCTGAAACTTTAAGTTGCTTGTTGCTTCTCCTTGGAAGTTTCTCATTTGGAGGAAAAATTTAAAGATTCACCTTTCTCTTCTTTTCCTTTGCCAGCTTTAATTAATAACGATTGTCGTATAAGCGCCGATTGTTGTTTCCACGTATAAATAAGGCTAGTGTGAATTTCAGACAATTTACTGAAAATATATATTATGAATGAGAACATCTGTATTTTATTCATAGTTCAGTGTAATGGGGATACGTAGGAAGTTGTAATTGATAGGGAAAGTCATTGTGTTGGATGGAAGCGAAAATATAATTAACGTACGTTAGAGCAGTGTTCAGGGAACAGGGAAAACGTTGAATTGTCATTCATTGCGACTGCGAGAATTCCGATGTCTGCTCAATTGAATTGGTTATGAATATGCATGACAGAGAGCGAGCGAGCATTGGTTGCCTATGGAAACCAACCTGAAAGGGGATTGGGGTCAGGTGAGGTTGGTTGTGTTTACAATTGAAATGATAAGATCCATCAGCTGGCGCACGACGCCAATTTTATGAATGATGATGAAAGTACACATTAAGGAGCGTAGTACGGCGTGGGTGTGGAGAGACACGAGAAGACAATGCTAACCTTGGCTTGGTTCGTGTCCAGAGTTGCCACGTCTACCCAAGCAATGCCTTGCTTTTCACGTACCTGAAGGTGACATTTAAAAATACTCCTAGCACGTGGGCAAGACAACGCATACCTCTTGGCTGGAGTAGAGTTCGTTACTACCCCGCTTCCATCCAGTAGGAAGCAATAAAGATATTTTTTAATTTCATGCTTTCGCAATAACTGAACAATTTCCTGGTGGAAAAAACTTTCCAAGAAAACAATACTGCAGTTTTGCGCCTGTCCATTTCAAACTCCATTTGAACGGTTGTTTATATGCGCCAAATACGAAATAATCTTACATTTTACGACTAACACATTTTTTTTTAATTCGTGGCAATGTTAGACCAATTTTAGAAGCATCACCTTAATATTTTGATAAACAAACAGCGTCACCGACCTAAGATTTAAACTAGCAGGAAGATAAATTTGTTAATCACCTGAGGCATTAATGAGACAGGGAACACCATAACTTCGTAGTGTTAAAATCAAAACCTTAATATCCTAAATTCTAGCATCAAATATACATAGGTATACTGAAACTGTAAGATATTGTTTTTACATTTCTGTCGGTATTTTGTTCAAGTTTCGTTGCGTAGTTGAAGAAATACCCGAAACATTTGCAGATAATCAGTTTCCAGAAAAGTTTACAATACGACAAATCCTTGCCCGCCGAAAGGTTACGCAACATACACTGACGTAAGCAAACTTTTGTAGTAACAGCATAGCTTCGATGAAATTGTTCAAGTTTTCTTTCTTAGGAAAGAGTTATTTTAACTTTCCTTTTTCATCAAATTTTCGTAATTTTTTGCTCTATCAAAGTTTGAGTATTTAAATTATATACTATCGGTATTTTTCAGAATTTTTTAAAGATGCCATACTAAGGTTTCAGGAAACAGTTTCAAACAAAGTATCGGAAGTTTAAGATATTTTTATGACAAATGTAATGTACCATGTCTTGAATTTTTCCTTCATTGTAAAGTCCTACTACACAAAATAGGCAGATTCTGTTAAAAACAAACCATTTTACTTTTTTATTGGTTAAAATTTCAAATACTTGCACTTTTCTCCAATAAGTCGTTAGTTATTTGTTTTTCTGTCTTGGCCTTGCAAAGAGAATGGAATTTCTGTCATCACATACCGACCAGCTCTTGATAGATATGACTATTGCTCAAGCCTAATGAATTCTTCTATTTCCATTGCATCTATAAGAAAACATGAAATAGAACCATTTCTATAAGCGTTTAACTCGATTAACGTGTGTGTAAAGAATTGTTTGCACAAGTCAGTAGAGAACGTCCTATGAATGAGCAGAGCCAGACTGAAAAATTCAATGCCATAGCCGGGATTTGAACCACGGAACTCCCGCTCTCCCTCCAGGTGCTCTTAACCACTGAGCTACTATGGCCAACATGTCGACATGACAATTTCTCCAACTGACTCGTGTGTTTCCCAGTAAACCACTAGGGGTTCTCATATACCATAAATACATTCTCATATACATCGGGGGGATCCGTAGTTCAAATCCCGGCTATGGCATTGAATTTTGCAGTCTGGCTCTACTCATCCGAAACCTTAGCCTACATACGAATAGTGGAAGAAATGATTAATTTCCAACGTCATATGAAGTCACACATTGGGCTCTTTTCAAATTGGAATACGTTATTTCCTTTTTTACCTCTTGGTCATGCAAGGAGAGTGGAATGGTAAAGCCATTACATAGCATCCAGCTATATAAAGATATGACTATTGATTAAAGCCTACTGCATTCTACCTACAAGAAGATCAATAATTACAAATGGTCTGTTATGTTTATTTCATTAAAATGAAGTCGATAGAGGAGTAAGCGTTGGTAACAATAGTTAAAGAATAAGAAGAAAATTCAATTTTAGTACAAGGCAATTGTATTTTGGACGCATTTTCGCATTGGAAGCATGGCATTGATTTCAAATTCAACATATTTCTTAGTTTTCTGTAGCTTATTTAAACATCTCCTGGGAAAAGTTCAACCTTCCTGGATGAAATGAAATGAGAGTACGGCAATATCTTTTGTCAGAATTTGGTAAATATGATTTATACAGTGATGAAAGGTTTATAAAACAGACCGCAATCGAAAAGAAATGTGTAGATCAGGTTACCGCCCTTGAGGGGATATAGACAAGTTGTGACGCTTCACTGCTTTTTGCCAAGGTATCTCCCTATCAAATTACAACCACCGTGTTGTGACAGAGGTCTCTCGAAGCATCTTTTTCTCGATGAAAGATCTTGGATTCATGATTAAGGTTGTCCAGATCGCTTAGGAAAGTATATATACGGTATCTAAATCCCCCTCTCCCCTAAATACGGTCTTTGTTCCGTCTTACGCGACGTAAATGTCTTGAAGATCTTCCCGCTTCGCTTCTCTCCCACTCTTTTTTTTTTTTTTTTTTTTTTCCTTCAGCTGTAGAGCTCTAGTGAAAAATCCTCTTGAAAGTTGATAACCGACATTACTGAAGAGACCTATGACAGGGTCAGGTTGCACGGAGAACATAGTGATTCTTTTAAGGGTAGTCTGAGATTTTCTTAATTTGCTTTATATTAACTTCGAAATTGGGTTAGCTTTCTGAACTGTTATTCCAATTTAATTGAGATGAGAACTGTTTTTACACAGTTGGGCTTCAATGAAAGTTAATTAGTAATAACAGCTTTAGGATTTGAATGTTTTGAAGCACATTGCTGCTGTTTTTCAATGAAAAGAAAATTCTTATTTTCTAAACAGATTTTCTTTTCGGTTCGTATATTTTCTTACTCCATTATAATCTCTCTCAATCTAGAATGCTTTTCATACCTAAGAGAGGTTAAGGGCACTGTAGAATGGTTTTCATTTTACTGAAATTTTTTTATTTTTTTCCTACATAAATGCAGGTGTGCACAAATTGCATCTATCTGCCGTACCTTTTATTGTTCTTTACAAACGTAACTATTGAAACAGTATTATGAAAGGAAGTTTCAAACTCTCTAAATTATTGAAAGTCTTTAAAGTCTTTAGGCCAAAAGGATCTAATTACTGCTTAAATCTCATTCTGTTTGTTTCACAGATCATATACTGCAATAAGATGTTGGTTTTATAGCCCTAATGTCTATAAAAAGGACATTAAAGTTGTCTGAACTTTACTATACAGGCTTTTTCGACAACTGCACAAAACAGCGTTATAAAGCGTTAATTCCTGGAAAAAGTGTACCAGACATGAGTTTATGTTTCAAATCATTATAAAAAGTATAATTTTGTAAGAAACAGTAATTGCTCCTGTTAATTTCGACTTTGGGTGGAATATATAGACATTATCCACAGTACATCTTATAATTACACAGACATCGGAACTTTAAAAGTGTTCGAAGTTGTAAAGGGAGAATGTAACAACTGTACCCGCCTCCACAGTGTACATGGTAGCTTGTCTGCCTCACGTTCAAGATGTCCCAAGTTCAAATTTCGGTCAAGGTGAGTTACTGTATTAGGTATTTTTTGGGGTTTCCCCTTATCCTGAAAGACGAATGTTGGATAACTCTTAGTTCTATAGAACCGGAGCACATTTAAGCATAATTTCACCAGTTTCATTCATCGTCTAATGTGACAACGCTGGAGGACGTATATTACAAAACATGTAGAAAATGTACGTCACCCGTGGAAGGATGCGACCGCTGGTCATTCGTTCATGGCGTCGAGTTCGTTGCTTCCCTGTTTCCACACAGTACGATTCGACTCATATCTAGCTTTAGCTGGTTTAAACAAATAATTCAACATGAGAGAATTCGATAGGGGGCTACAAACGTATTTGTACATATTCGTTTACAAAATCTTAAATTTTGAGTTACTGCGGTATTTAAAGATAATTATCATCTATGTCTGTGAGCTGAATATTCTTCAGTTCTAAGAAAGTATCTTGGCTTTAAGCTACTGTTATGCATTTCTGAAACAATGTTAACGACAGTTCTTAAATGAGATATTAAGGAGAGCAGTTCTGTGCAGCATGTCACATTAACCGTGATGAGGATGAGCAGGTGGTGGACTGCTACTGTGGTGTCAGCATGACGGGACGCCTGCACATTTCCGTGAACGCCCATCGGGACATCGATATGATCCCTCATGATGGGCCTCTCCCTCCGATCTGATTTTGTTTTACATCTTGTTTCTCCCAGGGTCCAGTTCATCCGCAATCTGGATCTTGCATAAATCAACAACGTATAGATAGCCGGGCTTTTCATACATGGGGTGCCTTTAAAATATCTTGATATCGGAAGTGGAACATTTCCGAAATGTTGAATACTGTGGGTTTAACCTTACGTAAGTGTTAGTGGTATATTTGGGAACGAATTTGCTTTATTAGGCAAAGATGCAGTATGACGGACGTGACATAGCTCGAGCGTTGCCCACATCCACAGCATGTTATCGCAGAAAATACCAACATTACATAAGCAAACTAGCGATACTGTAATACGCAAGTGGATCATTGCCTTAGTTATTATTGTTCTGCTTTTATTCTTATTGATAATAATAATTGTAATAATAATATTCATGGTTATTAACATAACTATTCTCACTGCCCGCCTCGGTGGCGTAGATGGTAGTGTGACTGCCTCGCGTTCAAGAGGTCCCGAGTTCCGAGTCTCGGCCAGGGTGAGTTACCTGGATAAGGTTTTTACCGGGGTTTTCCATTATCTTGAAACACGAATGTCGGGTAACTAAGCTCTATGGAACCTGGGCTCATTGAGCATCATTTCACCCATTCCATTGATTTCTCGATTATGTCGTTGGAGAACGTAAATTAAAAAAAAATACTAATCACTGTTATTAATCTTATCCTTCTCTAAACGATAATAATTACAATAGAATAATAATGATAATATTAATTTTTTTCTTCTAATTTTACGTCCTCCAACGCGACGCACATCGACACTCCGTTGTTTCAACCCAATAGCCGACTACCATCAACATAACCTATTTCTAATCGTACAATCCAAAGAATTAAAAAGAACATTTGTGTAAAACAGAATTTAAACATGGCTACGACTCACAATTGTCTCCAGTAGTCAGAAAAATTTAAAAACTAACAAGCACCATGAATTGTTTCTCTCCTGTAGTCAGACCTATAAATTTAAATAAATTTAGGTTAGGAATTTACAATTGACATGTTTAGTTCCCTAAAAATGTTCAACCAATAAGCTTGATATCGTTGAAGTATAATGCACTGCTAGTATTATGTAAGTGTAGGGTTGCAGAAACCTCGAGGCAGGTCCGGAGACCACAGAGAAAAAACAAAAAAACAAAAACAAAAAAAAAACATGGACATTGTGTAATTGGGGGCAAATTGTTAAATTATGGTGACAATATTTACTCAGACAATAAAAATGTACGGTTGAACTGCACAAGTCGCCGTAGCTAAATGACGAGCGTGACGTCAGGGCTGGAGCGTTGCCAACAGTGAAAACATGCATACTGCTAATGCCATTACCACCAAACTGGCCTAAACTATACCAAATATAAATATTAATGACAAAGTATTACTGCTATAAAAGCGTACCTTATACTAATTGTTTTGAGGACCTCGCTGCATTCAGAAAAGTTTCTTTTAAGAACCACATGGTACAAATCTTCACAGGGCATTTTCAAATTCATTCGAACACAAATCTCGGCTTTCACAAGTTTCGTTGACATTCTCTTTCAAACATCTAACCATAACGCATTCATTACACTAAATACTCGTTTAACGTACGCGTTACTCAAAGGAATTGCTAGGACCTGCTTCAACAGATTTCCTGCTTCTGTTTTTTCGAGAAACTGGCTCCACACTTGACAATAGTTAATATCCTTACCATCAAAACACGGACATTGTGTAATTGGGGACAAATTGCTAAACAGAATATAGTGTATTATTACGATGACAATATTTACTCAGATAATAAAAATGTACGGTTAAACTGCAGAAAGACGCCGTAGCTAAACGACAAGTGACCACTCGGCTGGATAGTTGCCAACAGTGAACACATGCATACTGCTGCCATTACCACTAATCGTGCCTATACTAAACCAAATATAAATAATAATGCCAAAGTATAACTGCTATAAAAGCGTACCTTATTCCTATTGTTTTGAGGATCTCGCTGCATTCAGAAGAGTTGCTTTTAAGAACCACGTTGTACAAATCTTCACAGGGCATTTTCAAATTCATTTGAACACAAATCTCGGCTTTCACAAGTTTCGTTGACATTCTGTTTCAAACATCTAACCACAACGCACTCATTACACTAAATACTCGTTTAACGTAAGCATTACTCAAAGGGATTGCCACGCTTGAACAAATTTCTTGCTTCTAATTATTCGAGAAACTCGCTCCACACTTTACAACAGTTAATATCCTTACTATCAAGTTTGACAAAAAAGATATTGATTTTCCACTGTGTGATAATATTCGCATTGGATTTTTCACATTGTAAATGCTTA
The DNA here is from genome assembly GCA_030765055.1 of Mantis religiosa. Lineage (NCBI taxonomy): Eukaryota > Metazoa > Arthropoda > Insecta > Mantodea > Mantidae > Mantis > Mantis religiosa. The sequence continues at coordinate 385,647,564 of CM060950.1, forward strand.
TCGCGGCCTTCGCGCCTCATATTTCACAGTAAAAGAGACTGCATATTCTTTACACATACACTCATCACTAATAACTTTTTGTGATCACTCTTTAATAATTTTCGTCTTGTAACGATTCTTCACCAAACGAACTTACACATTTTCTCTCCATTTCACTGATATTACTCACAATTTTGTTAAGAAAACTAGACTGTTCGCACTCGATCCGACCGTTCCAACAATTGCCGGTAAACTGAATGATAGCTGAAAACGAACTGAGCGAGGGAAAAAAAAAAAAAAAAAAACAAGATGTCTGCCAGTAATCACGTGTAAAGCGAGCCGAGTATAGACGCAACAATGAAAAGTTTTCAAACAAGAATAGAGACGCAGCGCTTTGTTACACTAAAATAATAACAATATAACGTAATTATTACAAATAATTAAAGAGTTAGTCATATTCAAGGCCTTGAATTAAAGTCATTGGTACCTAAATCCGGAAAAATGGCTTCAAACCCAGGCGCCGCGGACGGCGTCCAGAGATCTGGCTACCAAGAGAAATGTTCCACTAGAGTTAGGTATTGAAATACTGAAATGGTATTTCACACATGCAAGGTAAAATGGAGAACTAAGTGACGGAATCCAATACTTTATGACTGTACTTGCCTCTAAAATATCGAAGAAAGATTCCAATATTTGTCTGGCTACATTGCATGTGTTACTTCAAACTGTGGGGATGGCGTTTAGCGACAATACATTTAATATCTTCAAAAACTGCGGCTTATCAGCTCTTGTGATAAGTATGATAGGGAAAATACTACCCATTTTGTCTTAAAATGGTAAATATTTGCTGAAAATGTAAGTCCTACAAGCCCAAAAAGAAAAAAAACAACTCTAAGATCTGAAGTATTGAAGCAATGGCGTTGAGTGATAACACATATAATAACTTCAAAAACTGGGGCTTATCAGTTCTTGTTTTAAATATGGTAGGGAAAATACTACCCATTTGTCTGAAACTCGTAAATATTTGCTGAAAATGCAAGTCGTATAAGACAAAAAAAAAAAAAAAAAAAAACATCTAAGATCTGAAGTATTGATGTAATGGCGGGTGATAATACATTTAATAACTTCAAAAACTGCGGCGTATCAGTTCTCTTTTAAAATATGATAGGGAAAATACTACCCATTTTGTCTTAAACTGGTTAATATTTGCTGAAAATGTAAGTCCTATAAGACCCAAAAAAAAAATATTTTTCTAAGATCTGAAGTATTGAAGTAATATCGTTGAGTGATAACACATGAAATAACTTCAAAAACTGCGGCTTATCAGTTCTTGTTTAAAATATGATAGGGCAAATACTACCCATTTTGTCTTAAACTGGTTAATATTTGCTGAAAATGTAAGTCCTATAAGACCCCCCCCCCAAAAAAAAAAATCTTGTACTAAGATATGAAGTATTGAAGTAATGAAGTTGAGTGATAATACATGTAATAACTTCAAAAACTGCGGCTTATCAGTTCATGTTTTAAATATGATAGAGAAAATACTACCCATTTTGCCTTAAACTGGTTAATATTTGCGGAAAATGTAAGTCCTATAAGACCCCCCCCCCAAAAAAAAAATCTTGTTCTAAGATCTGAAGTATTGAAGTAATGAAGTTGAGTGATAATACATGTAATAACTTCAAAAACTGCGGCTTATCAGTTCTTGTTTAAAATGTGATAGAGAAAATACTACCCATTTTGTCTTAAACTGGTTAATATTTGCGGAAAATGTAAGTCCTATAAGACCCAAAAAAAAAAAAAAAAAATCTTGTTCTAAGATCTGAAGTATTGAAGTAAAGAAGTTGAGTGATAATACATGTAATAACTTCAAAAACTGCGGCTTATCAGTTCTTGTTTTAAATATGATAGAGAAAATACTACCCATTTTGTCCTAAACTGGTTAATATTTGCTGAAAATGTAAGTCCTATAAGACCCCCCCCCCCCCCCAAAAAAAAAAAATCTTGTTCTAAGATATGAAGTATTGAAGTAATGAAGTTGAGTGATAATACATGTAATAACTTCAAAAACTGCGGCTTATCAGTTCATGTTTTAAATATGATAGAGAAAATACTACCCATTTTGTCTTAAACTGGTTAATATTTGCGGAAAATGTAAGTCCTATAAGACCCCCCCCAAAAAAAAATCTTGTTCTAAGATCTGAAGTATTGAAGTAATGAAGTTGAGTGATAATACATGTAATAACTTCAAAAACTGCGGCTTATCAGTTCTTGTTTAAAATGTGATAGAGAAAATACTACCCATTTTGTCTTAAACTGGTTAATATTTGCGGAAAATGTAAGTCCTATAAGACCCAAAAAAAAAAAAAAAAATCTTGTTCTAAGATCTGAAGTATTGAAGTAAAGAAGTTGAGTGATAATACATGTAATAACTTCAAAAACTGCGGCTTATCAGTTCTTGTTTTAAATATGATAGAGAAAATACTACCCATTTTGTCTTAAACTGGTTAATATTTGCTGAAAATGTAAGTCCTATAAGACCCCCCCCCCCAAAAAAAAAATCTTGTTCTAAGATATGAAGTATTGAAGTAATGAAGTTGAGTGATAATACATGTAATAACTTCAAAAACTGCGGCTTATCAGTTCTTGTTTTAAATATGATAGAGAAAATACTACCCATTTTGTCTTAAACTGGTTAATATTTGCTGAAAATGTAAGTCCTATAAGACCAAAAAAAAAAAAAAAAATCTTGTTCTAAGATCTGAAGTATTGAAGTAATGAAGTTGAGTGATAATACATGTAATAACTTCAAAAACTGCGGCTTATCAGTTCTTGTTTAAAATATGATAGGGAAAATACTACCCATTTTGTCCTAAACTGGTTAATATTTGCTGAAAATGTAAGTCCTATAAGACCACAAAAAAACAAAAAAAAAAAAAAAAAAATCTTGTTCTAAGATCTGAAGTATTGAAGTAATGAAGTTGAGTGATAATACATGTAATAACTTCAAAAACTGCGGCTTATCAGTTCATGTTTTAAATATGATAGAGAAAATACTACCCATTTTGTCTTAAACTGGTTAATATTTGCGGAAAATGTAAGTCCTATAAGACCCCCCCCAAAAAAAAAATCTTGTTCTAAGATCTGAAGTATTGAAGTAATGAAGTTGAGTGATAATACATGTAATAACTTCAAAAACTGCGGCTTATCAGTTCTTGTTTAAAATATGATAGGGAAAATACTACCCATTTGGTCTTAAACTGGTTAATATTTGCTGAAAATGTAAGTCCTATAAGACCCCCCCCCCCAAAAAAAAATCTTGTTCTAAGATATGAAGTATTGAAGTAATGAAGTTGAGTGATAATACATGTAATAACTTCAAAAACTGCGGCTTATCAGTTCATGTTTTAAATATGATAGAGAAAATACTACCCATTTTGCCTTAAACTGGTTAATATTTGCGGAAAATGTAAGTCCTATAAGACCCCCCCCCCCCAAAAAAAAAAAATCTTGTTCTAAGATCTGAAGTATTGAAGTAATGAAGTTGAGTGATAATACATGTAAATACTTCAAAAACTGCGGCTTATCAGTTCTTGTTTAAAATGTGATAGAGAAAATACTACCCATTTTGTCTTAAACTGGTTAATATTTGCGGAAGATGTAAGTCCTATAAGACCCAAAAAAAAAAAAAAATCTTGTTCTAAGATCTGAAGTATTGAAGTAAAGAAGTTGAGTGATAATACATGTAATAACTTCAAAAACTGTGGCTTATCAGTTCTTGTTTTAAATATGATAGAGAAAATACTACCCATTTTGTCTTAAACTGGTTAATATTTGCTGAAAATGTAAGTCCTATAAGACCCCCCCCCAAAAAAAAAAAAAAATCTTGTTCTAAGATATGAAGTATTGAAGTAATGAAGTTGAGTGATAATACATGTAATAACTTCAAAAACTGCGGCTTATCAGTTCTTGTTTTAAATATGATAGAGAAAATACTACCCATTTTGTCTTAAACTGGTTAATATTTGCTGAAAATGTAAGTCCTATAAGACCAAAAAAAAAAAAAAAAATCTTGTTCTAAGATCTGAAGTATTGAAGTAATGAAGTTGAGTGATAATACATGTAATAACTTCAAAAACTGCGGCTTATCAGTTCTTGTTTAAAATATGATAGGGAAAATACTACCCATTTTGTCCTAAACTGGTTAATATTTGCTGAAAATGTAAGTCCTATAAGACCACAAAAAAAAAAAAAAAAAAAAAAAAAAAAATCTTGTTCTAAGATCTGAAGTATTGAAGTAATGAAGTTGAGTGATAATACATGTAATAACTTCAAAAACTGCGGCTTATCAGTTCTTGTTTAAAATATGATAGGGAAAATACTACCCTTTTGGTCTTAAACTGGTTAATGTTTGCTGAAAATGTAAGTCCTATAAGACCAAAAAAAAAAAAAATCTTGTTCTAAGATCTGAAGTATTGAAGTAATGAAGTTGAGTGATAATACATATAATAACTTCAAAACCTGCGGCTTATCAGTTCTTGTTTAAAATATGATAGGGAAAATACTACTCATTTTGTCTTAAACTAGTTAATATTTGCTGAAAATGTAAGTCCTATAAGACCAAAAAAAAAAAAAAAAAATCTTTTTCTAAGATCTGAAGTATTGAAGTAATGAAGTTGAGTGATAATACATGTAATAACTTCAAAAACTGCGGCTTATCAGCTCTTGTGATAAGTATGATAGGGAAAATACTACCCATTTTGTCTTAAACTGGTTAATATTTGCTGAAAATGTAAGTCCTATAAGACCAAAGAAAAATCTTGTTCTAAGATCTGAAGTATTCAAGTAATGGATTTGAGTGATAATACATGTAATAACTTCAAAAACTGCGACTTATCAGTTCTTGTTTTAAATATGATAGGGAAAATACTACCCATTTTGTCTTAAACTGGTTAATATTTGCTGAAAATGTAAGTCCTATAAGACCAAAAAAAAAAAAAAAAAATCCTTGTTCTAAGATCTGAAGTATTGAAGTAATGAAGTTGAGTGATAATACATGTAATAACTTCAAAAACGGCGGCTTATCAGTTCTTGTTTTAAATATGATAGGGAAAATACTACCCATTTTGTCTTAAACTGGTTAATATTTGCTGAAAATGGAAGTCCTATAACCAATATATATATATATATATATATATATATATATATATATATATATATATATATATATATATATATATATATATATATAAATATATATATGTCAAAGATATGAAGTATTGAATTGATGGAGTTGAGTGATAACACATGTAATAACTTCAAAAACTGCTGCTTATCAGTTCTGGTTTTAAATATGATAGGGAAAATACTACACATTTTGTCTTCAACTGGTTAACATTTGCTGAAAATGTAAAACCTATATGCCAAAACAAATATAAAATCTTTTTTTCTAAGATCTAAAGGGCTGAGCTTATAAAACTGCACGTGGTACTCACCAGAATTTGCTGGAAGTGATGCTCAAGTATTGTAGTGCAGAACCATGTTTCCTCCTTGCAGCTCGAAAGAATCTCACGAAAGGTCTTGAATTTCGAAAACGTTCGCTCCTCGTCATGCTGAAAATGTAAGTCCTGAAAACATAACAAAAAAATGTATAAAAAAATCTGTTTCTAAGATCTGAAGTATTAGTAATGGCGTGGAGTGATAATACATTTATTAAGTTTAAAAACTGCGGCTTATCAGTTCTTGTTTAAAATATGATAGGGAAAATACTACCCATTTTGTTTTAAACTGGTTAATATTTGCTGAAAATGTAAGTCCTATAAGCAAAAAGAAAAAAATCTTTTTCTAAGATCTGAAGTATTGAAGTAATGGCGTTTAGTGATAACACATGTAATAACTTCAAAAACTGCGGCTTATCAGTTCATGTTTAAAATATGATAGGGAAAATACTACCCATTTGTCTTAAACTGGTTAATATTTGCTGAAAATGTTAGTCCTAGAAGCCAAAAAAAAATCTTTTTCTAAGATCTGAAGTATTCAAGTAATGGAGTTGAATGATAACACATGTAATAACTTCAAAAACTGCGACTTATCAGTTCTTGTTTAAAATATGATAGGGAAAATACTACCCATTTGTCTTAAACTGGTTAATATTTGCTGAAAATGTTAGTCCTAGAAGCCAAAAAAAATCTTTTTCTAAGATCTGAAGTATTCAAGTAATGGAGTTGAGTGATAACACATGTAATAACTTCAAAAACTGCGGCTTATCAGTTCTTGTTTAAAATATGATAGGGAAAATACTACCCATTTTGTCTTAAACTGGTTAATATTTGCTGAAAATGTAAGTCCTATAAGCCAAAAAAAAAAAAAATCTTTTTCTAAGATCTGAAGTATTCAAGTAATGGAGTTGAGTGATAACACATGTAATAACTTCAAAAACTGCGGCTTATCAGTTCTTGTTTAAAATATGATAGGGAAAATACTACCCATTTTGTCTTAAACTGGTTAATATTTGCTGAAAATGTAAGTCCTATAAGCAAAAAAAAAAAAAAAAAAAAAATCTTTTTCTAAGATCTGAAGTATTGAAGTAATGAAGTTGAGTGATAATACATGTAATAACTTCAAAAACTGCGGCTTATCAGTTCTTGTTTAAAATATGATAGGGAAAATACTACCCATTTTGTCTTAAACTGGTTAATAATTGCTGAAAATGTAAGTCCTATAAGCCAAAAAAAAAAAAAAAAAATCTTTTTCTAAGATCTGAAGTATTCAAGTAATGGAGTTGAGTGATAACACATGTAATAACTTCAAAAACTGCGGCTTATCAGTTCTTGTTTAAAATATGATAGGGAAAATACTACCCATTTTGTCTTAAACTGGTTAATATTTGCTGAAAATGTAAGTCCTATAAGCCAAAAAAAAAATATTTTTCTAAGATCTGAAGTATTGAAGTAATATCGTTGAGTGATAACACATGAAATAACTTCAAAAACTGCGGCTTATCAGTTCTTGTTTAAAATATGATAGGGCAAATACTACCCATTTTGTCTTAAACTGGTTAATATTTGCTGAAAATGTAAGTCCTATAAGACCCCCCCCCAAAAAAAAAAAATCTTGTACTAAGATATGAAGTATTGAAGTAATGAAGTTGAGTGATAATACATGTAATAACTTCAAAAACTGCGGCTTATCAGTTCATGTTTTAAATATGATAGAGAAAATACTACCCATTTTGCCTTAAACTGGTTAATATTTGCGGAAAATGTAAGTCCTATAAGACCCCCCCCCAAAAAAAAAAATCTTGTTCTAAGATCTGAAGTATTGAAGTAATGAAGTTGAGTGATAA